>BSBK01008712.1:647500-1027500 GCA_027943335.1 Chamaecyparis obtusa
TTTATTGAAGAATATAAACACACAAAAAAATTGACAAGAAAATAATGTAGCACATAGACTTAGAGTCCCTAAATCTTCAACAAAATATGGAATGCAAAGCCAACACAATGAATTTCCATTTCTCAAGCATAAGAAATTCAAGCTTATTTCTCATGGAACAACACAAGACAGAAACAAAGATGTATAGGAAAACACAGTGTGATATCAATGTACTAATCTACCCCATAGGCACAAAAGAGACATACTAAAATACACCCATAGTTCAATTATTAAGTGTTATTTTTATCTTTTCAAATATTTGAAAAATGTATGGCTATCAAATACAAAGCTTTGTGCTCAATAAATAAAAGGTAAGGTTTTGAACATGTAGATCCACTTGTTATCTGAGGTTCAAATACATCGTAAACTCAAGCGAATTAAACTGGAACTCCTGGAGGGGAATTGGATTTCTATTTCAGCACAAAATAGAAACATGATGAGAAATGATGAAAATGTTTTATTTTTCACTAAGCATAAGATATAGAAACTAAAGAAAAAGTGCCACCATTTTATACTAAAATGAACTAAAACAGTCTTTCAAAATATGAAGGCAACAACAATACTTACGGATAGGGACCATAAATCTTTACTTGATGAATATGGGTATCCCGTCCATTTTGATGATTAGACAATACAACAAGCTGCAACATAAATGTTTGCACAAATACATCCTTGAAATGAATTAACAAAGGAAAATCTGTAAGTCTAAGAAGAATGGAAAATGTTTAATTAAACAAGATCACCATCACAAAAATCTGTAAGTCTAAGAAGAATGGAAAATGTTTAATTAAACTAGAGATGTTACCAATCTCTCTTGGAATCTGACCAACGAAAATAGAGTCGTACAAGCTTAAATGCCTTAAATTGTTGAGCTTGTGAAAGTGTGATGGGATGGCAAGAGGAGGGAAGAAGGCATTGTGACTGAGGTCCAAGTGCTCTAGATAGTGTAGTTGGAATAGTCTCCCATGAAGTTGCCTCCACGTCATGAATGGATAGATTATTTGATCTTGTGCGGTACCTCTTGTCTTGGCTCTAGCAATGGCTGTGCTGGTTTCAAAAATTCTAATTTAGAAATGTATAATTCTATTAAAATAAAAGCATTAAAAATTTGACTGTTTCCAAGAAAACATAGATTGAAATGAATGTTGAAAACCATACCAGAAATATGAAGTATGTTTCTGTCATACTTCTTTGCCGTATGAGGTGAGTTTAAAACTCATATCAAGCTGAAGAATCTCAAGCATATAGTAACAAAAAGGAATGATAATAAGACACTTGAATGTGAATCTAGATCACAAAATCCTCCATATGCACCACCACTAACACGTACACGATCCCACAACCATGTATTTCTTTGTATCATAATGATCTAATGCAGGAGAATAGAGAAGCTTGGTGAAGGAGCAGTGTTGGATGATAATTTGTTGATGGAGGTTAAGCCTGAATAGACACCAGTCATGTTGAAAGTTGGTTGCTTCGTGATTGAAGAGGTTTGGTGATGGATTACCTATAAGGGGGTCTATAGTGAGGTGTTTACATAGTTAGTTTGGCCTGGAGTTGATGGGAGGGGTCCTTTTGATCAAACCCTCATGGTATGTCCCTAAAGGCAAGGGTTTGGTGGAAAATGAGTTAAGTGAAGGGTGGAGACTTGGTGAGTTGGAAATGTGTCATTTCTCAACCTCTAGAATGACTGTTTCAGCCTTTTGAGTCTTGGGAGCAAGTGGAGTTAGGGGTTGCTATGTAAAAGTGGAGAATTAGGCCTGGTGAGGATAGGCTAGGGGTATTGGATCTTGGGTATGGTCCAAAGGAGTATAGGTTGAATCTTTTAGAGGATTTAAAGAGCCCAAATGGGTATTTAGATAATATTTGAGTTTACTTAGTTGTTTGGGGAAAGTAAGAGGAAAAGTCAATTTAATGACTGGTGAGGGCTACAAGCTTCAAGGACTGATTGTGTGTGTTGGATAGAAGATGGGTTGTCCAAATCAAATGGGTTGTGGGAATATGGTGGATAGGTCATAAAAAGATGTTTTGTGAATTTAAAATGAAGGTTGGATTCTTGTGTGAAGGTTTGGTGTTTGAGAGAAACTAGGTACACTTGGGAGTCAAGGCATTGAGGGATATTGAGGTAAAGAAGCAATTGCAAAGTGGAGTGGATTTGTTGTCTGAGGTAATCAATATGGATGCCACACACCAGCTCTACATCAGGTTGCAAGCAAAGTGGGCTTAACGTTGGAGGAACCTTTGTAGTAAAGAGCACTTGAACTAGAATAATATTGGGATGAGTGACCTGCTGGGAAGTAGCGTTGTCTAAAATGAATCAAGGCAGTGAACCTGTTGCAGAGGAGTGTTTGGTTGATATCCTAAAGTCAAGAACTTCTTATTTATCCTCGAGTTGAACTCTAGTTCCTTGAGTGGATTCCAAGACGTTGTTGAATCCTCGAGTTGAACAGGGTTCCTTAAGGGGATATTAGAAGGCTCTGCATCAAAAACTCTAAGCTTGTCTTTAAAATTTGAGCTTCACTTGGTTTCGAGAATAGTTTAATATTCTCTACTAAACAAGGCCAACCACGTGAAGGTGGAAGCTCATTTGGCCCCTCCCCCCCCCCTAACATCACTCTAAATTCCCCATTAACATTTAATAACATTCATTCATTCATTCATTCATCCGGCATTTTTGAAATATAACATTCAATCATTATAATCACATGATAACATTCATTAACACATAAAATTCATTAACACACAACATTCATAAATAATTCATTAACACATAATTCATTAACACACAACATTCACAAATAATTCATTAACACATATTAACACACATCATTCATCAACATTACTAGTACAAAATTACATCCATTAAGACAAAGTTCTTTCATTAGCAATAAATGTTAATTACAATCATTTCTTTTTGGGTTTCTTGCTATTTTTTTTAATCATATAATTTCTAAGAGGAAGATCAATGTCCTCATCATTCCCCTCCTCTATTGAGTCTAATCCCAACGTGTGTCTCCTCCTCATCTATTCAGGAATAGGAGGCCGCTGCGCTGAAGGGGGGTCTGTTGCAATAACTACTTCATGAGTTAAATTCACACTTTTATATTATTGAATTACAAGTATTTATGTAAGTAAAAGAACTATAAATCAAAAAATTAATTTAAAAGAACAAAACATAGATTTTCTTTACCTGAATGTGCCACATGATCTACATGGTGATCAGTCTGGACATCCTCCGGCACTCGTTCAGCATGACCTGATTCTGTATCCTCTAAAATATACACAAAAATGTTACACCAAGTTAAATTTAAGATGTTAAATTATATTAATAATTACATAATTAGTTTTAAATAGCAAATGAGCACCTCCTTGGACAATATGATCCACATCAGCGGCTTCATGATGCGGCGCTGTAGGCTACATTGCAATGTAATGGACATTATTATCAAATTGATTGTTGCTCAAGTATTCAATTTCTAATATATTTTTTGGCATATTTACCTATGCACATGATGCAGGAGACTCTTCAGTTGGGCCAGTGGAAGCTTGTTGTAGGCGTTCAGCCACGCCTTGATAGCCTTCCTTGAAGGCAATTTTTCTGTGTTCTTCCGTGGCCTCTAAATTAAAATCAGAGCCCTGCATTTTTTGATTAAACAAAATTATTTGCATTTTATAAATAATTTTTCTCTGCAATTCATTTACTGCTACTTACAATGCGAGCTTTAATTTTTGAATATCCACCAGCGCCAAGTCTGTGTTGCCCAATCTTTTCCAGCCTGGCCTTTGTTGCCTTTGAAGTGTCCTGCAACCTATGAAAAGTTTGAAAAAATGGTTATAAATACATGTATATGAAATAACAAATGAAACTTTGAAATGCTGAACACATTGCCTTCAATGGTGAAAATGTCTAAAACATCATACCAAGATATTATATTGAAAAATGATGATTGCATTCAAAATTTAATTATCATCTCAAAAGTCCATGCCAAACACCTTATCACTAGTAGTTAATACTATTGCATACCTTCTCGCATTTTTTGGTGAAACTCCTTTTTGAGCGTCTGCTTTCTCCTTTGCATCTAAAATAAATTCACTCCAATCCCTCGCTGAAATAAAGGGAGGACGCTCATACTTTGGGTTCTGGACGAGACTCTTTCTAAATTGGTCCCTCACAGTCTTAAGATGTTTGCAAGCTCTTTCCAAAATTTTCTTCTCATCAAAAATATTATTGCCAAACTCATGATGTAAATCTTTGATGAGCTGATCTTTTAAACTTTTTTCTTGCAAATTCCACCTTTTAAGGAAAAACACAAAATTGTTAGATATAGCCACTAAAAGAAAAGACCGGAATGAAAGGAAAAATACTGTACCAATTAATGATATGAAAAAAAAATAGTGGGATAAACTTAGTTCACTTATGATGTTCCACCTTTTACATATGGTGGGCCCGAATATATGCAATGTTAGGTCATAAAGTTTCTTATAAAACATATCATTTCCTGCAAAAAATGTCATGGGATAATCAATCCAAAACTTGTTATGAATAGGTAAATGCATATTACAATATAAAAAATAATTATTTAAAGTACCTGGAATCTGAGGACATTTTATAGGCATTGATTCATTATTGTCAATCAATAATGACGTCTGCGTCGCACCCATGCTAGTAACACAGGTAGATCTAGGAAATGGTGGTGAATTTTCACCAATACATGCAGATTGATCGGTAGCAGGTGTACCAAGTGGTGCCACCGGGGTATCTCCTGCTCCAAAAAAATAATCCACTATGTGATGCACCCAAGATTAAAGTACAAATTATGAAATCATAATTAGCACAAAACCAAATATAGTAAAACAATGATTTACCAGATGCCATAGCCCTTGAAGGCGTTGATGTTTGCATGGCCCTTGTGGTCGACTTTGCACTCGACAATCTTCTATGGGCAACCTGGCTAGTAGGAGTCTCCTGCAATTGAGGACCTGAAAAATACATTGTTAGCAAAGACATTTTCAAATAATAAAAGTAAGAGTTAACTTGAGAAGTTTTTGAATGTTCCAAAGAAAAAATTCCTTGTAACTTGTCAACTAAAGGATTATTTTACTTGAGGCAGCTAGAGGTCTACTAGTACCGGCCTCATCCGCACATTGTCCTTGACCAGGTACTAGAGATTCCATAAAATCCTACAACAAGAACACATATTACATATATTTTACTTCACAACATAAAAGAGTATAAAATATTAACCTTTATTGAAATTTTGTTATAACTAAAGATTCATTACTGCTTACTTGATACCGATGTCCGAGTGCTTTCAATTTAGTTAGCCTCCTAAGCATCTCCTCACTTGGATTTCTTTCATACAAAATGTTAATTATATCTTTATTGATTTGTTTCATTTTTTTCTTTACCATGATTATAACATTAGGTGAATCTGCAAAAAGATCATCATCATCAGGGGTAGCTATTGCCTCTACTGTCGAGGGTGCTTTTCCCTTATCCTGAACATCAAATTGTGATAGGAATATTAGTAAAACTATCATAAAAACTCCAAAACCATAAATAAAATAACGTAATAATATAACATTTTTCAACTATCTAATTTGTACAATTTTAATAAGGTTTACCTTTGCTGAAGAACAAGTGGGAGGAGCATCCTCGTGGCCTCTATCATGTGCGGGATCCATATCATCCTGTGACAAAGATTAAATATAAAAACTTTAGCGAACTAAAAGCAATAGACTTAGTAAAAAAAAACTTATTAATAAAATAGTATATAGTACTTACCACCCTCATGATAGTAACTTTGTTTGTATCTATGCGATTTAAATGATAATCTATTAGCAGTTCTTCCCCTGCACTTATTGATTTTATTGCACATACAAAAACTTGATTCCCCTCGCGCGCCTCAAATATGCAATTGGGTTGCTTATTAGTTGATGAAGGTCGCGTACTATTTATAAAACCCACAATATTACCTATTGCTTTTGGTCTCCCATCAATGTACATTGCAAATCTTTTACTTTGATCATTTTCTTTCCTTTGTATATAATTAGCTGATAGTGCATACCTACACATACTTTTTTTATATTGAACAATCCGCATCCAATCATTGTAATTGTAACACGGACCGACATACTCGAACAATTCAACAACTCTATTGTAATATACCTTTATCCCATCCATGGAAAATAGGCCCAAACCATGTAATGAGGATGGAGCAATGCAATATATCCTCTCATTAACACAAAAATCAGTATTAATTGGAGGTAGCTCATTGGGTACCCATTCTTTCTCAATGTGTGTGTACCGAAAGGGCACCTTGATGTCGCCTTTGGTCTCATCATCATAAGAACATGACCCCCCATTAGCAAGGAAATATTGCATGCATTTGTCAAATTTTTTTCTAATCTTTTGACCTCTAGTTGATCTCCCTGTTTTAGCCGTACTACATGTAGAACTTTCATCTAGCATTCCCTCAATTCCCTCATTCGATGTAGATAGATCTGACAAATACCTATTTGGTGGGTGCTGCAATCCATCAAATGAGATATTGCCACGTCAATATATATAGAATAATCAAGTCGTGACCCATACGTACAGTTCTTCTTTATCTATACATGAGAGATATAAAATGTACTAGGTTGAAAGTGATTATATATTATATTTCTATACGGTTCTTCATCTATATATACATTATATGATTATATAATATGTCTATTTATAACATACGTGCTCAGTGATAAACAAGAAGAATATAAGAAAATTATGTCTATTTATTGACTTATACCTGCCGATCCATGTCACTGTGCATGATCCACGCCAAAGGGGTCAAATTTACTGCATATGTTAATCATTTATCTTAAGTTAGCTAAATATTACATGATACATATGCTACAAATAACTTAGAAGATAACATGAACAATATGCAACATCGTAAACATGAACAAATTTACCTTATGTGTGGAATGCAAGATCGTCAACAGAAGGCCGGGGTGACAATGTCTGTAGTCAATTGCCTGTTTGCAAAAAGGGTGATAATCAAACACAAATATACATGTATCAACAACAATTAATTGAGCATCGTAAACAAAAAATTGGTAATTATAAAGCACATATGTCGTAATCATTAGAATTGAACAGAATAAATATGTAACCATTACAATTTAAAGCAAAACATAAATATGTAATCATTAGAATTGAACACAATAAATATGTAACCATTTCAATTATGTCATTGATCATCATCATCATCATCATTGCCATCACCATCGCCATCATTGCCATCATCGCCATCATCAACAGCATCACCGCAATCATCATCGCCATGATCACCATCACCATCATCATCATCATCATCATCATCATCATCATCATCATCATCATCATCATCATCATCATCATCATCATCATCATCACCACCATCAGCATCATCAGCATCATCATCATCATCATCATCATCATCATCATCATCATCATCATCATCATCATCTGCTTCTTCATCATCTTCAGTATCTTCTTCTTCCATAACATTATACTTTATGGGCCTTCCTCTTGGATCATGTCTAACAACAAATGACCAACCCTGTTTATGTGGAACCTTTGAGTAAAACACTTGCTCACACTGGCTTGGAAGAACATAGGGCTCATCTCCAACTGGCTCAAACAACCTTGTATTAATCATTGTAAATCCATTATCATGTTGAATAACAGTTCTATCTGGATCATTTTGATTCAGTTGTAGCCTGTACCATTTGACGACAAATAGAACTACTTTGAAGGAGTTAAAGTCGCACTCAATTATATCATCTAAGATGCCATAGTATTGATTTTGAGATTGTTGAGGATGTAGGTCATTTCTAGATGATATATTGGTGACCTCGAAAACTGCACTTATCCCAGAATCACAAGTTTTCTTTGTATCATCCAACTTTTTTATACGAAATTTGTGGCCATGATAGTACATAGCTTTGTGGTGCTTGACCTGCAATTTTTAAAGTGTGTAAATTATTTGTATCATGAGTTGATATGAAACATATGAGTCATGATCATTAATAAATTTGTACGTACCTATCCACCTCTTAAACCATGTGCTAGATCAATTACCATTGGAGTAACATTGGGATCTCCATTACGATGAGCTTCTCTAACCAATGAAGCAACACCTTCCCATGTTAATGAACAACCATTTTGTTGACATCGTTCAATCCATACCGTCATCCAATCAAGATTGTTTTCAATATACAAATGTATTGCATCCCATTCTCGACCAGCTGTATCAAAAACATCTTAGATTTATTGCATCCGACTCTCGACTAGATTTATAAGAATTAATTAACTACAATAACATCTTAGATTTACCTCTCACTTTCCTCAATCTACCTTTGCCCATCAAGTGCCCCCCTTCAAATTTGTTAATGGAGTTGGGATCCCAAATACGATCTACATGGATCTTTGCTGCAAACTTAGGAAGATTTTCACTAATGTACACCATGGTCTGGTATACCATATATCCCTCTACCATAGAACCCTCAGGATGTGCTCTCTGTCGAACTAAGTCTTTCAAAAATTTCAAGTGCCTCTCAACCATCCACATTGACCTAGTTGGTACAGGTCCGCACAATTCAATCTCCTCAACTTGATGTAAGAGGTAATGTTCTTGTGCATTGAAAAAAGTTGAAGGTAGACACTTTTGCATTTCACACATAAGAAGAGGAATTTTTCTCTTCCAGTATTTTATATCTTCTTTATTGATTTCTTTAGATGACAACCACCTCATGTATTTTCCAAGATCATAAATAACTTGTTTGACACCATTGGCAAAGTGGTGTGGGAGAGATAGAGGTAGAACATACTACAATATTTGTAAAATGATCTCGTCAATATTTTATAAAAGAATGCAATGAAAACCACATGTAGTATACAAATATATAGTGAATACAAAGTAATATGAATTACCTTAATAAATATATGCCAATCGTGTGTTTTCATCCCTGGCCCAAATTCACTTTTCTTTGATATGAGATCATTTATGTTCGCAGCAAATCCTGTAGGAAATCATATTTTCTTTATAATTTCTTTTATAGCATTGCTCTGCTGCTCCGACAATAACCATGGAAGAGCACTTGTATCAATCTGGTCTCCATTTTGATTGGATTGAATAAAATTTTTCATTGCATGGTTGGATTCTTCAATCTCACTACAAATTTTGATGATTTGGTCTTTGTCATGCCTTCCATCCAATATTTTCCATAATGTCTCTGTTACATTCTTTCCAATATGCATAGGATCAAACAAATGCACGATTGGGAGTTGCTCGTAGTATGGCAACCTAGTAAATTGCGTAGGATAACTTTTGAGTCCTTTTGAAAGTTGGTCATTGATGCCTTGACAACCTTCACAAGCATCAATTACATCATCAGTAAACAAAACACAATATCAAAAGATAAATTTGAAACAAAACCCATCAGATGGAATGACATTACCTCGACGATTTATTTTATTGTATGCCAACTTCCATAGGTGAGGTGTCATTCTCCATGGCTTTGATGTAGTCTCTTCTTTCCCATTGAAAAGATGTTTTTCAGTAATTCGGTACTTATGATTTTTGTGGAGAAAGTGTCTATTCTCATCGAACACCTGCTTTCTCAAACTTTTTGAATGACGAGATTTTGTCTTTGGACCACAAACTAGACATGCAAATTTTCCCTTTGTTTGAAGACCTACAAGATCATGTCTAATTGGATTAAATGTGTTAACTTTGTGTTAGCACTATAACATACCAAAAAAGAGGCGTTATGAAGAGAACATACCACAAAAATGTGTTAGCCCAGGGGCATCATGTATTGTCCATACAAGCATTGCATGGAATTGAAATTATCTTTGTCCTATTGGTCTAGAGATGTCATACATAGTGACCCCATTCCATAACACCATCAACTCGTCGATAAGGGGCTCAATATATACATTGATATCTTTAACTTGGTACTTACCTAGTTGAATGAACAAAAACATTACATAATTATTATGACCATTTTGATGGATTATTAATAATAAATTAATTTAGATGACCATTAAATCAAAATATACCTGGAACAATCAGTGACAACATTATGTGCTCCCTCTTTATGGACAACCAAGGAGGAATGTTATTGTTGATAACAAAAATAGGCCACACCGAGTAAGTAGATCTCATCTCTCCAAACGGATTGACACCGTCCGCTGCTAATGAAAGCTTGAGATTACGAGGTTCTTCTTTAAAGTGTGGCCATTTTTCTTCTATTTCCTTAAATGCCGAGCCATCTACAGACATTCGCATAATGCCATCTTGACTTCTATTGCATGCATGGTAATCCATAAATTGTGCCAAGCTATTGCACTTGAATAATCATTGCAGACGTGGAATAATGGGAATATGTCGAAGAACCTTGCGAGGCACCTTTTTTGTTATTCGATCTGATTGATATCTACTAATATGACAAATAGGGCATTCTGTTGCAAATTCATGCTATTTATAATATATAATATGATCGTTCGAACATGCATGTATTGTTTGATATTCCATTCCAATATCTTTCATAATGGCAGATAATTCTCGGTATGAGCGAGGTAGGATGTTTGATGGTGGTAACAAACACTCACCTACCAACCTATGACCAAAAATATAATTTGTTAATTTAAAGAATATTAATTGCTACATGATTCATCCAATATTAATTGCAAGGGAATTATGACTAAAATAATGAAAAAAGATGACATACCTTAACATACGTGTCATTGCTACATTGGATAAACCATTCATAACCTTCAGGTTCACCAACAACAATACAGCGGCAAGAAGAGTTGTTTCAGAGCCTTCTTAGAGGGGCTCGTGTGCCTTCTCAAGTAAAGGTACATCAAGCTCTATATCAACATCATCATCATCTTGATCATCGTGATCATATTGATCTTCTTCATCATCGTGGTCTTCTTCCATGATATCATTACCTTCTACTTCTATGTTCACACCTCCATGTTCCCTCGTTTGGAAATCCACATTCTCCAGATTGTCATGGTCCATAACATGAAATTGAGGGACGTTGACCTATATGAAAATGATGACCTTATATTAACCATGATCATGTTGTCATCATCGAATCATGTCTTATGTATTTTATAAAATATTAAAATACATACCAATGGATGAAATTCGTTTCCCCCTTCAATGTGACCATGTTGCCTACAATGTTCCTCAGCTGTTTTGATTAGATATCTTCGAGTCTTTAAGCCCTTACAAAGTTTGCAAGGACAATAACATTTTCCATCACCCTTTCTTTTTAAGTTAGACCATAGTCTAGCAATTGTCTCCCTATTTGTTTGTGCTTTGATATCGTCAGACATGGTCTTTCTTGAATGGAATGACTCGTTGGTGGAAGAAGGATGATTTGTTTGCAACCTGCTGATAAAAATCGTCAGTGAACAACCATTTTCTTAACCATTTTAATATCGAAAACATCATATGAAATATCTTTATCATTTAGATTTTAATGCTATATTTTAACTTTTAATCAAAATTATGTGTAATATAAGGACCCTATATCACCATTTTACTGAGAGTCGAGCATCAAGTCATCGGTAAGTTAACACAACTTGATATGAAGATCTGAAGATATTTGATACTTCCATCATCACCCATGACATAACTCTCAAGCCTAACATAAAGTCATTCATACAAAAGTAGCAACCTGTTAATTTGTTGATAGAACCCTTAATCTTCAAGGAAGTTCAAAAGTTACTTGCTGCAATGATAATTTTTCCTATCCGCCACTCCACTTGGGTGGAAAATTTGGTGCATGTATAGAAGAAGCAAGAGGAGATCTGTGTTAATTTTTGTAAGCTTAAAAAGGTGTTAGATTGGACACCCTAAGCCTCTGCATCAATTTTATGAGTTCACCTTTCAATAATGTTGAAGTGAGGTATTGGGCCCTCGAGAAATAAGCTTTCAGCTTGGTTAGATAATTCAAGAAGTTTAGACAATATATCTTGAGAAGCAATATATATGCCATTATGCCTGACCAAGTGGTCAAGAGATTGGTTATGTAGTCAGATTTGGGAGAGCGTCACGAGAAATAGATGGCTATTTTGCAAGAGTTTGATTTAGAGATGCATCCTATGGGATTGGTTTAGAGATGCATCCTATTTGATTTTTGAATTTAGCCACTAGCAGTTCAAAATTTGAAATGTATGGGTCTTTGACCACTTGCATTCTTCAAAGGTGGCCATGACCTTCTGAATGTAACAAACTAATCAAATAGCGTTAAGGTTTTCTTTTAAACCTTTGTATATAAAGCGACGATGTCGAGTTTTCTTCCTGGTTCTTTCCTAATTGAGCTCTTTTTGAATCAGTTTTTATAAATATAAATATATATAGTGGTTCTTCCACTTTTGTCTAAACAAAATAAAATAAAACAAGATACCCTATAAGAAAAGATAATCATCTCCATCTTATCTACATTGATTCTTAGAAAATAACATACTACACAATAAAAAATAACCAATAAATGATAATCGTCTCCTTCTTATCTATGTTGATTCTTATCTCTTTTATATATAATCAATTTTAGAGAATGAAATAGTATGCAATAAATGATAATCACCCCCCTTATGAAAAACAAGATAATCATCTAAGTTCAATATTCTAAAAAACAAGATGCCACTTGCAATAAAGTGACCATCTCCCTTCTATGTACGATGATTCTATAATTGAGTAAACTCTAATTCACAAGTAAAAAAATTCATACTATAATTTAGAAGGTCTAATTCACAAGTAAATAAATTCTTGGCAGCTCCTACATAACAAATTTTTAAAAATATATTGCACATTGAGTCAATTTAAACCCAAGATGTATTTAAATTAAAATAAAAAATATATTCAAATTTAGATAAATCAACATGATAGATCATCAATATATCACTAAGTCTACAATAAGCAACATTTTGTTACTTAATTCTTCCTTTGTTAACCCCATCTTCTCTTCTGTGAAACATAATAAACAATCACTAACAAGCTTCTAACATCTTGTATGTTTCCATCTTCTGCAATGACTACAAAATATCTCCTACAAAAAATTCACACAAAAAACTCAAGTATAAAAATTAGAAGCACTTTGAACCTAGATATATATTAAATACTTTTGGAGGAGTTGTTTAAAGCTAACTACATATGTAAATGTGTGCACGATAAAAATGTGATATAAATAAACATACCTATTTTAGTGGATGTTGACATATAGTCATAATAATTAGAAATATTGAAAATGAATGTCTTCAAAGATTTTATCTTTGTCGTATACCTATGCAAAGATGGATGCAAAATATTGAAGCATATCGAGTATGCAATCTATTTGTCAAATGTTAAAAAAAAAATAGATCTTTTAATCTCAAATCTATAAAACATCACATATCCCAAATAATAACCAAATACAAATTATAATTTTTTTTCAAATATGGGACAATTTACTCTTAGCTTTTTTGGATAAGTATCTTGCTGATTTTTTGGTTCCTCATGCCTCTCTTCTTTTTAAATCCAAAGACCAAGAAGGTAAAAAAAAAGAGAAGAAAAACCTGCATCATCTCCATTTTTATTTTCTCATTTAAATGAAAATGAGGACTTTAGCATTCTCACCCCACAATTTGGAAATTTCTAAGTAGGGAGTAAGTGACTACTCCACTAGACTAAGCAGGATAAATGGATGCAAACACATGAATCCTTCCATCAATTCATAGATACATTAATTGTTACAATATTTTCAACTTGAAACTAATTAAATAATTTAATATTTTATCTTTCATTTGTAATAGAGCTCTAGTCACCTCCATCAATATATTAATAATTAGAAATAAATTTTCACACATATACTTTGTGCTAGCTCTTCAAATGAGGACATTGATATGCCTGCAAAGATCATAAATATAGTCATTGCACATATGCTAACAAATACTAAGCAAGGTTCTTATAAATATGTCTGTAATCAAAGATTCTTGCCTCTATTATTTGATAGGTATATCTTCCTTTCTCATCATGCCCAGTGAAATGAGGACAGTCTCTCTAAAGACAACATGATAATGTACACTCACTGTAAGGATAGTCACAAATGAGGATAGTCACTGTAAAGACAACATGATAATGTACACTCACTGTAAGGACAATCACAAATGAGGACAGTCACTCTAAAGACAACATGATAATGTACACTCACTGTAAGGATAGTCACAAATGAGGACAGTCACTCTAAAGACAACATGATAATGTACACTCACTTTAAGGACAGTCACAAATGAGGACATCTGGTGCAGGGGCACCTATCAAGTCAACTAGGAACACCTTGGAACAAGATGGAACCAGAAGATCAAAGGCATTCCTACATGTCAACTGGGATATTTTAAGGCCAATAATGGCATATTGTAATGAACAATGTACTTTGCCAGTCAAGAGTCATAAAATTCTTGATAAAGCCTATGGGCAACTTGATGTAAAATGGCCTAATGAGCCATAAGGGTGTCCTAGAGGGTGCTTTTATATTTTTTCATATTCAATAAGGTCTTGAGATCATTTTGAGTCAATAACATAGGTTAGAATGTCATAAAAGTTATAGAATGCATAGTTTATAAATTTGAATTTGAATATAAATGGTCATGTAGGCATTTTGGAGGGAAACTTAGGATTTAGTATTTGTTTTTTAAATAAAACATTTCTAACCAACTTGATTAGTTAGACAGGTGTATGTACACCTATATAAGTTGTGTTAACCTGATGAAAGGGGAGAAGGCATTGTAATGTATTGCAAAGTACAAGATTTGTACGGACAGGGCATAATTTAATGAAAATCTAAGATTTTCTTGCAAGATTTAAGTGTATTGGATGTGATAATCATTCATTTATGTTGGTAAGATACATTTAAGGGTTATTGAGTCACTTTCATATTATTTTGAGTGTTTATTGCAAGTTTATTTGCTGTTGTAACGCTGAAACTGAAAGTTTGCTTTGATTCTTCAATGGTAAATGGGGGTACCATCCTATCTTTGTACATCTGATCCTTAGGATGGACCCTAGAAGCACTAACAAGTCTATCTAACCATGAATAAACTAGAAAAGTGAAGTTTTGCAGGAGAATGTGAAAGAAATGCAAAGTTGATGGTTGTTTGGACAAGTTTGGGTACCCAAATACATGCCATATGTGTAGCAGCCAGACATCTGGCTTAACAAGGTATAAATATTATTTTATATTCTTCAATAATATGTTGAACTCATGGTGAACCATGAATTTTATGACCTGGAAGTGAGTGGAAGTGTTAGATTGGTGATACCCTAGGTTATAGAGGGTTTTAAGGGCAAATTTGGGGTTTTGGTAGCAAATGAAATCATAAAGTGAAATGGGTTGTTGAATCATCTAATTGGACACAAAATAGGAATGTACTATGAATTTGGTAGCTTTTGGATATGTTTTTAGCACACTTGCTTTGTAAAACATCACTAATTCCTCTTGAAAAATAGTGACAGTCAAGGTTTTGGGGCACATTTTCCAAAGAAGTTGATATTGGTTTTTTACTATGTTATAGTTCTCCCAAAAGGGTATCTAGAATGCTAACTTTTTTGTAGGTTCATTTGGATAAATTTTGAGTTATTTGGGTTATAACGCTGCTGGAGGACTAGAAAAGGGGCAATTAGGCCTATTTGACAGTTTTGAGAAAATTGCTTGCTAAGAATTGTTTGAAGTGTTGAAACTTCTTGAAACCTGTTGAATCCTCTTTCTTAACACATCTAACACCATCTTTGAAAGTTTGGAATCCAGATCTAAGGTTTTGTGACTATTTTGTCTTTGAGTGGCTTTGAAGCCTAATAGGAGTTTGTGGGTTTAAACAAGCATTTGATTGAATTCCATCACCTTTTGTTGCCACTCTGCATCAACATCGATCTTATAGTGAGTGTACATTATCATGTTGTCTTCACAGTGACTGTCCTCATGTGTCATAATATTAGAAGTTCACAAAATTATTTTTGTGAACTGTAATATTATTTTTGTTTTGTAATTTTTGTGACCTTGTGTAATTTCACAAAATGAGAAGTTCTCACAGTGACTGTCCCTTGTGTAATTGCCATTTGAATGAGGACAGTCACTGTAAAGACAACATGATAATGTACACTTACAGTGAGTGTACATTATCATGTTGTCTTTAGAGTGACTATCCTCATTTGTTGAAGAAGAAAAGCATTAATGTGGCTGAATAGCAATACATTCAAGTGGCAATTACACAAGGGGTAGTCACTGTGAGATGTCCTCATTTGTGACTGTCGTTACAGTGAGTGTACATTATCATGTTGTCTTTACAGTGACTGTCCTCATTTGTTGAAGGAAAAAAGCATTAATGTGGTTCAATAGAAATGCATTCAAGTGCAAATTACACAAGGGACAGTCACTATGAGATGTCCTCATTTGTGACTGTCCTTACAGTGAGTGTACATTATCATGTTGTCTTTATAGTGACTATCCTCATTTGTTGAAGGAAAAAAGCATTAATGTGGTTCAATAGCAATGCATTCAAGTGGCAATTACACAAGGGATAGTCACTGTGAGATGTCATCATTTGTGACTGTCCTTATAGTGAGTGTACATTATCATGTTGTCTTTAGAGTGACTGTCATCATTTGTTGAAGAAGAAAAGCATTAATGTGGCTCAATAGCAATACATTTGATCAAGTGGCAATTACACAAGGGAGAATCACTGTGAGATGTCCTCATGTGTGATTGTCCTTGTCACAAATGAGGACATCTCACAGTGACTGTCCCTTGTGTAATTTCACAAAATGAGAAGTTCTCACAGTGACTATCCCTTGTGTAATTGCCACTTCAATGAGGACTGTCACTATAAAGACAACATGATAATGTACACTTATAGTGAGTGTACATTATCATGACAACATGATAATGTACACTTACAGTGAGTGTACATTATCATGTTGTCTTTAGAGTGACTATCCTCATTTGTTGAAGAAGAAAAGCATTAATGTGGCTGAATAGCAATACATTCAAGTGGCAATTACACAAGGGACAGTCAATGTGAGATGTCCTCATTTGTGACTATCCTTACAGTGAGTGTACATTATCATGTTGTCTTTACAGTGACTATCCTCATTTGTTGAAGGAAAAAAGCATTAATGTGGTTCAATAGCAATGCATTCAAGTGGCAATTACACAAGGGATAGTCACTGTGAGATGTCCTCATTTGTGACTGTCCTCATTTGTGACTATCCTTATAGTGAGTGTCACTTTTAATTTGTTGATTCTAATAAAAGAAAATAACACCAAATGTGTAACCTATTCTTGAAATCATAACAGTTTGATGCCAAGCTTTAGACAGCTAAAGTTTGAATAGATTCCCACATTCTATTATAGGTTCACATGATTAATGACTCCAAGCACAGTCACAAATTCAACCGATAATTCCAAATCCCTCAATTTGGTAACAGAAAATATAAATTTTAGACTGCCAATCGATGACTGTAATTTCTTTACACAATCTACCAAACTTAGCTTGTGATGTTTTCCGGTTCTGTTTCTTACCACAAGAAAACATAACTTCTGTGTTTACAATATATGTATATTCACTCTTTTGAACATAACTCTTTGTGTTATAGCTGATCACAACTTTAACTTGAAGATTTGTATTTGATTCTTCTTATTTTCTCTGTTTCTGCAATGTGAACAGAGCAGGCACAATGTGTTCTTCTACAGGTATTGATAAGGCTTGTGACTTTACCTCTTTAACCACTAACTATCACTACAAACTTCTATAGGGAATCTTCGAGTCTATTTGATCAATTTAAACTCGGTTCCATCTGGAAGTTTTAGCAGTGGTTTGATGAGTGGTTGCAATCGGTAAAAGATTTTGTAAGCCTAGCTTGACTTTTGGCTATCGAACTTCCCCACTTTAAACATTATTTCACAGCAAATGATTCTTCACAAATTCAGAGTATCCTCAATCTGGATTCGACAGATTGTCTTTACTGTTAATATCTAACATTCCTTTGAGACTGTGCAATCAAATTTGACTGGTATTAAACACCCGTTTACCACTGGGTTGTATTCACCCCTTTTACGGTCTAGGGTATCCAAAAATATGTTCATCTAATTGACTCACTGTTTGTTTTCTTTTTTATTGTTTATTTAGGGCACAATTTGTGAACTGTTCACATAATGTGTGCCGAATAGGCACCGATTTGATTACACCTTTTATGCACTAGTTCGGGCATCGGTTCTAGAAGCAGCCAATTGCTTCCCATTTTCTGTGCTTAATGTTTCATTGTTTACATCTATCCTTGGCTTGCTCTCCATCCAAAGGTATTGATAACCATTTGGGGAACCGCAAGTCAAGGATTTAACATATAATCGAACCCGATATACCGATTCTTGCAAGCTGTGAAGTGTAAAATGATTCTATGCAGTTATAACAGTTCAAAACCTCTTATAATACAAATTGGATAACATCATAGTTTTATTCAACGCAGATTCCATAGTTTCATAAAACCAATAAACTATGCCCTAACATATTTTATTGAAACTTCGATAATGCTTATTAAAGTTCTGTCACAGTCTAACAAATTTCATTACAAAGAAACTCGATAGCAACACAATGTTCCACACTGGTGACTGTCACCAGAGCAACACAAAGATGTGAAGATTTATTGCATCTTTCTTAACACTTTGTAGGAACAGTAAAACCATATAACAATTTAGAAAAAAAATAGAATTAGAGACAAAAAATTCATACACAGTTGTCCCCGCCTTCTCGCCCGCTCCCGCCCGCGCCGAAAAAGAAAGGGGTAAAGTAAAAATGAAATGCATCTTCTTTTTTTTTTTTACATTTTATCCCCGTATTGGTTGAAATTTCGACCAACACGGGGATAAAAGGAAAAAAAAAGAAAATTTTAAGACCATTTCCACTTTGGTCGATAAATTTGGTCGAAATTTGACCTCAAATCTACTAGTGCCAGCTGACATATCTACATCTTGCAATGCCTTAAAAGAAAGTGTTGATAAACTTGTTCTGCATAATAGAGAATCTTCCATAGCATCTACATCCAAGTTAGAAGACATTGCGAAAGAGATCAAAATAAAAGGTACAGGCATGGGAGAATATACTATCAAACCAGTCCTATCTTTGACATCTCTCCTGATCTCACCTAAATCCTATGGGCAACCTTTAAGATAGAACATGCATCCCAAGAACCTCAAGCTATCTATAATGGGAGTTTTGTCATAGAGAAAGTGTCCAAGCAAGAATTTGAAGAGGAAGAAGCTATGTTAGCATGGTTATACAAAGAGGAGTCTCAATCCTAGACAGTTCAGAAATGTGACTCTAAAACACCTAAAATCCCTATCAAATCTTATGGACTAGGTCACAAACTCATGTCTAAAATGGGATATACTAGAAAAGGACCTCTAGGGACAAGAGGCAAAGGAATTATAAAACCAGTTGAACACTGTGGAAGGATGACCAAAGATACTACAAGCTTGGGATATCACAAGAAACCCTTCCATCTTAGTAGTAACTCAGAACATGTTCTAGAACAGATAGATCCAACTACAGAAACTCAGCTAAAGGAAGAAACACAAAAATTAGATAGTGATGATTCAGACTCCACTGACCTTATTCCTTATGAATGTTTACCTCAAAACATACTAGATCTTCTTAAGGATGAAGAGAAACCTAAAGAGACTATCAACGTGGTAGATACACAAGAAGCTACTAGTAAGCAAGAAGAAGGTAAACCTCTCACAATAGCTGAACATTTGGGACATTCCAGTGATTCTAAGATAGACTCCTACAAATATGAGTTCCGCTTAGATTTTGAAGGTAATCTTGCTTGGGGAATCCATCCTAATTTTAAACATGTTCTTGATTTTCCCAGAGATCCAGATGATGAATCAAATGACTATGAATGAGGAGTTATTCCAGAAGAAGATGAGCTTATCACTGAAAAACACATTGATTTCATTCGCTAGTATTCACCTAAATCCAATGTGAGTCTAGACCAAAATGATGAACTTAACGAGTCTGATCCACCTACTGCTGAAGTGGAATCCAATAATGACATTGAAATGATTCATGAACTGAACATTCTAAGTAGTAATATCACCTTTGAAATTGAGAGTTAGGTTAAGATCAATGATGACAACACCATATGCATGAACACCATTTCCCAATCTCCCCCTAGCTTGACTATCCAACATCCAGAGTTGATTGACCAGACATTTACTGATCCAAATTGAGATATCCACACTTTCCAGATAGACTACGCTCTTTCCTACTACCTCAATGTAGTGGAACCTATGATGAATTCCATTAGTGAACCTAGCATCAGCATGATGGAGTTGGATATCAAGTATCTTAGTCAAAAGAATAAAAGAAAAAAGAAAAAGAGGTCTGAGGGTGAAAACCGCTATGTGGCAGTCTTAGAACCTAAAATAGTAAAGATAAAAGATGTATTCGAAGGTGAAAACCTCTATGAGGCACCTAAGGATAAGATATTTGATGTCCTTTCAAGTCATTTACAGGATAGATCTCCATTACTGATAGAATCAACTCAATCTATCAACTTGGGTACAATAGAGGAACCACAATTGATTCATGTAGCATAGTCCTTATTAGATGAAGAGAAACAAGCATTCACTACTTTCCTAACAGAGAAAAAAATCAACTTTTCATGGAAGTATTCAGATATGTGAGGGTTAGATCCAAATTTGATAATGCATCATCTTTCTATAGCTCTGGGAGTCAAACCTGTCAAATAGAAATTATGAAAGATGCATCCACATGTTGCACTCCTAGTCAAAGCTGAGCTAGAAAATTTACTAAAAGCCGAATTTATCTGAGTCATTGATTATGCATAATGGATCTCAAATATTGTTCTAGTATAAAAACCAAACAAATATATCAGAGTATGCATAGACTTTAGAGATGTAAACAAAGCATTCCCTAAAGATAATTTTCCATTACCAAACATCGATATGATAGTGAACATGACTGCGGGCTTTGAGATGTATTCCTTAATGGATGGTTTCTCTAGATACAACCAAATTAAAAATGCTCTAAAAGATCAGGAGAAAATAGCTTTCACATGTGCATGGGGTACCTTTTGTTGAAATGTCATGCCATTTGGTCTTAAAAATGTTGGTGCTACATATCAACGAGCTATGACATCTATCTTTCATGATATGATGCATCGAATTATGGATCACTATGTTGATAACACATTGGAAAAATCAATGCAAAGATCTGAACATCTAACTGACTTGGCAAAAATACTAGATAGAATGGAGAAGTTTAGTCTCAGATTGAACCCTAAAAAGTGTGATTTTGGTGTCACATCTAGAAAGCTCCTAGGCTATATTGTTTCAAAGAAGGGCATTGAAGTAGATCTTGCTAAAGTCAAAGCTATAATGGAGATGCAACCTCCCAAGAATATTAGTCAAATGCGAACCTTACAAGGAAGGGTGCAATCAATTAGACATTTTATATCTTAGCTAGTAGATATATCATAACCTTTCACAAAGACATTACATAAAGGTGTGACTTTTGCATAGAACGAGGAATGTGAAAATAACTTCAACCACATCAAGCAATATCTATCAAATCCTCCTATTCTGATGCCTCCTATACAAGGGAAGCCATTGATTTTGTATGTCTCCACCAAAAATACATCACTGGGGGTATTACTAGCACAACATGATGAAAACAAGAAGGAAATAGCTATTTACTACATCAATAGAACATTGGTAGCATATGAGAATAACTATTCAATGATCGAGAAAGCTTGTCTAGCTGTGATCTTTGCATCATAGAAACTGAGACATTACATGTTAGCTCATACAACACAATTGATAGCTAAGATAGATCCATTGAAATACTTATTGAGCAAAGTTTCCCTCACAGGTAGACTAGCTAAATGGGTGATGCTATTGAGTGAATTCAACATAGAATATTTTGAAAGGAAATATATCAAAGGCCAAGTCATTGCAGATCAGTTGGTTGAAGAACCAATGATTGATGATACACCATTATAGATGGAATTTCCTGATTCATCCATCATGCACATATCTTCTAGGACTTGGCATCTTTTCTTTGATGGATCTTACATACAAAATGGATCTGGAGTAGACATATTATTCATAACACCACAATGTTACTCAATACCTAAAGAATTTAGAATAAATTTTCCTTGCACAAACAATATTGCCAAATATGAAGCATTACTTAATGGCATGAAGATAGCAATTGAGTGGCGAGTGACATAACTACATATTCATGGAGATTCACAACTAGTCATACACCAAGTCAATGATGTGTACCAGAAAAAAGATGAGAAACTTGTTCCATACAAACACATGGTAGATGACTTAAATAAATATTTCATATCTATCACATTTGAGTAGATTCCTAGAATGGAGAACAAGGTTGTTGATGCTATGGCAATGCTATCATCTCTACTATAGTAGCCCAAACATGAACTGCATTATGAGTTCTTGGTGGAAGCACCATTGTTCCCTGTATATGATTCCCCCAAAACCCACATGATCTACACTATTGTTGGTCATGATTCTTCCAGATACAAAAACCTATACTCCTACCTTAAAGACTAAATCATTCCTGATACCTTCAACTACCATGAGGAATGATACCTTATCCAAAATGCATCACGGTATGTCATCATAGGTAATGATCTGTACAAACAAGGTCTAGATGGTACACTCCTTAATGTTTTGAATGAGAAGAGTCTCAACGCGCATTAGAGGAAGTCCATGATGGTATATGTAGATCACATTCCAATGGTTTAACACTAGCTCAAAGACTTATTAGGGCTAGGTACTATTGGCCTGAAATGGAAAAAGAGGCTATCAAATATGCTAAGAACTGTCAAAAGTGCCAAGTACATGGTAACTTAATTCATGCACCAGGGAGAGATCTAATTCCCTTTACTACACAATGGCCTTTTCAACAATGGGTGTTTGACCTCATAAGGGCTATTTATCCACATTCTTCTAATGGGCATATCCATATCATTACAGCTCCAGATTAATTCACAAAATGGGTAGAAGCAGTTCCTTTGACACAAGCTACTGGCAGCAAATATCTATGTTCATACTAAATTACATCATTTACAGATATGGTATTCCACATGCAATGGCCATAGATAATGGAGGCCTATTCAAGAACAAAGACCTAGTTTCCTTATGCTCTAAATTCAAGATTACACAATATTGGTCATCCATATACTATCCCCAAGTGAATGGACAAGCAGAAGCATCAAACAAAAATTTGTTGAAAATCTTACATCACACAGTTAATAAAATAGGAAGAGACTAGCATATCATGATCAATCCAGCTCTCTGGGCCCATAGAACAAGTATCAGAATGCCTACTGGGGCTACACCATACACTTTAGTTTATGGGTTTGAAGTGGTACTACCTATTGAGGTTGAAATCCCATCACTAAGAATCAAAATTCATGGTCTAGTGACTGATGTTGACTACAAAGTGTCTAGGTTGCAAGAACTTGAACTACTAGATGAGCACAAACAAGAAGCTTATGATCATATTAGAGTATATAAGAAAAGAATGTCTAGAGGCTACAACAAGAAAGTTAGACACAGAGAATTTCAAGTTGGCAATCTAGTCTTGAGAGAGAATCCTAAAAAAGAATCACATCGAGAGCACAAGGGGAAGTTTGAACCCAACTAGATGGGTCCCTTTTTTATCACAACTACTTTTGGCTCTGGAGCCTATCAACTCTCAAAAACTGAAGGAGAACAGCTCTGAGAAACAATCAATGTTCTCCATCTGAAGAAATTCTACACCTTCAGTCTATGGTAAAATGTCCTGAAAAAATCATTAAAATCTGAAAAAGTCCTAAAAAAATGATTATCCTGGTTAAAACCTAGCAATAGGCACCTTGATGAATCACAAAAAATCAAAAGATTCAAAAAATACAAAAAAATTTAAAAAAATGAAAAATACAAAAAAAGAAGAAAATGAAAAAGTGCCTTGGTGAAAACCTGGAAACAAGCGCCTTGGTAGCAAAAATAGAATCTCTACCAAGGTGGAGAAAACCTGACAAACAAGCACCACTTGTTTAAAATGCTCCATCTATTAGTGCAATCTTGGTATTTCCCAACTTTCAGTCCTGCTTTAGTTTGTACATATCTCCTTGTTTGCTTTCCCTTTCCTATTTTCAATAAAGTTGGTCAGTGTACCCAGCAACAAAGCGTATGCAATTATCAAAGTTTCCAACTTGGGGGTAATCCTAGTCATATCCTATGGTCCTTAGTATCTCAGACGAGTCATATCTAGTTAAGGTCCTTCCAAAGCTACATCTGAGTCAGTCAGTCTATCTCCTTACTAGAAAGGATTTTGCAATCAAAACACAAACAAACATCAACAACAAACAAAATGAAAACAATCTTTTCTCCACTGCTTTTGTCTCCTTGTATGCTTACTGATTCACATTGAGATTTTTGTATATTATGTCCTCTCGATTTTCTCAATGATGTCCTTCATAGGATTTAGAGAGTGATGACTGGGGGCATAATCTTTTCTTTGTTTTCTGCTTT
This sequence comes from Chamaecyparis obtusa, assembly GCA_027943335.1. NCBI lineage: Eukaryota > Viridiplantae > Streptophyta > Pinopsida > Cupressales > Cupressaceae > Chamaecyparis > Chamaecyparis obtusa. The sequence goes on from BSBK01008712.1 coordinate 672,185, forward strand.
GAGTGAAAATCTAACAACTTCAAAAATTCTGGATTGAATAGGTGTCCACTATAAGTGCCTCCATCACATATTGGATGGCCATGTGTACCTTGACCATCGATACCCAGATGCTTCAAGGAAGTATGATCTAAATATTGTCTTTTTGAGTGATTTCTTACTCCTATTGTGAAACATGATCTTACCCAAGGATGTGAACGATAAAGGGTCACTACGGGTAATTCACATTGGATTCAGAATGATCTCCCAATTGCTTGGTGTCTTTGTCCACAAGGTGTATTCAGGCCATCACAACGTTTATGTTCTAATGCTTATACAAATTTCTATATCAAAATGAACATGATATTCAGGTCATCCTGGCTTTTGTGCCTTGGTGCTTATATCTAATCTGACATTCCGAAAACAAAATCAATATTCATATGTTCATGGTTGCCTAACTAGTGGACATTGTATTGATTTATCCAGTTACCTAATAAAATATTCAGTGATGAAAATGACTGACACATGATTAGTGACTAAGTCCTAGGTACTAGGTTTGTATTTCATTTTGCACTTTGCATGATTGCATTTATCTCATGATTTCACAAATCAACTTGAATGCTTAAACAATTCTCCAAAACTACGCTAAACATGACATAATATTGTTCCATACTGGGGAGGTCACTGGTATTGTCGATTACGCTTAAATCGATGTGAAGAAACAAGCACTTCCATTTTGTCCATTTTTCTCTCAGAGGGCTCCACAAAGTTTATAAAAGTCAAAATGATTAATGATTTGAAAAAGGCCTTTTTGGGCCTTATATAGGTTTTGACCTAACTTTTCAAAGTGCTCCATTTTGCGTGAAAATTGCACTCCTGGCTAATTTCGACGTCTAAATCCATTTTCGGGATCAAAATCAAAATCTGAGATAATTTACTTTATCAAAATCATGATTTAAAATTTTCGGACCCATGATGACCAACTGCTTGCATAGTCGACCTTCTAATCATCTAGGAAATCCAGTATTCAACTTAATTGATTATCTAACATCAAACTATCAAATTTTCAACTTGGTCAACCATGGTCAACTCATGGTCAAACCTAGTCAAACTTGGTCTTCAGGACCTCCAAATGATGTAGAACGCATTTCTGGATGTGTGTAACCAATTCTCTAATCAATTAACATGCTTCAACAATCTCTCAACATTGACTTTCTTGTCAGATTTCAATTTTCATCCTGAAGGGGGCATGGTATTGCACATCAATCAAATATGTCAATCAATCTTTCTTTTAGTGATCAAGACAACAACCACATCTAGTTGTTGATTCATCAAAAGTCCTCGTCGCTTGGGGCATATCAGATTGATGTGAGTGCTTCAAGATGTGCTTGCACTGCTCCTTAAGAGACCTAGCTTGTCTCTTCTAAGTACCTAGTTCCCCTAGGTCCTTGATTGGCTTAGATAATTAACTAATACCAATCCAAGCTCCTCTCCAAGAGTTTGATCCTTTGTGCTTAACCTTAGAAGACTAACACCCTAGTTTTAGTACTCTTCTCCACACTCACTTAGAAGGCTCTAAGTGTCAAATCCTCAAATCCTTCACATTTCCTTGCTGGGGTGTTCTCCATGCTGTAAACATCCATAACTTGGTGGTTTTGATCCATTTTAGAGGGATCTTAGATCATGTTTCAATCGGAAGCAATAGTTCACCAATTTAGACCTTGAAATTAGGCCTAATCCTTGTAGCCTTTTGTAGAGGCTTTTGGTTCTTCTTGCCAAACTTTCTCAAACAATTTTCCAAACCAATTAGGGATTTGGATACCCTTTTGGATTTTCTTATGGATTCTATAAAATTCTAGACCTGGAAGTCTCCATACACCTCCTTCCTATAAACAAGGATAAACAGGGATAAAAGACCTAGTTTTTAGGACAATCTAAATCCTAGTAGAAATATGGTTCAAAACCCTATGGGACTGATTGGAATGAACCCAATATTAATAGGACATTCAGCTATAATGAACACCTATCAGAAAATCTCCTGGAGCTGTACAGTACCTCGAAACCCTGCAAGAAATTCCTATTTCTTTCTCTATCAAGCCTCTAACCGGACCTTCCTAGCTTGCCTAGGGCTTGGCATTAAAAATAGTTCTCCTTACTTCCAAGACTCCTACCTTTATATAAATAATTTAAAGTGGTCCCACTTTAAGATTCAACCATTTCTTTGAGGTTTCCATGGTTGATTCTTATGTGGGAGCCATAAAAGCTCGGACTACTCAGAACAGGACATTGAAAGCTTTCAAAGTAAAATGATTTATTCTACATACTAAACCTATTCAAAACCCTTAAATTTTCAAATGAAAAAGTCTTAAAACTTCATATAGAACACTAAACAATCAGTATATTTGATCTTTCAATCCATTAGACTCGATTGTCAACACAAAAACTCAATATCTTCACTGTAACTGTTACAGAGCTCTATTCACAAACTTGAAATGTTACAACTGATGTCTTCTACCTTGAGATTTGAGTCTTAGCTATCATTAGATGTCTTCTCCTTCATTTTAGGTCATGTTGGCCGAGCATCATCTCCTATACTTTAGGGAATCTGAGGATAACAAAGTTGCATGCAACATTTGCAATAATTGCAAATGTTGTCATGACAACATTTTTACAACATTTGGCAACTTCTTGTTAAGCCATGATCCTATTTCTTAGGATCTCTTTCCTCATGAGATTCTAAGGAACCAACTAACTAAAAGACCATAAGGCATCATAATGACATCCATTAACAACTCTATGTGTTCAAGACACATTAATGACTCAAACTCACTAATTCCTAGCACTATGAAATTGAAATAGCAACTAACAAAGGCTAATTAGTGACCTTAGTCCTAGTGACTAATTCACTTAGCCAACATTGCAAGAGGCCTTCTAAGGTCCTCAAACCAACTAATCTAACCTCTTGACTTGGCTAGAGTCAAGTACAAGCCAAAAAATTACTAACCATGGAGGCTAGCCTAGGTGCTCCTACACCACAGATTCATCGAAATCTATATCAATCTGGTATTCTCTATCAATCTTGTAAATTGTATCACATCTTCATAACCATCAGTTCAATTGTGTTATTTCCTTGGTTCTTCGTAATTGAAGGGTTCAAATTTGGCATTCTTTTGATTCCTTTGGACAATCAGGTCTGGAGTTAGGACAGTCACTTCTTCGTAATCATAGGTTCAGAATCAGGCGTTTTAGCACTTTTTTGTAATCATCGGTTCATTATTGATATAGTTGACATCATTTTGATTCTTTGGTCAACCAGGACTTGAATCAAACATCTTCAAATCTATCAATCAGTTTCTATCTCAGAATCAGTTAATCTTTCAGGATCAATTTTTCCACCACATAACTAAGTCCGCATCATCATAAAAAATAGATTATTCTTTGAACCACTGCACTTCACACAGTAATTCAAAGAGGGGCAAAATGTAATACCCCAAAAATGGGTTGTAGGACCATTAACCTCCTATGTTGACAAATCGATCGAAATCAACACAAAAGTCCTAACCTAAGGCACATCTGTACATTAGTTTATCAAAACCCTAATTGATTTTATCCTAGTTCTGCATTGGGGAATATTTCCTAAATATTCCTAATTTATCTAATTATCCTGATTAAATATTATTTGATGATAAATCATATTAATCCTAAAGTCATATGATTGAATATGATGAATATTTGATTAATTGGATTTAATTTTTCCACTTAAATTATTTAATTAGATTTAATTCTATTTATTCCTAATTTATATTATTTAATTTTGACAATAAATAAAAAATCCTACAAATGATTGATTAAATTCTTATTTAATTAATTAAATCCAATTGTCAATATTTAATGATATAGTTTTGGAATAAAAGTTTGATTTAATAATTGATTAACCCATAAATCAGTTATTTTAATTCAAAATCAGTTAAGTTGAGAATAAATCACTTTAATTATTAAATTAATTCATCATTAAATCATGCACAATCAGAAAAAATAGTTGAACTTTAAATTAACTATTAAATTTAAACTGAACTCAACATGTGATTGTGAGTTGAAAAGAAGGAAACTTCTGAAAGGAAGTCAAAAAGCTATTTTTGCATGATTTTATGAGTTGATCTATTTCTAATTTTTGTTAACTCAAAAATCAACCTGAGTTTATCAAGAGTGATTTATGGATTTTCTCAATGCATCCTCAAGCCCTAGATTTGTATATAATCAAAGCTCAAACATTCACGAAAGGTCTTCTTGGTTTTTTCATCCTTGAGATCTTGCATCTTTGTCCTTCAGTTTTTGCATCCTTCATCTAAGTACTTGCATCTTGGAGAATCAAGCTCTTGCAAACAGGCGATTGTGAGATTTTCATAGTTTCAATTCATTGTTTCAAATCCATTCATAGAAATTTCATAGCACTATTAGATAGATTTTCATATCATTTCAATTCATCTAGATCAATCTCATATCAGTTTTCATCATATTGCATACAAAAATCCAAAAATATAGATTAATTTGCATTCATCTTTCATCCATCTTTTAGCATTAAATCCTTCATTTAGGTTTTGCATTGTCACTGATCTCGATCATAATCTGAGAATATCATACTTGCACCTACTAGAAGACAGTAAATCACTTGGTTAGCTTATTTCATTTATATTGCAGATTTCTTGATTTGCTAACCTCTAATGTTTTACTAAAGTGTTGTGTCTGCAGCTAGGTACAAAATTCACACACACAGGTTGGATTCCTGAGGGTTTTTTTATGCCTTTTGGAGATTATTTAGATTCATTTGTAGTTGCCTATTTACTTATTTCTTATGATAATGGTTAGAGGGGTGAATGAACTTGTACGGCTAATCACAATAGGAACATCTATTTGGGCTTAAAAAGAACACCTGTGTTATGGGAATTGGATTGGATTTCTATCCCTTTTTGTTAGCCATTAATTCTTACTGTCTTATCCTTTTATGGTCTGTATATGTTGTTCTAATCCTTGAAGGGAAATCTTGGAAATGTGTGTTCCCTATTATGAGTGTATGTTTGGTTGCTTGGGAACCTTTGGAAGTGTTTGTAAGACTTTCGCGTTTGTATAAACTTGTGACATTCGTGATATCATATTTGAGATGTGGTTTATTTCATATAAAATGCTTATGTGATATGCTTGGATACATAATGTTTATATTATGTTTACTTATATTTCAATTTTTTTTTGTTGAGTACATGTTTTACCCTTTAGTTCAGAAGGTTCCCTGGTGGGGCATTACAATCTTATTTTAAAGTGTCTTTACAAGTAGGATAAACTTTAGGATAGAGAAAAACATAACTCATTAAATTCTTCTTCTCTAGAGGGAAGGTCATTGTAATGAAAATAAGGTAATTTACCATTAAGGGAATTTTCAAGCATACCAATCTTGTACCAAAATATTTTCCTCCATCACAATGGAACCCTCATGATGAAGGTACATATTTAGATAATAATCAAGATCATTCTCCAATGTTTCATCCCTAAGAATGAGATCATTGAGATAAGTGTTTAATGTATCTTCTTGCATAAATATGTCCTCATGGATAGGAGGGTTTTTAGGAGAGGGATAAATTTATACAAGGGTGGCTAGGGTACTATCACCTCTACAGAATATATAGGTCATGAAACTAAACAAACAAAGGAGATAATGATTTACATAGCTTAAAGTGCATCCAAATGAAATTAATAAATTTTTATTTATTGAAGAGGACATCAAAATGTTGAATGCATACAATGTATTCAAGATTAAATTGATTGGAAAGGAGATACAACCCTCAAATATTATAAAGGAGAAGAGATTGACTCTTTGGAAGGATAATGTAATAATATTTCAATAAAGGGAAACATTTAAAATGACTAAAAAGGAGAGGATGATGAGTTTGAGGGTATTACGAGAGCAATGGAAATGTGAAAAAAAAGAGGGGGAAGGGGAAAATATTGGAGTGGGGGAAAGAAAAGAGAAATTCAAAGGGTGGGGGACGATAATTCAAGATAATGACAATATTTCCAATAATAATCCATCATGAAACCTTGAGAAGGTTAAATCACAGATGAATGGATGTAGAAGGTGGAGTGGGATATGAATTAATTAAAGGGGAAAAAACAAGCATAAGAAAAGTAAAGTTAAATAGGATTGATGAGAATAATATTAGGTATTGTGTATAATATGATCCGTAGATAGGTAGCCCTCATGATGGTAGTAAAAATAAACATCATATATTTATTTAAGAATTTTATTGTTTGGTTGATCTTGAAGCTAGGACCACATCATTGTAAAAATATATCAAAAGTAATGAAATACAAACCTTTATATTCGCATACAAATGAAAGAATTAGATATAATACTTACCCAAAAAGAGTTTGCACTAAATGATACAATTAAGGCCAATTATGTCATAGTGGAACAAGAAAAATGTCATAGTAAGGGTAGGAAATTATAGATGTCTGGGCTATTTTATCTTAAAAATTCCCTTGAGATTGATTTCATTGTCCATACTTGTAGGTGATAGGTTTTTCCATAGATATTCAAAGAGATATTGAGGGAAAACCCTGGCATGGTCAAGGAAATAAAAAATGCTATATATGTAGTTGTGGCCATAGCACAAAAATAACATCAAGTTGGTATATTTTTCTTTCCCAATACGTTTCGACCCATTTAATAAACTCTTATGTAGGAAACACGATGTACAGAAAAATAATACATAACACACACCTTTATATTAGAGATATTTTTGACCATATAATCTAGAAAAGAACAATAATAGTTCCATACCCCTACTATACTTTTAAGTATAATTTTTCACCATCATAATATGTATATTATTATCATATTGAATAAAATTCTTGTGATTTGATACATTATGCTAATTAAATTTACTTTTTAAATAAAAATTATTTTCTAATGTTTGATAATAAAAATATATTTTAAAACATAAATTTTGTTGATAAAATGAAATATTCACACTTGTATAATAGTCTTTTTTCTATAAATAAAGTTGAAAGAATTAAAAAATCATAAGACCTTGTGAGTTTCTTAATTTGGTAAAGGCTAGTAATTGAATAAAATTATAAGATCCCATGAGTTATTATTTGGATCTTACGATTTATCATTGTTATTTAAAAATTTAAAAATTGTGGTTTTTGGAAAAGGTAGCAACATTGGAAGATTGGCCTCAATCGCTTTGTTAGAAAAAAAATTGTCTTCCAAAAGTGGGATCCTTCTTTGGGTTGGCCTTGAGGTGTTGGATTCTCAGAGGATAAAGATTTAAAAAGTTGGAATTTATGGGCCCCTTTAAATGTGTATTATGCATCAACCATGAAGAATACCTTGATCATATTTTTCTATAGCATGAGTTCTCCAATGAATGCTGATGTGTTGTGACTTCAAAGTTAAATTGGAGCATACATATGCCTTATTCAATCAGAGCTTTATTTCAAGGTTGGCATCCAACTTCTACTAAATCCACTTTTTCAAGTATATGGGAGATTATTCCATGCAGGATGATTTGGGAAATATGGAAAGAGATGAACTACCATGTTTTACAAGAGAAAAGAGATACTACCCAATATGTTTGTAATATAATTAAGTTGGCTATTATAGAATTCATTAGTGTTTTATCTTCTAAAGTAAACATAATAATAGCTCCCTTTTCAAATTTAGATCATGTTATTTAGTTTCATTAGCCTTTCATTACATTTTGACTTACTAATGGGCCTTACTTGGTTGATGTAGTCTCTCCAAAAAATAGATGTTGGAAGTGGGAGAATTTGGAGGAGGATTGGATCAAAGTAAATTTTGATTGGGTGTCAAGAGGGAATCATGGACCTTAGGGTGTAGGGTTTGTCACAAGAGATTATATAGGGGATATCATAGCATTAGGATAAAAAAATATCAAGCATGGAGTAAAGAATGAGGCTGAGGTACAATCAACACTTGAAGCCATGCTAATGGAAAATAAACTATCTACAAAGAAGGTTCACCTTGAAGGAGATTCAATGATTATTATTAATGCTTTAATTCAAGGAAAGAATTTAGCATGAAATTTGGACACGTATAAAAAATGCATATGTAAATTACTAAATTCATTTCAAGCATTAAAAGTAACCCATGTCATTCAAATGGGAAATTAAATGGTTGATACAATATCAAAGTGGGCAGTGTCATTTAAAGTTGAAATGGTGGCAAAATATTGGAATAAATCTAGAGTTGAGAAAAAAGATATGACATAAGCCATCATCATGAGAAAATAATGATAATGAAGGAGGTAACCACAAGTGATGGGATGAATTGAAGTTAATTGCATTAAATGGAATAGGGCATTCCCAAGACATGTCATTATTTAAGGAGAGCATTTATCATGGAGATCAATTCAAAGGCTTAGAAAAAGGGGTGTTTAGAGTGAAGGAAGCAATATGGAGGATGGCTTAAGAAATAGATTTCCTTATATTATCTTTGGTGTATTTATCATTGACATCAATAAGATATGGTTGTATAGTTTCCTTTGGTATATTTGTCATTGATGTCAATAAGGTATGATGCTATATCAGTGTTACATGATGATAAAGGTGTGGATACTATAAGGTGATAAAGAAAAGACAACACTATGTTCTCATTTTGTTTTATTTGTAACAAGTATTCAAATGATCTTATGTCAATATCATGGTATAATCATTTGTAGAACACATGAGCATTAAAAGTAGTGTTTTTCAAAGTAATATGTATATCAGACAATCTATAATACATGTTTCTACATCTTGTTGTTATGGTTATAATAATAGTCATAATCATATTAGGTAAAAGCACTGCAAACTATCTTAGAATGTTGATGATCTTGATTCTAATAGTGGTCTTAAAAATAACTTAGTGTATTGGAATGTTAGTTCATAAGCCTATAACACAAGTTATTGCATTCAACCATCATGGTACCAATCATAATAACAATATTGTTTATAGTTATTGCAAGTTTCTTTGGTTTTGGTTTCATTAGTCCTAGTCATTGTAATATTATCCATAACTTATATACAATGATATATACTATGATACATGGTGTGCAGTAAAGTCTCACTTCCTTTCACTCAGGTGACATGAATAAAAGTATTCCATTTTCTAATAAAATTATTTGAAGAGGTTTAAGTCTTAACTAATGATAGTTATTTGAGGTTGAAATACTTTTGAAGATTACCATATTTTGACAAATGTTTAAACTAGAATGTTTACTCTTTTTGTAATTGGGTATGATGATTAGTTTGAAATCCAACAACTAAGTCTGATTATAGTTGTTGACAGTTTACTTGTAAGTTTCATTTACTTAACCACATAGGAATAATTGGATGGATGTTGTTATTTTTAAAGATAATAGAATAATGACTAAGAAGATAGAGTAAGAGAGATAATACATGACAGGTAGAGATTATGTGAGTAAATGATGTGCAAGAAAATGAGATTGAGAATGTAGTGAATATATTTATTATTGTAGATAACTGCCTCTTCTCACATAATAAAAATAAGATGAATTTTAGGATTGAATGAGGGTTTATTTGTAAATTGATCATATCTAAGAATGCGAGTTTGATCGACTATTGATTATAACAATGAATGTTAATTTGTGATGCAAAGTATTATTGTATCTTTTGATTTTAAGATTATTACAAAATTTATCATGAAGACAATAGAATAGTGAGGATCTTCTGAAGAGAAGATTGTGAAGTGAAAGATTATAAAATAGAGACAAGATCTTTGTAATTGTATAGTTTAGTTTTTTTTGTATGGAAATAGAGAAACCTTTTGATCAAATACTATTTTGTATTTTGTAAGGGATTGGTGTTCCTTGAAGTGGTTGCTTCTAAATCAGCAAGGGATTGATGTTCCTTAGAGTGGGTTTTCTTAAAGTTGGTAAGGGGTGGGTGCTTCTAGAATTTTTTCTCTGAACTTTTCCATTAAGGATCAATAAAAGAGTTGTTTATAGTGATTTTATTACCCTTAGGGGTTTTCCACTCAAATCTTGTGTCAAAGTGTATTGTATTGGTTATTGTATTCCTTGATTGTATTATCTTATGATGTTAATATTGTCTTATAATCCACTACAAGTAATAATATCACCATGTTAAAATTTTTTGTTAAACAAGAATCATCATTGTTTAAATAGATCATTGATTCCTCCCCCCTTTTCTCAATGATCCTAGTAGTTCATTACCTTCTTTAGGTGGATTTAAAAGAAGATATTAAAAGGGGTGTTTAAGATTCATGAGTCTGTGGTTTCTCACATCATTGACATAATGTTGGGTGAAGAGTTTATGAGGACCAAGAATTGCTACAAGGTTAATGCAGATATTGTTTCTATGTTTATGGCTTGGACTTTGGAGCCAGAGTGTAAGAAAGAGGTTGAACGTGTAATGAAGGAATGTGTGGACAAATTTCTATTTGGGATGAAACCTTTTATTTTCATGGATGTTCTATGGAAATGATGCAAAAAAGATTATGAGAAATGTTGGATTACGAAGGAGGGGAGGGGTGAATCATTAATCCTCATCAAAAAATATTTTCTTTGATTAACTCGGTAACTACTCGGTAGTAACACAATTCTCTATTTACCAATAACAATAAATAAACTATATCAAACAGTAAAACAATATCACAAATCATTCACAATGTGTAACACATATTTTAACATGGAGACCCAACTTTGGGAAAAACTACTGTGGGACTTGTCACCCACTAAGAAATATACTCTTCTGAAGTACGCTCGATTAAGATCCAATCTTTGTTAAAGATTACAATACACACTTTTAGGTGTGACCTGGTTAAGGGATTAGCCTTAGATCTATTAGGATCTTCACCCAGCTATTTGGAGTGGCCTTATTAAGGGGCTTTAAACACTCTTTTTGGAATGCCACCTTTCTCAAGGATTTAAAATAAGACTTTCAAGTCCACTCTGTTAAGAGATTTTGACTGTTACAAATGCAAGTAAGAAACAATAATAAAAATGACCTATAGATGTGTAACTATCTTTTCTCAATTATATCCTTGTGCAATCTTCAATCTTCACTTCAATTCTTCATCTTCCGCTGGCATCAACATTTCATCAAATCACTATTTTCTTGCTTAGAGTCTCACTATTCCTTTATCTTTGCAATATTCAGTAGCCCTTCAACTATTCAGTTTGCCAGCCTAGTGTCCATACAAGATCATCCTTTATATAGACAATTTTTGTCTCTTAATCTCCTCTATTACTTTTTCCTTTAACCAATCTTGACCATTCAACTCATTATTCATTATGATGCAGGAGCATCTTGGGTGGAAGAGCAATCTTGCATCACCCAAAAATATTTCTATTTTTGTATTCAATAAGGGCTATCTTGTGCAGAGCTGCTGTTTATGGAAACTTGCTATTTTTAGTAAGTTGGTCTTACGATCTCGAAATGTTCTGATTTTACATGTGGAGGTTCATCTCAGTCATATAAGCCTGCTAGAAAAGTTTCATGGCTAGATCAGGTCTAGTTTTGAAGATATTGAAGATTTTTGGTATTGGCAGCAGGGTATAGAAACTTTGAACTCAGTTTTGAAGGCTTTAGAGGCCCTGGATGAGGTCAAAAATTTGGGTGATGGGGCACTTTGCACAGGTCAAGCCTGTAGAGTTCTTTGTGGCATTTCTGAAATGGGGTTATAATAGTCAATTGGGTCAACTGGTGATGACTTATGGTCTTCGAAAGTCGGGACACCTGAAATGGCAGAAAATAATTTTCCTTCAAAATTTCTATTCGGGTTTCAAAAGTTATTTTGAGCCGACTTTGATGTAATAAATTGAAAAATAAAATAATTCTAAGTTTGGTCGGCCCCTAGGGCTAAATTTTTGGAACCTTTTTGGACGGTGGAAATTGCCTATATAAAGAAGGCCTGTAGTGTTGTCTAGGGCAGTTCTGGGTAGTAGATCTGGGTATTGATTCGAGGCTTTGTCCTATAGAATATTGTAAGGGAATGCCCATGTGGCTTTGCATATTGTAATTCTGAAAGTTTGTAATTCCACATTTGTGGAGATAATAAGAAGCCAATTTTCTGTTCTTGCATATTATTGTTGTTGTTTCTCTATTTCTGTTATGTGTTTTTGGTATTAAGGGGAGCACCCTTCATCAAGTGGTATCAGAGCAGGATTTCTTGAGTGTGTAAATAGATCACCGATTGTGAGGTAGTTTGCACCAGGACCGTGGTTAGGGTTTCAGTGCGCATCGTGAAAATGCCTCCACAAAGAGAACGTGGTGGAAGAGTTGGTGCTGTGACACCTGAGGTTAGAGAGCTGCAGAGACAAATGTGAGCATTGCAAGAAGAGATTCATAGAGGAATGAATCTTAATGTCAGAGACAAAAGAAAAGATGAAGCCGAAGAAGAATATCAAGAAGGAGAAGCCGAAATTGTGAACCAGGAGGAAGAAAGACTTTTTCAGGTGATTTCCAAGATTGGGAAAAGACCTAAGATTGAGGTTCCTACATTTTCTGGAAATCTTAATCTAGAGGAATTGATCAACTGGATCAATGAATGTGAAGAATATTTTGAGTATGAAGATGTTGAGGATCCTAATAGGGTCAAATTTGTGAAGGCCAGACTGAAAGGTCATGCAAAGATCTGGTGGCAAGAGACTCAATTAGAGTGAAATAGAAGAGGAAAAGATAAAATCACAAGATGGGATCAGATGGTGGATAAATTGAAGTGACAGTTCATTCCTGTTGATTATGAGCTTGACCTACTAAAGAAAATGCAAAGTTTGAAGCAAGTAGGAAGATCTGTTTAGGAGTATACAGAGGAGTTCTATTGACTCCTCATCAAAATAGGCCATGCAGAAGCTGATAAGGAGAAAGTTGACTGATACCTTAATGGGTTAAGGCCAAGCATTCAGGAGGAGTTGAATCTGGTTTGAATGAACAGTATTGAGGAGGCATACCAATTTGCCCTAAAAGTAGAGGAAAAGCTAAACAAGAAGTTTGAGAGCAAACAAAATGGAAGAGGTCATGGTGGAAGATCTGGTGGACGGTCATATGGTGGTTGAAATGAAGATCCAAAAAAGAAGGATGAGGCCAGTAGCAGCCAGAATCAGAGAGGAAATAATTCCAATCATTTCCAAGATCAGAATAATAGAGATCAGAGAGGAAGAGGAAGAGGACAAGGTTCAGGAAGAGGAGGCTTCCGTGGAACATGTTTTCACTGTGGAGAAGAAGGTCATAGGGCATTTGAATGTCCTCAATGCCAAGGAAGGACAAATAGGAGGAATGAAGGCTAGGCTAGAGTTGCACATGTAGATGAAGATGCTAGATCATCAAATTCTGAAGATGCTAAAAGAGGAGAAATGCTAATTAACAGAAGAGTCCTGCTAAGTGGTGAGAATGAACCTAAACAAAGGAGGAGCCTATTTCGCACTAGATGCAAGTGTGAGGGTAAATGCTAAGATGTGATTATTGATAGTGGAAGCACTGACAATTTGGTGTCAGAAGAGATGGTGATAAAGTTGAAGCTCAAGAGACAGAAACACCCACATCCATATCGAATTTCCTGGGTGCAGGATGACCACAAGGTCATGGTCAGTGAACAGTGTCGGGTAAAGTTCAAGATCGACGGGTACCAAGATGAGGTACTATGTGATATCATCTCTATGGATGCATGTCATATGTTGTTGGGTAGACGGTGGTATTTTGACAAATGTGTTGTACATGATGGTCGTGCGAATACCTATTCCCTGACAAAGGATGGAGTGCGACATAAGCTAAAGCCATTGAAGGAGACCGAAGAAAAGGTATGCGGTAATGCAAGAATAACATTTGTTGATGGAAGAAAATTCCTAGATGGTATGAGGCATGAGCATGTGTGTTTTTCTTTAATTCCAAAAGCTAGTAAAGAAGAAGTAGAGGATGTACCTATAGAGGTTGCAAATTTATTGAATGAGTTTCAAGATATTGTATCTGATAATGTACCTAATGGATTACCACCGGTAAGGAAGATCAGTCATCAAATGGATTTGATTGCAGGAGCCAGTTTGCCAAACAAGGCAGCACACAAAATGACACCAGTAGAAAGTGAAGAGTTGAACAGACAAGTACATGAGTTGTTACAAAAGGGATTGATTCGGGAGAGCCTGAGTCCATGTGCTATACCAGCAGTATTAGCACCAAAGAAGAATGGAGAATGGAGGATGTGTACAGATTCTAGAGCAATAAACAAGATCACAATCAAGTATAGGTTTCCATTGCCATGAATGGATGATATTATGGACTATTTGAGTGGAGCTGTGTATTTCTCAAAGATAGATCTAAAGAGTGGATATCACCAGATTCAGATCAGAGAAGGAGATGAATGGAAGACTACCTTCAAGACAAATGAAGGACTGTATGAGTGGTTAGTCATGCCTTTTGGGCTAACCAATGCACCGAGCACTTTCATGCAGCTCATGAACGAGGTTCTGAAAGAATTTTTGGGTAAGTTTGTCATTGTTTACCTAGATGATATTTTGATCTTTAGCAAGACATTGGAGGAACATATGATGCATATTCGTATGGTGTTTGAGAAGCTAAGAGATGAGAAATTGTTGATTAATTTGAAGAAGTGCAGTTTTGTGAAGAAAGAGTTAGTGTATTTGGAATTTGTAGTTTCAGCAGGTCTAAAAATGGACCCAGAGAAGGTACAAGCTATCCTTGAATGGCCTACTCCAAGGAGTGCTACTGAGGTAAGATCTTTTCATTGTTTGGCTAGTTTCTATAGAAAGTTTATCAAAAATTTTAGTAGTATTTGTGGACCCTTAACTGAAACAATGAGAGGGGATAGAAAAGAGTTTAAGTGGACTAATGGGGCAGAAAAGAGTTTTCAATTGTTGAAACAAAAAGTTACAGAACAACCTATTTTAGCACTTCCAGATTTTAATAAGGTGTTTCAAGTAGACTGTGATGCTAGTGGTACTGCAATAGGAGCTATTATGAGCCAAGAAGGTAAAGTTGTTGCTTATATTTTAGTGAGAAGTTAAATGATGCCAAGAGAAAATATTCTATCTATGATCAGGAATTTTATGCTATAGTTCAGTCATTAAAGAAGTGGAGACATTATCTATTTCCTAAGGAGTTTGTTTTGTATATTGATCATCAAGCTTTGCAATATTTGAATAGTCAAGGAAAGTTGAATCAAAGGCATTTGAAATGGGTTGAGTTTTTGCAGAGTTATACATTTGTTTTGAAACACAGAAGTGGAAAGTCTAACAAGGTTGCAGATGCTCTTAGCAGAAGGCAACTATTGCTAACAGAGATGCAGATTGAGGTGGTTGGGTTCAAGGAACTTAAGAATTTGTATCCATAGGATCCTGATTTTGGTGGAGCTTGGAAAGCTTGTAAAGAACCTGTTACTCTAGATAGGATGAAGTGGCTAGATTTTATCATCCAGGATGATATGCTATTCAGAGGGAGTCAGTTGTGCATTCCACGAAGTTCTATGAGGGAGAATCTCATCAAGGAGAAGCATAGTGGAGGATTGGCTGGACATTTTGGTCGTGATAAAACCCTTGCTTTGGTTGGTGAGAATTATTATTGGCCATAGTTACAGCAAGATGTCAAAAATTTTGTACAGAGTTGTAGAGTATGTCAGATGGTGAAGGGAGTGAAGCAGAATACAGGGTTATATCAGCCATTACCTATACTAGAGAAGCCTTGGGAGGATATCAGTATGGAATTTGTTCTTGGTTTACCGAGGACACAGTGGGGACATGATTCAATTTTTGTGGTGGTTGATAGATTTTTGAAGATGACACATTTCATTCCCTACAAGAAGACTAATGATGCTGTTCATATAGCAGAATTGTTTTTCAAAGAAGTAGTGAGACTACATGGTTTTCCAAAGACCATAGTTTTAGATAGAGACACTAAGTTTGTTGGATATTTCTAGCGTACATTATGGAAGAAGTTGAAGATAGATTTGAAGTTCAGTTCATCACATCATCCATAGACTGATGGACATACAGAGGTGGTGAATAGGAGTTTGGGAAATTTGCTCAGATGTTTGGTTGGAGATAAGCCAACATGATGGGATTTGATTTTAGCATAGGCAGAATTTGCATACAATAATTCTGTCAACAGGAGCACTGGTAAATCACCATTCTAGATTGTATATGGAAGTAGTCCAAGAAATGCATCTGAATTGAGAAAGATAGATAAAGGAGAAATAAGTAGTGCTAAAGCTGAGGATTTTGTAGAGCACTTGAAGAACATCCATGAGGAGGTGAGGAAGCATATTACCAAGATGAATGTGCAGTATAAGGCTAAGGCAGATGAGAAAAGGAGGCATAAGGAATTTCAGGTTGGAGATGAAGTCATGGTTCATTTGCATAAGGAGTGATTTCTGGTTGGTACATATAACAAGTTGAAAATGAAGAAGTTTGGGCCATGTAAGATACTGAAGAAGCATGATTCAGGAAATGCATATGAGGTAGAATTGCCTACTGAGCTGAATATTTCACTAGTGTTTAACATTTTAGATTTGATAGAGTATCATGAAGGAGGTGTTGAAGATGAGGTTGCAGTAGCATGGTGGAGTATTCTAGCAACTAGTTCAGATATCAAGGAGATTGAAGACATATTGGACAGTCATGTTGGCAGAAGCACAAGGAACAGGACATATGAAGAGTATTTGGTCAAATGGAAAGGATGACTTGTTGAAGATTCATCATGGCTAACAAAGGAGGAGGTTAACCATCTTGGTTTTCCTCTACACACTTGAGTCGTGACAGGGTCACTTCTCAAATTACCCTGGGTGTCTAATGTAGGAGCATCCTGGGTGTAAGAGCAATCTTGCATCACCCAAAAATATTTTTGTTTTTGTATTCAATAAGGGCTATCTTGTGCAGAGCTACTATTTATGGAAACTTGCTATTTTTAGTAAGTTGGTCTTACAATCTCAGAATGTTCTAATTTTACATGTGGAGGTTCATCTTAGTCATATCAGCCTGTCAGCAAAGTTTCATGGCTAGATCAGGTCTAGTTTTGAAGATATTGAAGATTTTCAGTATTGGCAGCAGGGTACAGAAACTTTGAACTCAGTTTTGAAGGCTTTAGAGGCCCTGGATGAGGTCAAAAATTTGGGTGACAGGCACTTTGCGTAGGTCAAGCCTATAGAGTGCTTTGTGGTGTTTCTGAAATGGGGTTATAATAGTCAATCGGGTCAACTGGTGATGACTTATGGTCTCCAGAAGTCGGGCCACCTAAAATGGCAAAAAATAATTTTCCTTCAAAAAAAATTTTCAGGTTTCAAAAGTTATTTTGAGCCGACTTTGATGTAATAAATTGAAAAATAAAATAATTCTAAGTTTGGTCGGCCCTTAGGGCTAAATTTTTGGAACCTTCTCGGGCGGTGGAAATTGCCTATATAAAGAAGGCCCGTAGTGTTGTCTAGGGCAGTTCTGGGTAGTAGATCTGGGTTTTGATTCAAGGCTTTATCCTACAGAATATTGTAAGGGAATGCCCATGTGGCTTTGCATATTGTAATTCTGAAAGTTTGTAATTCCACATTTGTGGAGATAATAAGAAGCCAACTTTCTGTTCTTGCATATTATTGTTGTTGTTTCTCTATTTTTGTTATGTGTTTGTGGTATTAAGGGGAGCACCTTTCATCACATTATTCATTAGATCTGGATCTCAGTAACACATTTCCTTTTCACCTAGGAACTTGAACTTTCCTAGAAACTTGTTTCACTTCCTTTTGCCACTTAGATCTTTCCATAGATCTTCATCTTGAATTTTCATAACCACAAATATTTTCTAACTAACTTACTTCTGTGTGTAGAGTGAACCTAACCTATTCGAAATAGGTGTAGACATTCAAACATTAGTTATTTAAATCCTAGAAACATATTCCTAACATATAGAAAATTACTATTCACAATGACATTCAGATAGAGCTTAAACGGGAGCACCCTGTCACCATTTGATTTGCTCTCGCTTTAGGGATGTGGGTGTTCTCTTGAATCACTTGGAGAAATTCTGTAATGATGAATAAGAAGGAATAGGATGGATTAGAGACCATAAGAACCCCATAGTGGCACAAAATTGAGTATAGAACACCCATTTTTCCCCTAGGGCCTTAAGAATCCTAATGAGGATGAAAACTTGATTAAGTTACAAATGATTAATCTAGAGTTGTTTTAGATAGAAAGAGATGTGATATGATGCATAAATAATTAGAAAATCTTATAAAACTAATTTCAATCCATTAGGCTTATTCTAAGATGTGCTAGAAAGCATAGAAAATGAGTTAATCTAGCATATATGAAAAGAGATTAAGATCTAGGATTAATCTAGCATTATAACTCTACTCAATGTAAAAGATGTGAATTTGTGTTTTTCTCTTAGGAAGTGAGGATATTTATAGGATTTGAGGAAGGTCTTGGGTTAGGAAGAGGAGTTAGGGTCAAGGGTAAGGTTTGGGGTAAGGTTTGGGGTATGGTAAGGTTTAACCTTGGTTAAGGTTGCTCACACATGTGTGAGAAAAAATAGGGAAGTGTACAAGGGGATAAGAGTGGAAGAAGAGACATGGGTCTCATTAAAGGCTTGTAAGAAGCCTTAATGAGTGTGTAAGAGGCCTTAATGAGCATGTAAGGCTCATTAAAGGAGAGGGTTTGATGAAAAGTCAAAGAAGACTTGATTAGGCTAGGAAATGTAGGAAACACCTCCTAAATGGGTTTAGGAAAGGTTTAGGGAAGTTTAGGAAAGATTGGAAGGGTTTAGGAAAGGCTATAAGATTCTAGGATTTTGAGGCTTTAAATAAATATAAAATTTATTTAAGGAATGTGACATCATTTATCGAATATTGATTCAATAAATAGGGGAAAATCACTCAAATTTGATTTGAATGGCTTGGGGAGAGATTATTTAATTAAAGATGTTTAATTAAAATAAAGGGATTTAATGGCATAAAAATATATTAATTAATTAAATAATTCATTAATTAACAAATGATGATGTCATCAGGGGTTTTCAAAAAAATAAAAATACTTTTATTTTCTAAAGGATTTTTAGGTGTCTACAACCTCAACATCATTATCATCCAACTCATCATAGCTAATCATTAAATATCGACTCCATCCATATTAATACAATTTTATTGCTTGGTGTTCTTCACTTAGAATTTTGGTTAAATCACTCAGTGTCTAAACCTTCTTTACCATGTGACCAACTTTGTCTCTTTACCTTACCGAGTGAATTTTCCATCTCGGTTGCCATAACAACTTATCTTATCAAGTTGTCAAATCTTTAACACCATTCTTTACCAAATTAATATAATCATATGTTAGGTAGAAAAAAATCATACCAATGTAATCAAATCATTGTCCTATCTGTATCAATTTCCCATTTAAGTTCTACAACTTCTTAACTTCTCATTTCCTCTTCTCCTTAACTCATTCATCTTATATCATTACTGATTGATATGACAACATAATAGAAATTAGAAATCAATTGCTTGACATCAGTGAAAAGATTATAACTGATCTAATCTTTCTACTATCATCATGTATACCTCTGATATTGGTCGGTCTTTATCATCATCTCCATCAGAAAAAATAATTATCAATATTATTATCAGTTCTGATAACAATCTCACTCTTTGGAATTGATGGCAACACTAAAAAATTTAGTGTTCAATTGATTATGGTACACTTCACTTTCATTCATATTCTAAAATCCCTCTGAGTAATAACTTCTCTTCCAATCTTTCATCAGTAGTCTTTCTCTTTCTGATTTGTCTCCCTCTTATTGTATTCATCTCCCTGTTATTCTTATTCCACTATGATCTTCTCCCTCTTTGAAATATATTTAATGTCCTTCATTCTTCTTAATTAATCTATCCATATCTCAGTATTCTCCCTTTATCTTCTAATGTTCTGTAATCATCTCTCATCTCCTTCAACTTGCATCCTCAGTATTATCCTTTTAGTTCTTTAGATTGAATTTACTTCACTATTCTCCTTCTTTCTGAATTTCTGTAAACATCTCCCTCTTTGAAAAAAATGCCAAAGAAACATAAACATCTTAGATATACCTTGAGTATATAGATTTTTCATTACAGTCACAAAAATTTCTTCTTCACAACTTTAGGCTTCACCTAAAGAGTGAAATACTAGCATAAAATCACAAGATAGATATTCTATTGAGTCCTTGAATTGATGCAACATGGATCTTTCCTTAATGTACATTGGATAGGGGAAGAACTCCTAACTTACCTTGGAGATACTCAAAAGCATCTTTCGGTAATGGTTTTGTAAAGATATCAACTATTTGCTCCTTTGAATTCACATAGTCCAATGTGACATGTTTATCTTGTACTTTCTCTTTCAAGTAGTAATACTTAATAGATATATTCTTAGTCTTTGAGTGCATCACTAGATTCTTTGATATATTAATAGCATTGGTATTATCACAATAGATTGTCATAGGATCAGTAATCTCTTCATGCATACCTTCCAATAATTGTTTGAGCCATACAATATTAGAACAATTCATAACTACTGCTACATACTCAACTTCAGTAGTAGATTGTGAAATAAAACTTTGTTTCTTGCATAACCATGTCACTAGTCTTTCTCCTAAAAACAAAGCTCTACCACTACTGCTTTTCCTGTCATCAATATTTACTACCCAATCAACATCAGTATAAACTTTAAGATTAAAATTTCCTTTCCTTTTGTATAATAGACTGAAATCTTCAGTCCCTTTCAAATATCTGAATATCCTCTTAATTACAGACAAATGTGCTTCTTTGGGGTTTGCTGAAAACCTTGCAACAATACCAACTGAATGTGCAATGTTAGGTCTACTATGGACCACATAATGTAACTTACCAATCATGGATCAATAAAGTCTTTCATTCACCTCCTTAGTATCATCTTTTTTTTATAATTTACAACTAGTAGCCATCGGTGTTCCAACCGGTTTTGAATCATCCATATTGAATATTTTCAGGATCTCCTTGATATATTTAGATTGAGTGATGTAGATCCCATCTTTAACTTGTTGTATTTGAAGTCCAATGAATAATTTGATCTCTCCTATCATAGACATCTCAAATTCCTTTCTCATTTCCTCAGCAAAAGACTTAGACATCATCTCATTACCACCAAATATAATGTTATCAACAAATATATTAGCAATCAAAATTTCATCAGATTTATCACATTTCAAGTATGAATTATTGTTATCATTAGTCCTTTCAAATCCAACCCTAACTAAATAAGAGTGTAGTATTTTATACCATGCTTGGGGAGCTTGCTTCAATCCATATAAAGCTTTATGAAATGTGCAAACCATGTTCTTAATTTTCCTTGTTAAAAAACCCATAAGGTTGTTCAATGTAGATGTTAAATCCTTTGTAAGCTGCATATGCAAGTAGTATCCTTACTCTTAATCTAGAAACAAGGGAAAAAGTTTCACCATAGGAAATTCCTTCTTGTGCATACCCTTTGTAGACTAGTCTAGCTTTGTTCGTTATCACATCTCCTTTCTCATTGAGTGTATTTATGAAAATCCATTTAGTTCATATCACATTCTTATCTTTAGGTCTCAATACCAGTGACCATGTATTATTCTTTTCAATTTGATATGTCTCTTCTTTAATAGTATTCATCCAATCTTCATTTTCTAGTGCATCTTTTACCAATCTAGGCTCAAATTCAAAAATCAAATAAGTATTATCTCTTAACTTACTTCTTGTCAATACTCTTGCATTCTTGTCTCAAATAATTCTACTCGATGAATGATGTCTTCTCACATAGTTTTCTAATACAGGTTTTGTAGCTTGTTCTTCATTGTTCTCATCTCTCGGTAGAGGCTCATTTTGATCATTAATTCCTCCTAGTTGTTCTTCAGTTGTATCAACTAAATTTCCATCTTACACATAAACATATCTGTCATAGTACCCCATGTTCCTTTTTGTTATCCTCTTCATTCCTTTCAGAAAATTCATGAACTCTTACATTTGTACTTTCAACTATTTTGTTCGAATCCTTGATCAAACATTTATATGTTTTACTATTTGAAGAATAACCAAGAAATATTCCTTCATCACCTTTAGAATCAAAATTTCCATTTATAGAATATTTCAATATATAACACTTACTTCTAGAGATTTTGAAATAACTTATATTTGGTGTTCTGCCAAACCATAATTCATAAGGTGTCTTGTTTGTACCTTTCTTGAGATGTATTTGGTTAAGTGTATAAACTACAGTGCTTATAAATTCTCTCCAAAATGTTTGTGCAATCTTCTTATCAATCAACAAAGTCCTAGCATAGTCAACAATAGATCTATTTCTTCTCTTAGCTATCCCATTTTGTTGTGGAGTACTTCGTGCAAACACTTGTCTTTTAATTCCATTCTCATTATAAAAGAAAATAAATTCATCAGAGATAAATTCACCTCCTCTATCAGATCTCAGACACTTCAACTGTTTAC
Organism: Chamaecyparis obtusa; assembly: GCA_027943335.1. Taxonomy (NCBI): domain Eukaryota; kingdom Viridiplantae; phylum Streptophyta; class Pinopsida; order Cupressales; family Cupressaceae; genus Chamaecyparis; species Chamaecyparis obtusa. The sequence continues at coordinate 694,683 of BSBK01008712.1, forward strand.
CTATTTCTTTTTCAACGCTAGCCTTATACTACTTAAACATTTGAAATGCATCAGATTTTTCTTTTAGAAATATTACCAAAATTATTCTTGAATAATCATCCACAAAAAAAATAAATTACCGATCTCCATAATAGCTTTGAACTTTCATAGGATCACAAAGGTCAGTGTGAACCAATTCCAAAATACCATTTGTAGAATAAGATTGGCTTAGAAAACTTGACCTGATCATCTTACCAACTTGGCATTCTTTACACATAGATTTATTAGGTTTACTTAATCTCGGTAGACCTCTTACTCTATTCTTCTTACTCACTTTGATCATGTTATCAAAATTTACTTAATATAATCATATGTTAGGTAGAAAACAATCATACCAATATAATCAAATCATTGTCTGATTTGTATTAGTTTCCCATTTAAGTTCTACAACTTCTTAACATCTCATTTCCTCTTCTCCTTAACTCATTCATATTATATCATTACTGAATGAAATGGCTGATGAACTACAATTGATTGAGAACATGATTGAAGAACTACAAGTGATTGGTGATCACTTACCGAGCATTGAATTGTGATGTAAGATAATTGAATCAATTTTATGTTGTCATTGATGTCAACTAGTTTTGACAGTACTTATCATGGTAGTTACAAATATCTACACATCTGTAAAGAGGAGAGAAAAGATAAAGAACCGAGATATCTACATTGAGGAAGATGCATATGACATATGAGGAAAAGGAATACTCTCGGTAACTTATTGATGAATCTATGAATTCATATTGTTGACTTGATTATGTTACATTAATTTGTTATGGAGATAGAAGCAAAATGTTACAAAGCGGTGTGGTCGGTTAATGAAGCATTCTAGTATACACTAAGTAGTGTAGTGTATACTGAGCGATAGTATCAATCGAGCTTGTGTTCACCGATGCATTTCTTTGTTAACCAAGTATGAACAAAAGAACTAAATGATTAGTTTAGCCGAAAATATTGATGAGTTGGAAAGTACCTTGTAATCAGGATGAAAGATAAAGTTTGTTATGAGATCTACGGCTAGAAAAATTCAAGGAAGATCTAAAGGATGGAATCAAAATGTATTACTAACATAAATATTGAGAAAAGATTAAGCAGCAATATCAACAAAAGTGATTAAGCGGAAAAATCAAATGGATGAAAATAAAATGGTTTACTTGTCTATTTAAGAGACTAGGGTTTCATAATGAAACTAATGCCAGAGGAAGGAAACTGCAGAGATATCACGTGAACAAGCTTCATGCATGCCTGATCAAACTGGTTGAAGGAGAATCGAACTGCAGAGTTAACCGAGCATCAGAGAGTTTTTACCGAGGGATAGTAAGTTATTGAATGTTGATGAATTGAATAGAAATATTGATCAGAGGATTTTATGAGCTTAAGAATAGATCTAAACATCTGAAAATCAAGTTGTATTGTATTTAGATCAACTTTTTTTTATAGTTTAACCATTTTAATCAGATAAAATCTCTTAACCGAGTAGATTTGAAAGTATTATATGTCATTCATAGAATGTACATTGTTATCTTGTCAACCCCATAGTGAATGTTGGTTGGATGATAATTGTTAGTGTTAAATCCTCTAACAAGGTCACACCTTACAGTGTGTTTTGTAACCTTTAATAGGGTTGGCTCTTCACCGAGATAACTTTAGAAGAGTGAAAAGATTTTGGGTTACCGGTCCCAGGTGGTTTTTCCCTTAACAGGGTTTCCACGTTAAATCTCTTGTGTTACATGTTTATTGTGGTGATTGTTTGATTGTCCTACTTTACATATTGCATATCTTATTTGGTCGGTAATCACCGTGAACAATTAACTGGTAATAGATAAAAAGCACAAATAGTTTAAGTATTATTGTTTACCGAGCTGCAGATTAAGCTGAATTTGTTTTGAAGTTTTTCAATTTGTATTTGGGACTGTGGATAACTGATTCACCCCCCTCTTAGTTATTCTAACAATTGGTATCAGAGCTGCTTGGTTGCTTGGAACAAAGTTTTAAGGACTTCAGCATAAAGATCAGAAAATGTATAAGAGGGAAGTGTCAAAATTGAACAAGGACAACTTTACAATATGGCAAAGTCGAATGAGACTTCATATATCTGGAATTGGGAATTCTACCCTCACTCTATTGGATAATGGCTATCTAGCACCACCTATAGGACCTTTGACTTTTGACCAATTAAGAGATATACATGAGCATAATATTAGCATGATGGAGATTGTTGCTTCTCTAACCAATGCTGAATTTGAAGATATCAAAGATTGTCTTACCTCAAAGGAAATGTGGGATAAGCTTGCTCTAGTTTATAGTGGTGATGCAAATGTCAGAAGAGCCAGAGCTGAAAGTTTAAGAGGAAGATATGATGATATGAAAATGAAAGAAGGAGAAAACATAGTGCAGTACACCAACATAATAAAGGAAGTAGTTAATGCTATTAGAGGATCTCATGGTGTCATTGATGAAGAAATAGTGGTGAGTAAAATCTTGAGAACCTTATTGCCAGTTTATGCTATCAGAATATCTTCTATACAAGAAATGAGGCCTGCACCCAACACTACAACATTTGGGGTCAAATTTCAATGCCAATTTGCGACACCACTACAATTTGTGTTTTTTTTTGCAAGTGCCCTCGATGGTGTTGTAATAGCGATGATACCATCATAATTGTGACAACCATTTGGTTATAAATAAAAAAAAAAGAAAAAGAAAGTGTCATTTGTAATTTGTGAATTCAAAGAGCTGTCGCGAAGATGACACTGTAATTTTGCGTGGTGCAAAGAGGGCATTCAAGTTTGGTGTGCGTGAAGAGGCCGACACCATGTGGGAAGAAGGCACTGGCATTTGAGGTAGGCATTCGAGCTTTGTCTTCTCATTAAATCAATTTCAGATTCATTGTTTACATCTTAATTAGCAGTTGGAATGCTTGTTGACCCACGAGCTTTGAGAGCTATTACCTTCAAGGCATCGTGTGAAGTGTTTGATCTCTCTTTATTTTTTTTTGTTGTTGATATTCACTATGTGGTACTCCTTGTTTATGATCATTTCATGAGGAAATGTCTTGATGGCTCGAGGGCTTCAAGCTAGGGCATCATACATAGTTCATGAGCTGAATGTTTAATACTGGCATTGTTTACATCTTATCATTTGGAATGCCTGATGACCTACGAGCTTTGAGAGCTAGGGCATCACTTCTATTGCCTTCAAGGCATTGTGTGAAGTGTTTGATCTCTCTTTATTTGTTTTGCTGTTGATATTCACTATGTGGTACTCCCTGTTTATGATCATTTCATGAGGAAATGTCTTGATGGCTCATGAGCTGCAAGCTAGGGCATCATACATAGTTCATGAGCTCACTGTTTAATACTGACATTGTTTACATCTTATCATTTGGAATTCCTGATGACCTGCGAGCTTTGAGAGCTAGGTCATCACTTCTATTACCTTCAAGGCATTGTGTGAAGTGTTTGATCTCTCTTTATTTGTTTTGTTGTTGATATTCACTATGTGGTACTCCCCGTTTATGACCATTTCATGAGGAAATGTCTTGATGGCTCACGAGTTGCAAGCTAGGGCATCATACATAGTTCATGAGCTTACTGTTTAATATTGGCATTGTTTACATCTTATCATTTGGAATGCCTAATGACCTACGAGCTTTGAGAGCTAGGGCATTGCTTCTATTACCTTCAAGGCATTGTGTGAAGTGTTTGATCTCTCTTTATTTGTTTTGCTATTGATATTCACTATGTGGTACTCCCCGTTTATGATCAGTTCATGAGAAAATGTCTTGATGGCTAGTGGGTTGCAAGCTAGGGCATCATACATTGTTTATGAGGTCACTTTTTAATACTGGCATTATTTACATCTTTTCATTTGGAATGCTTGATGACCTACGAGCTTTGAGAGCTAGGGCATCATTTCTATTACCTTCAAGGCATTGTGTGAAGTGTTTGATCTCTCTTTATTTGTTTTGCTATTGATATTCACTATGTGCGTACTCCCTATTTATGATCATTTCATGAGGAAATGTGTTGATGGCTGGCGGGCTGCAAGCTAGGGCATCATACATTGTTTATGAGTTCACTATTTAATACTGGCATTGTTTACATCTTTTCATTTGGAATGCTCAATGACCCGCGAGCTTTGAGAGCTAGAGCATCATTTCTATTACCTTCAAGGCATTGTGTGAAGTGTTTGATCTCTCTTTATTTGTTTTTTTGTTGATATTTACTATGTGGTACTCCCTTTTTATGATCATTTTATGAGGAAATGTCTTGATGGATTGCGGGCTGCAAGCTAGGGCATCATACATTGTTTATGAGCTCACTGTTTAATACTGGCATTGTTTACATCTTTTCATTTGGAAGGTAGGCATTCGAGCTTTGTCTTCTCATTAAATCAATTTCAGTGTCATTGTTTACATCTTAATTAGCATTTGGAATGCTCAATGACCCGTGAGCTTTGAGAGCTATTACCTTTAAGGCATTGTGTGAAGTGTTTGATCTCTCTTTATTTGTTTTTTTGTTGATATTCACTATGTGGTACTCCCTATTTATGATCATTTCACAAGGAAATGTTTTGATGGCTCACGGGCTGCAAGCTAGGGCATCATACATAGTTCATGAGCTCAATGTTTAATATTAGCATTGTTTTTGGAATGCCTGATGACCTGCAAGCTTTGAGAGCTAGGGCATCACTTCTATTACCTTCAAGGCATTGTGTGAAGTGTTTGATCTCTCTTTATTTATTTTTCTATTGATATTCACTATGTGGTACTCCTTGTTTATGATCATTTCATGAGGAAATGTCTTGATGGCTCGCAGACTACAAGCTAGGGCATCATACATAGTTCATGAGCTCACTGTTTAATACTGGCATTATTCATGAGCTCACTATTTAATATCTGGCATCATGCAAACATACATTAATACACTTACTATTTTGAATTTGAGCTCGGTCATCATGCAATGTTAGTGTTGTCATTGCATGCTTGTTGTTGTTGTGCACCATATATTGTTTTATACACTGTTTATTTCATTGAGACCGTGAGCTTGGCATTTGTAATGTATTTTTTGTTATTGGATCAATGCTACCATGTTGTTGAGTCTGTGTATGGCTTGACTATGCACATGCATAATTGTAGATGAGGATCAATAATATGTTTTTATTATTATTATGGTAAAAATAGGTTTTACATGGACCCAAAACTAGAGTTTAAAACAACATAAGATAGAGCAATAATACTAAACAAAAAGGAACCCTTGCTGGAAAACCACAGCAACAAACAAAAGACAAACAGTTCAAAAAATAAAACAAGAGACAAAACCTACAACAAAATATCTGCCAGCCAGAACAAGATTATAATCTTTAATCATTTCCTCCGCCTTCTTCTAGAGATCTTCCATCTTCTGGATGGTTTCTTTTAGTTCCTTCAGCTCTGTAGGTTTTTCAGGAACCTTTCTCTGAGTCCAACCTCTAGTTCTTGTCCCCGACCCTGTATTTCCAGTTTCCTCTTCAATAGTTATTGTTGCCAATAATATGTTGCCAGACATTGCTTAGATCCTTTGGATCTAACACCATCTTTTCCTTCCTTGCAGGTTTTGGATCATACAAGAGCATACTGGATTGAACCTTGGGTCAGCACTTCATTACTTCAGGCAATGTTTGGTACCTTCATTATTTATGTTCATCCACTTCTGTATGTTTTCAATCATTCATATTCTTTTGAAAGTTGGCTATTAGTGACCATATAGGACCATTCTTGATGTTTTTGGGTCATTTGATGAAAAGATGTAAATAGAGACATCAGTAATAAAATTTGTTTTGTTGTGCATATACCTTCTCTGATCAACTCTGATATGCACAGGTAATTAGTAATTAGTTCCCCAAACCATTACTAATGATTGAACATAAGTCTAAGTCCCCAAATCTACTGTTCTATGTGTATAAAACAATATATGGTGCACAATAGTAGCAATCATGCAATGACAACACTAACATTACATGATGCCTGAGCTCAAATTCAAAATAGTAAGTGTATTAATGTATGATATAATAGCAGAAACCTCATTAATTACTAAGCTAAAGGGGTTTTCTGATTCAAAAGACTTAGCAACCTCTAGGGTCATTTTCTTTTATGTTGCATTAACATGATGTTTGCTAGAAACATTCTGACTGCACATCCTTTTGCTCATCTCTTCAATTTTTGTTTTCGTAGATTTCACCATTTGACATTCCTTTTTGGTAAGAGATGGCTATGAAAAAGATATTTATGTTTTTCATTCTGAGAAGATCCAGAGTGATTTTGAGTCATAGAGGAAATGCCCTGATCCCTATACTGTACACCTCTTTGCACATCTCTTCAGTTTTTGTTCAAGGTAACTTTCATTTGACATTAGAGGGATGAGCAAAGGGATCAGGGCATTTCCTCTGTGACTCAAAATCACTCTGGATCTTCTCAGAATGAAAAATAGAAATATCTTTTTCATAGCCATCTCTTACCAAAAAGGAATGTCAGATGGTGAAATCTATGAAAACAAAAACTGAAGAGATGAGCAGAGGGATAGAAATCTATTTTAGTTGTTTCTTTTTTCTTTGAATCATTATTTACAATTAATTTTGATGCAATATTTGCGTGAAGAACAAGAATAAAATGGTGAACGAGTGTATTTGACAAAGATAAACATGACACATTTTGTTGGGCTGATTGGGTTGGCCTGATACGATTTACATGGCCTGGGCAGATATTAAATAGTGAGCTCATGAACAATCATCCTACTACTTACAGTGCAATTTCTATGTAAACAACATGGTTGAATTCAATCTCTTTTGCGCATTTTTGAGAGTTTTCCCACCAATACAAGTGTAAATAATGCATTGAATGTAATCTACGAACACTGCATGGTATGAAATCTCACTGAAGCTTGAAATATATCACTCATGTTATTGTCAAAATTAAATTCAAATATTTCTCAAAACATTTATTCTTGTAGAATTAAGATATCTTTATCTCAATAATAAAACAATCTTGCATAATATCTTTTGAATCACATTAACACACACCCATGTTCTATAGCATAGTTCATTTTAGAAGTGTATGGCTTGACTATGCACATGCATAATTGTAGATGAGGATCAGTAATAGGGTGTCAGACATTACTTAGATCCTTTGGATTTAACCCCATCTTTTCCTTCCTTGCAAGTTTTGGATCATACAAGAGCATATTGGATTGAAGCCTGGGTCAACACTTCATTACTTCAGGCAATGTTAGGTACCTTCATTATTTATGTTCATCCACTTTTGTTAGAGAGAGAAGCCATACAAAAAATTTTAATAATGATTTTAGGTGTTATTTTTGATAGTCTCTTCATTTTAGGCAATGCAGAAGGAGACGCCTAGTTCAATATGCAATCTCAATTCATATGCACGAATAGTAGGTGGAGCTGAAAGACCCAATAGGTTTGTATTTTTTATAGAGGTCTTTAATTGCATATTTTAAGTTATAGACCATCATGAACATTATAATGTTGACCTATTAAAAAAATGTAAATGCATTGGGTCTTCTCAGCTCCACCTGCTATTGGTGGATATTCTTCTTGTGTTGCACACACATTCTCGATTCAGAGTGGGAAAATCTTATTTTCAATGCGAGGGAGAGAAGCCAAACATAAAGAACATGCAAATAAACATGATAGCTACAAAACATAAATGTAGGTATCACAACAGCTGAGAAACATTGTAGGCATCATGGTCACAATTGTTTGGAGACACAACATAATTGAATGCTATACCCAAAGAATGCAACACAACCACTACTATTGCAGTTCTAAGTTGACACTGCAGGATCCAAAAACCATATATAGATTCCTTGTCTTTGGTTTTTGGATCCCATAGTGTCAACTTAGAACTGCAGGAGTAGTGGTTGTGTTGCATCATTTGGGTATAGCATTCAAATGTGTTATGTCTCCAAATAATTGTCACCATGGTGCCTACATTTATGTTTCTCAGTTGTTGTGTCCTAGGACCCCTTATGACCCTTTATGACCATTTACAATCTCTAAGAATACATCTTAGATATCTTAAAATGTCATAAAGGGTCATAAGAGGTTCCTAGGAGGGGTCAGATGAGCTTCCACCTTCACGAGGTTGGCCTTGTTAAGTAGAGAATGTTAAACTATTCTCAAAAAAAAGAGAAGCTCAATAATTTAAGATCTTAATCCACGTACAACAAATATATATCGATCCATCTCAATGCCTACCAAATCAATAGATCTCTGTCAAGAACCTAGTCGCAAAGAAATACCATAGACCACACCGTGAACCCGCACATCAAATTCAGACCAAAGAAGTCAAGAAGTCACTTGAATCAGATCCAAATGCAATTAGGTCTGCATATATCCCATGAACACATAAGGAAGAATGCATCTCTGATCATCGCACTAGCTTCTTGTGCTAGAGCAGTCATTGTCACAAGTCTTGATTTGGTAGGATCCATTCCAAATCCAATTCTCTAGACTTGACTCAATAATCCATGAGCCGCTACCGAATCTATTGCAAAGTTATCTCCGAATTGTGTTGGAGCAGTCATTGTCACAAGTCTTGAATTGGTAGGATCCATTCCAAATCCAAGTCTGTAGACTCGACTCAATAATCCACGAGCCGCTACCGAATCTACTACAAAGTTATCTCCAAATGATCCATAACCAAATCATGAATAGGAACCAGATCTACAAGAACACCATTCTGAATTGATACCAACTCAATCGACAAATATATATATATATATATATATATATATATATATATATTTGAAAAAATTGATTATCGTCGTAACTACGATGGATTAAAAACAATGATGTTGATCTGTCACACACATCCGACATCCATCTATTGCAATAATAGCATCACTGTCAGAAAACAACCCTAAACGATGGATATGCATCGTAATTGTCCAATGCATGTCCATCGGATGTACAACATAGTCATCGTTACAAACCACAAATGATGGATATGTGTCATAAAAATTCTGATAGATATCTATTGCATTAAAAGAATTTCTGTCGGCAAACATTTTACAAATGATGGCTACTCGTCAAACGATTCTGATGGGTCACCGTCATTTGTTATTTTTTGTGACGTATAGGCATCACAATTGTGATAGCACAAATAGGTTTGACGATAGGTTCTCTATGTTGGCACCCTCTTTTTGTGATGGCCATGGTTGTCGTAATTACGACACCTAACAAAATTGTTAGTCTTTTTGACTACAAAACTGCGATGCCAAGTGGTGTCAATTAATCAATAGTTTACTATCTAAATTTAGACGTTTAGCTGTTGGAAAAAGGTCTCAAATGTACTAGTGCAATAGTACTCTCACTCTTGATAGTTTGATTGGTAAGCTAACAACTTTTGAACTTCATAACTTTGATAATAGTGTTGTACCATTTGTTGAGTCTGCTTTCATGACTTCTCTGAGGATCGGTAAATCTAGTAGTAGAAGTAAAAATGATGATAATGACAGTACTACTGATGATGAGCTTGATGAGCTTGAATCTCTTATGGCTAGAAGGTTACCTGAAGGAAAAGGTCGATATAGAGGTAAATTACCTTTAGCATGTTTTAACTATAAAGAAGTTGGTCATATTGCTGCTAGATGTCCGAACAGGAAAGAAGATGATAGAAACAAGGATCGATCTAGTGAAGGAAGCTATGGGAGAAGAATCAATAGGAGTTACTGACACTACAACAGAAACAACCTAGACAATAATGATAAAGGTAAGAAGGTACGTTACATTGCTAAAGAGAATGATACTAAGACCGACATAGATGATGATGTGTAAGTTGTGTTTGTTGCAATGAAGGATGGATCTGAGGAAGAAGAAAGGTATGTAGAGACAACTCTTATCTCTAAAGTTAATAAAAATGATACATGGATAATAGATAGTGGGTGTACCCATCACATGACTGGTGATGAAGAAAACTTTTATCATCTTGAGCAATATAATGGAGGATCTATGAGAATGAGAAATGATACACCTTGTATGGTTAGAGGAAAGGGATCCTTACTGATAAATGATAAAATTAGATGTGACAATGCTTATTGGGTAAAAGGACTAAATTATAATTTGCTAAGTGTGGCACAACTTAATAATTCAGGCCACTGTGTAGCTTTTGAGAGCAAGAAAGTGAAGATATTTGATGAAGGAGGAAAATTTATTGGAACAGGAGCACAAACGAAAGGTAACTTGTTTTATCTTGATAATGATAAATCTTCTTGTTTAATGATGAAAGATGACGATGAATGGTTGTGGCATAAAAGGTTATGTCATGTGAACTTTGATAACATGATCAAGATCAGTAAAAAGAAAAAGGTTAGAGGTCTACCTAGCCTAACAAAGCCGGATCATGTAATGTGTCATCAATGTCAGAAAGGTAAGATGACAAAATCTAGTTTTAAGAGCAAAGATTATTCAACAAAGAAAATTTTGGAGCTAGTTCACACCGACCTATGTGGTCCCATGAGAACACAAAGCTATTATGGAGATAGGTATTTCATTTTGTTTGTTGATGATTGTACTAGATTGATGACTGTGATGTTCTTAAAAGAAAAATCAGAGGCATTTAAGATGTTTAAGTGGTACAAGGAAAAAGTAGAGAAAGAAATTGGGAAGGAACTGAAATGCTTAAGATCTGACAGAGGTGGTGAATTTGTTTTTGATGAATTTACTAACTATTGTAATGAGCATGGTATTAAAAGACATGTTTTTCCACCGAGAACACCTCAACATAATGACATTGCTGAAAGGAGGAATAGATCAATTTTTGATTGTGCAAGGACACTCATGATAGAGAAGAATGTTGCTCAAACATACTAGAGAGAAGAAGTTAGTATAGTTGTTTATGTTCTGAACTGAGTACAACTGAAGGACACTAACAAAACACCCTATGAGTTATGGTTTGGTCACAAACCAACTGTAAGTTATTTTAGAATCTTTGGAAGTAAATGTTTTATTTTGAAAGATGAAAGAAATGGAAAGTTTGACTCAAAAGGTGATGAAGGGATATTTCTTGGATATTCCACTAAAAGAAAATCATATAAGTGCCTAAATAAAGTGACTAATAAAATGATTGAAAGTACTAATTGTTCAAGCTTAGAATTTTCACCTTACATCAGACATTATGGCTAACAACAATTCTATCTTGACAATGGAAACCTCTCCTAGCTGTGGGTAGACTATGAATGAAGAGGAATCTCTGAATTCTAGGCCGATTCCTATAAAATATGGAATATCACTTTCCTGATCTGCAAACTATTGGGAAAAGGGAAAATAATACTAAACTAAAAAGATTAGGGTGATACACCAATGAATAATTCGGACTTCTCAAAAAAAATTGAATTTCAATCTTGACTTACAATCGAATACTTTTAACAATCTGATTCTATGTTCAACATATAGGTTAATAAACTCATGCTATCAGGGTTCTACCACAAATAGCTTGGAGAATTAACAACATACATTTCTCATGCAAGGCCTAGGGATAGCTAACTTTCTTGAGAAGGAACAAAATTTCATTCACTTCTTTCAGATAATAACCAATTTTAACACTTGCTAGAAAAGATGAAACAGGATTCAATATTGAAAACAAGTACACAAAATGGGAGTCAAAGAATCTGGTTCATTTCTTCAAAAATTTGACAAGATGATTACAAAAATGGCCTTCGAAACATCTAGGAATGATATGTTCACTAAAATGCCCTCTCTCCAAAATATGCCACCCTTAATTGATTCTCAAAAATCAATTTTATAATCAACTCTAGCCTCCAATTTGAAAATCAAACTCCTCTATCCTAGCCTAAAAATGTGCCTAAGAATATGCTATTACAATGAGTTCTCCAAAACATGCATCTCTTCCTAAATTTTGGCCCAAAAATATAAGGAATTAATCCTTTTACAAATAAAACATGCCAAAATTTAAACAAGAGATTAATATTAAATACAAAACTTAATATTAAATACTAATCCCTATACCCTAACTTTTATTAGATAACCTAGATAAAAATCTAAGTGTAACTATTGCAAAGTGAAGAGGTCGACATGACCCTCAATCCACTTGCAATGCATCGGATGGGATAAGCACAAAAGGTGGCATGTTTCTATTTTTGAGGCTAGAGCTGGCACTGCCATGCATTGAATGCATTCTCTACTTAGCGAACTCCAAAAATTGGTATATTCTTTCCTTGGCATTTGTGTTTGTCTTCTCGGAGAAAACTCAGAGAAATGAAACCCTAAGCTCTCCAAAACTATGAAGGAGTTCGGCTTTGCTATGATGGTCTTCAACTGCTGCTGGAGTTGAGACTTTATCTGCTACTTGCTTTGGCATTTCTCCATCTTTTATCAGTAAATGGTAAGTTATTGGAACTCTCTGTTGATTTTTTGGAATGGAAAATGCATGCATCTTTGACAATACTCCTTTTTTAACTACTTGTTCTTGATATAATGTTTTTGATAGCTTACAGTTAACCTTTGCTTTCAATAGTCGAACCTGTTCTTATATTTCCTTGATTTGTCTCTCTAGAAGTCTATCTTTACTGAACACGAGCCTTCTATTTGTCATTTGTTTGTGTTGATACCGTGGCTTCATTGTTGTTCTTTCGTAGCATATGGGTTTGAAATTTCATGAACTCGCACTTTTCTAAAGTTCGCATGTCATTTTTTTGGTACTTGACTGATGTTCCCTTACCACATTGTGATTGTTCTCCTACCACGAGCTCATTGTTCTCTATGACTGTTAACATATCGAGCTCACCATGCTGTGAGTTGGGTTTTATGACTCTTATCATGTTGAGCTCACCATGCCATGAGTTTATACTTCACCACCCGTGGATTTGAAGTGTTGTTTCACTGTTTGATACTCACTGTTGATACAGACCGTGGCTAGCATTTGATACATTATGGCTCAACAGTCATTGATAGTAATGATGACTGGTGTCTATTTGATCTCGGTATCCACCGCAAGCTTGCTTACCATATTGTGATCATTCTCATTGCCTTGCACAAAGTATACATTGGGAGCTCCTCTCATTTTGATTTGTATTAACCACGAACCTACACCATGGTTCACAACATCTATTATAAACCAGAAGCTTTATTTAAAACACTATGTTAATCGTCAAATGGCTAGCATTTACTTGTTACTAGCTCATGTCTTTAGATCTGGTTATTCATATATGTTGTTCTATTCCTTTTGTATCTGCTGTTGTAAATACTTCAAACCCAGCTCTGTTATTAACTCATTTTTTACAAACCATTCATGGGTTCAAAATTCATGAACCCGATCTATTCAAAGCACTTATATAACAGCTGTAAATACATCTTTTATGTTGTTGACAATTGGAAATCCAGTAAATAGCTTTTGGGCATCATATGAAGTTGTCATAACTATTTTTCCTCAGTTTCAAATGCCAAAATACTAAGCTCAGTTCTAGAAAATAACAAGAACTTATTAACAATAAGCACTGAAAATTGATATTTCTGAAAATTTGGCTTATCTTTCTTTAGCTCAAACCCTTAAATGGCAGATAAATAACATCTTCTGCTGCACATGTAGCTTGTGATAATTCTAAATATATACTGGTAGCATATTTCCCACTTTCATAGAATTTTTTATTATCGTCATCTGCAACTTTATCAAATTCTGTATCTTCCTCAGCATATACTGTGATAACATATGATAAAAACTTTGACTGAGAATCTTGAAGATAATAAATAATTGCTCTTTTCAGAATGACTGCATGAAAACACTTCTGTTCCAGTTTATACATATTTAATACTTTTTGTTCAGCTGGCTCCTATAGCTTTGTCCATGATATACAATTTTCATTGATGTTGAATTTGCACTTAATATGATAAGTACAACGAGATTTAAATGTTTGTTCATTGTTAATGAAGTTCAAGCATGGGCTCGTGACACTCAAAAATAATAGAATGTTAATAACTAAGGTTCGAACATGGGTTCATGACACTCAATAAAAACAAACTGTAAACACTTTATGATTTTACAACTTGAAGCACTCTTCTATATTCAGCAACAAATATGATTATGATTTGAAAAATGACAGTAAGGACATATTTATACCAGTATTTATGCAGCATTATTTGTAACTTGAACTTTCAAAGTCAGCAATCACTGGCACTTCCTGTAGCATTCTTTTTGTAGGAAACCAGCTTGATCTGCATTTTTTAATTTTACTGTAACACATAGTTTGTTTAAACAATGCATCTCTCTGTTCAACTTGAAAACAAAAAAACTAACACATTAGGTTAGTGAACATGACCCAGTGGTCAATTTTTGGCATCCATTAAACCACTGGTGTGCTCACTAGCATAATGCAACACTGCTATCCTTTAACACTGCTTTTCACTTTGTGTGCATGCTCATCTTGTTACTGCATTGAATATTAGAAATGTATGTAGCTATGAAAGAATTTGATAATGTATGATGTTTTGTTCCTTTTTTACATTGCTTAGATCCAATCAGATCTAACAAACCCCTAACCATGATGCAGGACAACTCCTAAAGACTTAGGAGTAGACAAATGTAGACTCAAGATGAAGACCAAAGAACTTGAACCAGACACGACAACCAAATCTAGAGATGCAGACTCTTCAAGGAAATGCAGAGGACTCACTCATACCTTATCTCTTCTTTCTATTCTACAGTTTGTACTCTATTTATTGATAAGAAATATGAAGTATGAATGAACATTTGTAAATTACATTCAATATGAATGCACAATGTAATGATCAATTATGAATTTGAAAGTTTTGACATGTGATCAATACTTAGAGTACAATTTATCAATCTGATATGAATGCAATAACAAAAATGTTGATTCACATAACCTGAAAAGCACTGTTGAATGAAAGAACCTAAATGCACCCTTACTATTTGTCTATTATTTTGCATGATGAAAAATAGTGTAACATTAATATTAGGGTTGATGAGTTTGATGATAAGAAAAATGAAGAGAGCACTAAGGAACCAGAAGATTATGGTAGATTCACATAAATTGAACATCCAGAGCACCTACCGAAGCTGCAGATAGTGGCAACTGGTCAACAGGAAAACAATACCAAGGAACAAGAAAACAACACCGACGATCAGGAAGAGGCTACTGAGAAAGTAAATGAACCTAAACAAGATGAACAAGAAAGAAGAGATCAGATATTGGCTAGATTTTTTAGAAGACATCATTCTGAGAACCAAATTATTAGCGACAAGCAAGCTGGCATGGAAACAAGAAGTAAGTTGAGACAAGGTACATGCTTAGTTTGTGAATTTGAACTGAAAAATGTTAAAGTTGCATTGGAGAATGAAGAATGGATAAATGCAATGATTGAGGAGATTGAATAGACAGAGAAAAATAAGACATGGACCTTAGTACCTAGACCTAAAGATAAGAATGTTATCGGTACTATGTGGATTTTCAAAAACAAGCTGAATGAGAATGGAGAGGTTACAAGGAATAAAGGTAGACTAGTTTGCAAGGGGTATGCTCAGGTAGAAGGAATTGATTATGGTGAAACATTTACACCTATTGCTAGACTAGAAGGAGTTTAAATGTTACTGGCCTATGCAGCACATAAGAAGTTTAAATTTTATCAAATGGACATTAAGTCAGCATTTCTGAATGGGATACTTGAAGAGGAAGTCTACATAGAACAACTAGAAGGGTTTGTTGATCCAGACAAGAAAGATATGGTATGTAGATTACATAAAGATTTATATGGTTTAAAGAAAGCATCGAGAGCCTAGTATGAAAGGCTACCTACTTATTTGTTAAGTATTGGATTTGTTAGAGCTAGTGAGAACAACAA
This sequence comes from Chamaecyparis obtusa, assembly GCA_027943335.1. Taxonomy (NCBI): domain Eukaryota; kingdom Viridiplantae; phylum Streptophyta; class Pinopsida; order Cupressales; family Cupressaceae; genus Chamaecyparis; species Chamaecyparis obtusa. The sequence goes on from BSBK01008712.1 coordinate 710,595, forward strand.
TTTGTATATGAAAGGTGAGTCTGATGACACTATTTTAATTGCTGAAATATTTGTGGATGATATTATTTTTGGAGGATGAGATCACATATGTAAATCATTTTCTGATGAGATGAGAAAAGAATTTGAAATGTCTATGTTTGGAGAGATTAAGTTCTTTCTAGGACTGCAGGTTATTCAGCAGAATGATGGGATATTCATCACACAATCAAAGTATATCAAAGAAGTACTGAGAACATTTTCCATGGAAGATGCTAAACCAGTCGGAACACCAATGGTCATAGGCTGAAAACTGACTAAGGATGATGAAACTACAGAGGTAAACCAAACACTGTATCAATTTATGATTGGTAAGTTGATGTATGTAGTGCATAGTAGACCAGATATTACACATGTTGTGTGGATAGTTGCAAGATTTTCTGCAAATCCTAGGGAGTCACACATGGTTGCTACAAAGAGAATATTAAGATACCTAAAGAAAATAGAGGAATATGGATTATGGTATCCTAAGGATGGAAATTTTGAACTCAGAGTTTACACTGATGTTGATTGGGCTGGAAATGTAGATGACAGAAAAAGTACCACTGGAGGAGCATTTTTCTTTGGTGAAAGACTTGTTACCTGGACAAGTAAGAAACAGTCTTGTATTTCACAGTCTTGTATTTCCTAGTCTACAGCCGAAGCAGAGTATGTTGTTGTTGCTACAAACTGTTCAAATATTGCATATATCAAGAAAGTTTTGGAAGGGATGAATGAGATAATCACTGAGCTGGTGATTATATACTATGACAACATGAGTGCCATAAACATTTCAAAGAATCTAGTGATGCATTCAAAAATAGAGTACATATCTATCAAGTATCACTACTTAAGGGAACAAGTATAGGAGAAGCAAGTTAAGCTGCAATATGTTACAACTAAGGAGCAACTTGTGGACATACTTACCAAGCCTCTACCGAAGGATACATTTGAATACTTGAGGACTAGACTTGGGGTCCATCCCCTGTCTACCGGTCACTAATGTGATCTGGAGGTTGTATCAGCCTAATGTTATCAGAAGATCATACATGTTGATGCAGCAAAGTTCACACTTTGGATTCTATCTAAGGTTGTGAAAGATTTGAGGAGTCTAAACACAGATTGGCATAATCAGTATATAGAGATACATTTGATGCAAATAATGTATGGACAATAGAGAGTTACATGGCTACTACAGAGCTGCATGGTTTATGTTTTTCTTTGGCATTATTGTCAAAGGGAGAGATAAACAATATGATACCCGAGGAGAATGCTGGAACATCTAAGGGAGAGACAATCAGAGGACTGGAAAGATCATATCTGCAAAAGAAGGTCTGCACTTGCAATGTTGTTATGTAACATAGTAAACATATTAATCTAGGGAGAGCTTACTAAGCTAGAACATTTGTGTACAGAGTTGTATAATACATGTTTGGTATGTGTATGGTACACTTCATATTGCTTGAGTTTCCATCAATGCCAAAGGGAGAGATTGATGAACTACAACTAATTGAGAACATGATTGAAGAACTAAAAGTGATTGGTGATCACTTACAGAGCATTGAATTATGATGTAAGATAATTGAATTAGTTTTATGTTGTCATTGATGTCAACTAGTTTTGACAGTACTTATCATGGTAGTTACAAATATCTACACATTTGTAAAGAGGAGAGAAAAGATGAAGAACCGAGATATCTACATTGAGGAAGATGCATATGATAGATGAGGAAAAGGAATACTATTGGTAACTTATTGATGACTTTATGACTTCATATTATTGACTTGATTATGTTGCATTAATTTGTTATGGAGATAGAAGCAAAATGTTACAAAGCAGTGTGGTCGGTTAATGAAGCATTCCAGTATACACCAAGCAGTGTAGTGTATACCGAGCGATAGTATCAACTGAGCTTGTGTTCACCGATGCATTTCTTTGTTAATTGAGTATGAACAAAATAACTAAATGATTAGTTTAGTCGACAATATTGATGAGCTGGAACGTACCTTGTAATCAGGATGAAAGATAAAGCTTGTTATGAGATCTATGACTAGCAAAATTCAAGGAAGATCTAAAGAATGTAATCAAAATGTATTACTGACACAACTACCAAGGAAAGCTTAAGCGACAAAATCAATGAAGGTGATTAAGCGGCAAAATCAAATGGATGAAAATAAAATGGTTTACTTGTCTATTTAAGAGACTAGGGTTTCATAATGAAACTAATGCTAGAGGAAGGAAACTATAGAGATATCACGTGAACAATCTTCATGCATGCTTGATCAAACTGGTTGAAGGAGAACTGAACTACAGAGTTAACCGAGCATCAGAGAGTTTTTACTGAGGGATAGTAAGTTACTGAATGTTGACGAATTGAATAGAAATATTGATAAGAGGATTTTATGAGCTTAAGAATAGATCTGAACATCTCCAAATCAAGTTGTATTATATTCAAATCAACTGTTGTTACAGTTTAACCATTGTAATTAGATAAAATCTCTTAACCGAGTAGACTTGAAAGTCTTATATGTCATTCATAGAATGTACATTGTTATCCTGTCAACCCCATAGTGAATGCTAGTTGGATGATAATTGTTAGTGTTAAATCATCTAACAAGGTCACACCTTACAGTGTGTTTTGTAACCTTTAACAAGGTTGGCTCTTCACCAAGCTCACTTCAGAAGAGTGAAAAGATTTTTGGTTACCAGTGCCAAGTGGTTTTTTCCTTAATAGGGTTTCCACGTTAAATATCTTGTGTTATGTGTTTATTGTGGTGATTGTTTGATTTTCATACTTTACATATTGCATATTTGATTTGGTCAGTAATCATCATGAACAATTAACTGATAATCGGTAAAAAGAATATACAGTTTAAGTATTATTGTTTACCGAGCTGCAGATTAAGCTGAATTTGTTTTGAAGTTTTACAATTTGTATTTGGGACTATGGATAACTGATTCACCCCCCTCTCAGTTATTCTAACAATGGCAACATATTATAAATTAGAAATCAATTTCTTGACATCACTAAAATGTTAATGTTTGTAGCTTCAATCGTATGATTATTTAAAATACATGTAATACTTAGATATTGATTAATAATAATATATTGTATATATGTTATATTATATATATTATTACTAATATATATTATGCAAACTTATATTATTCTAATATATGATTTATTAAATATAAAATTATAATGAATAAACATGTCCCATGAAGGGACATGTCTCTCCTAGTCTCTTTCTTAATATAAATGAAAGAGAGATTATTGCATTTGAAAAACACATACCATATACAATATATGCAGTGCTATTACATTTTCAATGATCCTAAAAATATCAACATGGTATCAGAGCCAAGTTGTAAATGTATCTAAAGAGATTATAAAATTGATAACATGTTGTTATGCAACATATATTGCAAGCTTTGTTAGATTAATTCATCACATTTCATCTCTGTCGAATATTGAACAAGGAATTTAGTAGGTAAATTATATTGTCATGAGAAAATATTTGATTCATCATCGCCAGGAGAGACATCTATCACATTATCAGACACAAGTGATTAAAAGATTCCATTTGTAATAGATAAATAGAGACAATGACATCATTCCAATTTGATGCAGGAATTCAAAAAACTCAAGAAACTAAAGCATCCGAGCATGGAATAGTGTACAAATTTAACTTCTCTACCGGAAGAACTTGAGCATATCTTTGAGAGCAATATGAGGCTATGAGGATGCACCCTTCTTGAAAAGCTACCTGATGACCTAGAAAGCTCAGTGCAATGGAATAGTTGAGCGTGGGAAAGTGTAAAATTTTAGAGAACTGTTGGAAGACTTTGGCAGATTGTCTTCTCTCCAAAAGTTGGACTCAACTAAATGTGTCAGATTGCAACAACTACCAGAAAGCTTTGAGAAGATTCCAATTGAGTCTCTCACATATCTACAAGGTTTCCAAGAATCGATCATATATTGTTTAAAGATGCATTAGGAGGTGCTTCCATTCATAGATAATGCTCAAAGGTATTGAGTGACTCCATTCCATTCCTCTCTTAGATGTAGTGGTCATAATGCTACCGGTGAAACTGCATCTGATTCATTCCTCTTTCATTTCTTTTGGAGGTCAGCTTGTGCTAGTTGTCTTGTTCCAGCATTCTCCCCACTTAACAATTGAACCCAGAGGGAATTGAACTCGCACACATTCAAGTTGGATGCATCAGGATTTAATCCCTCTCTCTAATAAGAGGGAATAAAGGCCTGTGGAATTTTAGTGTGGGTACTTCCATCAGTAGCTTGAATGATTGGTTCAAGTTACCATCTATCAGAATCTCCCAGTGTTAATGGTTCGACCCCCATATATCTAGAGGGGTCGAAGGTGGGAATGCAGAAACAAAAGAGTAAAAAAAAATTGCTTCTTAATAATATATGTTGATTATGCTGTGAACAAACATAGAAGTTGTCATTTATTAAAGTGATTACAATGATAAAGAATTTGAGGAAGATTTTGTGTTTAATACAATGGAAGTTGAGAATAGTGAGAAGAAAGTTGGCAGTTGTTTAGAAGTGGTTGTAACCACACCAAAACTCTCTAACTATACTAACCATATGCATTGGTTTGATTCATTTGAAGGATTCTATTTAAAGACATTTATTTGAATAGTGTGGTGGATGCAGTATAAATGTAGATATTAGTCTTGTTTATTGGTCAGGATTTACACATCTAGAGAAATACTCGACACTTCATAATGCATGGATAGAGAGTAGTAAAAATTGTAGTATATAATTTATATTCAGTAAACGACCTCTGTGATCGATCAAACACATATCATTCTTGTGTCATCATATTAGGTACATTGGAGCCAAGATATTTACCAAGAATGGGAAATACAATTCTTAGCGAGAGAAATTCGTATACGTATTGAGCTTATATTATAATTCACACCTGTAGGAGTAAATTTCTATATTATAATGTTGGATGACCATTCCACAAAGATTGTCCATTACCAGCACAGTGGGTTTGGCTTCTTCAACCTCTTAATTACCGTGAGTGGAAAGAATCCACTTGGTCACCAAAAACTATATATTATATGGTTCCAAGCTTTGGCTAATATGAAGCATTTTGTATATTCATTTCATAGAAATAGGGCATATGATAATCGATTTGTAACAAAGACATCAAATGGTGTGGTGTGCTTAGACTATCTTGAGTTTGTTGTGAATTACCAAGGATCATCATATGTATAAAGAGGATGGATCAAGCAGCATAAATATGATGAGAGATTGCATTCAAGGAGAAATAACTTGATGCTTGCAATCATGGGACTTAGTTGATCACTGAAAAAATTTCTTCAAAGAAGGGGAAATAACATTCAGAGGGAGTCTGACAAACTTACAGAAGCAACCTTGGACAAAAAGGTTAGGAGGTTGATGTATGTACTTGGAGCTTTAAATGGAAATTAGATTATCATAAATGTTTGGCGTTGCCAAGATTGGGGATAAATCCACAGTTTATTACATTCACTCATGTTACTATGGAATCAGACAAGTACATTTGTGTACGGGAAATCACTCTTGCATTGAACAAATGATCATGTTCCAGATGATGAGAGTCTCTTAAAACAAGATAGTTTCATGATTGGGCCATGTATGGTTCCATAACAGAGGGAGCTACTAGCAGATCTCTGAAAATTAATTTTCAAGGATCTTTGTCATTCTGATTTAGAAGGGCAGGCCATATCGAGAAGGTTTCCTTAGTGACAAGGAAACTACAAAATTCCAAAGGATTGTGATTCAAATGATTTAGTTCTATGTATGTGGGCTAGAAGGATTTTATGCAGATATCTAGGTCATGATATTCCTAGATAGATGGATATGTTGTTGGATCAATGGGCATTCAAGAAAAGAGCTTGATGCAGACTAAAGAACAAAGACACGACTTGCTGGTAGAAGGTTTATATTAGATCCAGAGGGAGTCTGATAGTTCACCTAAAAGAAACCTTGGACGAGGAGATCAGGAGGTTGTTGCAAGACCTTAAAATTTAAAGGGAGCATCTAAAGGGTTTGATTCATTTTGATCTCTAAGGAATTTGGTCATATTGGTTTAGAGGGAATCAACAATGGAGATGGTTTTTGCAATCAGAGGACTATGATCATAAGATTGAGTCCCATGTGTGCTGGTTGAAATGCCTTTATGCTAACTCCTACATAACTTAGGGTTCACCAAGATTGATGCAAACTATATAAGAGATATAATACATAAGTATGCTATTCAAGGTACATTATCACTATAGAACATATGGCTGATATTCTCACCAAGTTTCTTGCTAGAGAGAAGGTTGTGTACTTTCGAGATAAACTTGGTATGTTGGAGAATGAAGCCTTAGATGAAAAGGAGTTTCAACATATGTGATATATTATTTTATATATTGTATTCTTCTCTTTAAGAGAGAAGTCTAAGGTGAAAGCCCTTGTTCCCACCCTTTGGGATGAGCTATGGTGGATCTACCCTCTGAGATAAGTCAAGGTGGATGTCATGGGTGTGAATCCATGATTTATGGGCCCTCCTGCGAACATTGGAGAAAGGTGACAATTTTTCAACAATGAACACTTGTATTTGATTGATGTTGTGAGGTGACGACTTTGAAAACATCTCCATCATGATGGATATCATGTGACCTAATATCCGTGGACATGTCATGATGGTTAGGATCTTTTAGACATCATGGTAGATATCATAAGGCTGACATCATTAAATAAACCATAGATGATTTAGAGATCTTCATGGTGGATATTATGTGACGTAATATCTGTAGACATGCCATGATACAATATTGTTATGGTAGACATTATGTGATGTAATGCCAGTGCACATACCATAATAGGGGTATATAAGGAGAATGTAATGTTCTCGAGCATATTATATCCTTCATATCACGAGCTAGGTGATATGTAAATTGGGTATCACATGTTAGGTGATATGTAAAACTTGGTATCATGTGTTAGGTGATTCCTCATATCACATGCTAGGTGATATATAAAAATTAGTGTCATGTGTTAGGTGATTCCTCATATCACATGCTAGGTGATATGTAAAACTTTGTTACATGTTAGGTGATACTTCATATCATGAGTTATGTGATATGTGATACTTCATATCATGACTTATGTGATATGTAATACTCTATATCACGAGTTAGGTGATACTTGATATCATGAGTGATACTTTATATCATATCAAGATATTTTTGAACTTAGTTTTACATATTGATTGGACCATATGAGACATGTCACATAGTGACATGTCTCTACGTAAACTTAGTATCCATATGGCATACATCATGAGACGTAATGTCATTGCATATACCATGGATATTTATGAGCTATGGTGAATATCATGTGACTTGATATTCCTACATATACCATATCTCCTGATATCACAGTGAGGTGATATATCCTCTCTTTCAAAATTAATGGATTTATTACCTTGATGGATTTTATCCTCTCTAACTAAGAGGGAGTGTTGATATTTTGTGTAGCCATGGTGAGGGTCATAAGTGTTGACAAGGGAGACCACTACACATCTGTTTGATCATCCTCCATAACTAAGAGGGATTGTTAATGTGTGTAGCTTCAGTTATATGATCATTTAGAATACATATAATACTTAGATATTGATTAATAATAATATATTGTGTGTATATATATATGTTATATTATATATATTATTGTATCATCTTAAAATGGAAGCACTTCCATGTTAAGAGCATTTAGCCCTCCGAGTAAGTGGTTTGGGGTCATGTTAAGCACCTTGATTGGGTCTTTGCATGTATTTGGCTTTCCCCCACTTTCCACTTTTTCTCTGCACTTGATTTCTTCATTCTAGGTGAAATTAGGGTTAAGGTCTTAAGGACTTTCCTGATTTTCCTTCTTCTATGGCTCTTTTTTCTAGGTAGGATTCATAAATGAGACCTCCTATTCCTTCATCACATCATTCAAAGGATTTTCTATTTTTTCCTGACACTGGGTCTTGTTCAGACATCAAATTCTGCATTTCTAGCATCCCTTGGAACTCTTGCTGCAAATCCTGCCAGAATTTCAAAGTTTCATTTCCCGCTAATTTGGCTTTCAGGAAAGTTATTTCTCACTTCTGGGTCAGCTATTTCAGGCTCCAAAATGGTAAATCCTTTAATGGTATTTAATCAAGGTATATTTCCTAAAGGTGAAGACCTAATTGGGATTTAATTCTTCAAGGTGGCCCATCTAGAGGAGTGTTCCCTAGATCACTATAAAAGGAGGCCTTCCTCTCTCATTTTCATATCACATTCACATCAAGTTTTCTCAATCAAGTATCTAGAGCTCTCAAGTGCAAAAAAGTCTTCAAGCATTCAAGTGTTCAAGCATTCATCCATCAAGGAGTTCCATTGTTAGCTATTGAAGGATTCAATCTCCTTGGAGCCCCCTTGAAGATCCATCCTTCTCCATTCATTCAAGCCTTCTCATATGCAAAGATCAAATCAAGATTGGTGTTGAAGATCAAAATACCATTGATTGGAGACATCCTACTTTCATTAAAGCATTCTTACTTGTGGATTTGAGGATTCGAATCCTCTATAAGGACTTCAACATAAGCGAGGTGATTTGTTTCAATTACTTTGTTTATGCACCATATATTTCAATTCAATTTCAAGGTTAATTCCTAAATTGGGGTTTGACTAAGGCAAACCCCCCATACAACCTAAAACCCCTATTTTATTGTAGGTACAGGTGTGAAATCTGAGATTTGAGAGTGAATTCAGATACCCTTTTCGACAATCTTTCAGGATCTGCAAACACAATTAGAATCAGACTTCAAATAAATAATGTGGTCTTTGACCTTTTAAAAGGTCAAAGTCGACCTGTGTGAATTTGGAGAAAAGATTTCTGGGTTTTGTTCACCTCAGCATTTCCAATCTAGGATAGGTGACAAAATCTTCAGAAAGTTCATATAGAAGCCAGAATTTAGCATTTTCCAGATCTGCCCTAATTCAAGGTTAGTATTTGCACTTCAATTATTTCAGATTTCAAGCTTAATCCAACTATAGGGAAGTATAAGGTTTCTCTCCCTCTTTCATATTCTTCATAGATTGATTCGATCGTGTATTAACCTCTTGGTTGATCAAATTGGATCTCTCTTTTGGGAATTTGGATTTAGGAGTGACTCTTACATTTTCCCCACACACATACACAAATAGAGGTGATTCCAAATCACTTCTATTCAATTATTATTAAAATATATTATGAAAACTTATATTATTCTAATATATGATTCATTAATTATAAAATTATAATGAATAGCCATGTCCCATGAAGGGACATGTCTCTCCTAGCATCTTTCTCAATATAAATGAAAGAGAGATTGTTGCATTTGAAAAACACATATTGTATACAATATAGGCAATGCTATTGCATCTGCAGTGATCCTAAAAATCTCAACAGAAAAGACTATAACTGATCTAATCTTTCTACTATCATAATGTATACCTCTGATATTGGTTTGTCTTCATCATTAGCTCCATCAGACAAACAATTGTCAACATTATAATCAGTTATGATAACAAGAACTAGATAGAAATTGGTACTAATGAAGGTGGCTTTTGACCCTTTACTATATGGAGCACAAAGAATTACAAGGAGTGATGGATGGAGGTGCAAGTAGATTGGGAATCCTTGCTAGAGTTTCTTTAGGAGAGGGAAATGTTACATTGAGATAAAGTAGAGACAAGAAAATGTGACAAGAAAGGGCCATAATTAAAGCTAGGAGACTATTGGGTTAATGAGCTAGTGCAAAGACCAAAGGATAAGAAAGGAAGAAAAGTAATTGTGTAGGGTTGAATCCCTACTTTTTCTATTTTTAGATAGTTTAATGTTATGGGATTTTTGTTTGTTTGGCTTATGTAGTTTGGTAGTAGGATGATGCCAAGCTATTTCAATGAAAATTTTAAAATTTATTATTGATACTTAAATAAAAAATGATAATGTATACATGTGATAATTATGCCAGGGGTATATTGTTTTGGAATACTAAGATTTTAAGCTTTCTCAGTGAGTTTTTTACAAGCATAAATGAGGTATTAGATTGTGAATAGGAAGGATATAGGGGTTTTTAGGAGAAGAAATGAATTAAACCTTACTAATGTAATTTTTTGTTGAGTTATTAATAAAATATACCTATTTTCACCAATAAAAAATACATGGTTTAATCTTAATTTTTTTATAAATATTTCTCAATAATAAACTATGAGTAAGGCCACATGAATGTAAAATTAAATTTAAATATTTCATGCTAACAATTATTCTAGCTAATGTTTATTCTAATAGTAATTGAGTCCAATGCATCTAGAATCGTTAGCTTGGATTTATTGTTGTATATATTAATGACATAATTTTAGATCAATTCCAAATCAGAACAATGACTTAGATTAATGTTATTGAAATATTGACCTAATGTTTTCATTATTAAGCATTAGGACCTTTCACGTTATCTTATAAAACATGTTTTTTCAAATAATTTTTGAGGTAATAATTAACTAATAACAAGGACTATGCCAAACCACATAGAATAGGGATGTTTCACAAGAGGCCATTGTTGTTTAGTTGTGGTGCATGAGGAGACTAATAAGGGAAGAATAGGGAGACCAAGAATTAATGAAGAATGAAAATGGGAGGAATTCGATTGGAATATTAAAGTAGAAATAGAGGACCAATAATAGTACATTCATAATAAATAAGCTTAGATTTAAGATAATTTTTTTGGGCATAAGAAGACGCAAAAATACCTACTTAAACAAACTACTAGAAGACAAACAAATCAGATGAAGATAAAACATACATGACTCTAATGGTCTAAGGAATGAAATGGTTTTAAAATTAGAGAAAATTGCAAACAAATATTTAGAGTTATTGTATTTCTTAAACTAGTTGAAAAGATCCAAGTAGGAGGAAGCTTAGAGAACTATATAAATGAAAGATAAATATCAATTGATGGAGGTTATTGAGTGCATGTTATTCCAAGGTAGGATAGTCTTGTTTAATAAGAAAAAAGAAGTGGAGTACTTCAAACAAAGTGGAATTAAAGAAATTACTTCAATATATAATTGGGTGTGTTAAAGTTGTAAAAATAATATTTTATGCGCAACAAATAATGTTTTTTCTAATATATTTTTTTAATCGAAAAGTGGCATAACACTTATATATTAAATTTATAATAAAACTAGTTTAGGGGGCTCATCAAAGAAAGAACTAGCAAGTAAACTTTGAATCCTTGCCAATGTACATGTATGAGAATGTAGGCAAAAAAATCATGCCATGACACAACCTAGATACAGGCTCGCAACATGAAGCAACAGAGTGCAAAACAAGAGACCCATACAAAATATTCTGAGAATGTAATCAGAGGGCATGGATAGAGAGCAACAACTTGTTGAGAGTCGATGAAAAGAATCTAATATTCAAAGGCAAATCTTCCTGGTGGAAGTATTTGTTGTCTGAATAGGAAAATGAGGAAAATTTATGCCCCTCCATGACTAGAGAAATTAGATAGATGCATGATCATTGCATAAAAAGTAACTAATCCATATCTGGGGCATGGCAAAGCACAACTGCAGTATTGAGAGTAGGGCTTCTCGGAGAGGATCAAACTCAACCAGCTATGATTTAATAAAAAATTTGAAGAGATGTCCCCTGAACCAAAAGTGTGAAAGAAAAAGATCCAAAGCTGAAACAATACATCATGTAGGTAGAGGCCGAAGGATTAATGACAATCAGTCAATTGAGTCTTGTCCCAGTTGTAACATTCTGCTAATGATGAAGAATTTAAAATTATAACCTCTGGGTTAAGAGATTCTATAATGGTACCATCACAACCAAGATTAGCAAGAAGATATGCAAATCGATTACCTTCCCGCAAAGTATGTGTTAAAAAAATAATATTGAATGAATCAATCAAATCCCAACACTACTGAAGAATATATGCTATTTTCCATGAATAATAATTTTGGGAAATGCAAGAGTTTATAATTACTTGAGAATCCCCTTCGATTTGAAGCTTAGAAGCATTACATTTCTTGGCCAAGATTAAACCAGCTAGAAGGGCTTGGGATTCTGCAATATTATTTGTACAGTCTAGCAAAATATCTACCTTAATTGCAACCACATCACCTTGCTAATTCCTAATGCATGCACCCAAACCTGACTTACCAGGGTTCCCACAAGAACAACCATCAAAATTTAACTTTAAAAAATCTTTAGCTGGAGGTAACCATTTGATATTCCGACGATCAGGGCAATGGAACGAATTCCAATTAGGTCAAAATCCTAGAGGCAATTTAAAGAGCAGCCATGCTTTTAAAATCTAATGATCCCAAGAAGAAAAAGAAACATTTGTTACACAGTTGAAGATGTTTGCATTCACCACCTCTGATATGGCATTTTCAATCCCAACAAGAACACACTCTATCTTAGAATTTTCATTACAAAAAATGATCTTATTACATTCCCACCAGATAGCCCAAATTACAGCTGCAGGGATACACTTCCAGATGCAGGAAAACATGGAACCTGAAAAAATAACTGGCCATGATTCAAATAGATCCCATAAATTATTTGGGAGAGGCATAGACATTTTTAGTTTATTAAGAACAAAAACCCACCATTGATAAGCAAAAGGGTACAAAAGAAGAAGGTGATCTGTCGTTTCCATCTCCATATTACACAACTTGCATATGAATGTGTCTGCAATACCCAATCTGAATGAACGTTCACTGGCGAGGATTCTTCTTCTTAGGGAAAGCCATGCAAAACATCCTACTTTGGGCAGCACAATAGAATTCCAATAAAAGAAAAAAGCCCTACTCCTCCTATTAGCATTAACCATTTGTCTACGACCATAATAGCCCACCTTAATTGAATAGCTTCCAAATTTAGACGGAGCCCATCTAATAACATCTGGTCTTCTAGAAAGATACACAATCTGATCAAAAAGAGAATCCCTCAAAGAATCAATACTTGAATGATTTAGAAGGTGGACAGGAGGTACTTTCCAAATAACCCTTCCAGAGTGTAATTGAACTACAGAAACATAGTCCCAATGAAGGGAGCCCCATTAAGCTTTCAAGACTTGTCATGCCTCATCCAAATTTTGTTGCCTACATAACGGAGGGAAACCATTCCATGAATCTTCCCAAAACTTAACTTGCTCCCCATTATGAATTTCCCAAGTGACATAATTACATATAATATCCTTGGAAGAAATCATGAAATTCCAAATAGGTGATCCTGAAGGAGGATTAGATATAGTAAATATTCTAGAGGGATTTGGAGAATCAAGATATTTTTCCTACAAAATTGAGGACCATTTCACATGAGGTTTTGAATACATTTGCCACACTAACTTTCCCCCAAAATCTTTATTTCTTGTTGGAATGTCCTGTAGCCCTACATCATCAAAAGACTTATCATGAGCCATTTCATCCAAAGAGCTTAGAGGAAGCTTCTTATTATCAGAAAGATTACCTTTCCATATAAAATCCTGAATCATTTTTTGAATTTGCGATATTATGGATGGAGCATGGAGATTGACATATAGTAACTTGGGATAGCTGTTAAAAATGCTTTAACAAGAAAAATACGCCCTAACAATGAAAGCCATCTAGCTTTCCAAGCTGCGATCATGGATCTAATCCTATCAATGATGGGAAGCCAATAAAATGACTTGTTATTTCCCATAAAGAAAGGAATACCCAAGTAAACTGAAGGGAGTTGGTCCACTGGTAAGCCCAAAATTGAAATAATCCTCTAAGCTACTAGATCATTACTGTTGAAAATAAATGTTTTAGATTTATCAGCATTAATTTTCTGACCTAAAACTTCTGAATATAAGTCCAATTCATGCTTGATTTGAGTAGCTTCTTTCACATTTGAGTTACCAAATAAAAGGGTATCATTAGCAAAAGGAGAATGAGTAACTGACACTAACGTACCCAAAATCTAGATTCCTTTCCATAAACCCGATTGAGAAGATCTGTTAATGAACCTGCTGAAAGCATTTGCCATAATAATAAATAAAACTAGAGACAATGGATCACCCTGCTGAATCCCTTGGGTAGAAGGGAAAAAACCAACTGACTCTCCATTAATGATATCTAAAAACCAAGCTCTAGAAATACATTGTTTAATCCATCTACACCACTTATCTGAGATGCCAAGTTTAGAAAGGATCTTAAAAAGAAAAGACCATCTTACCCTGTCATATGCCTTCATCATGTCAAGTTTAATCACAAAGCTAGAGAGCTAGTGAGAATTAATAAAATGAAGTGTTTCATGCACAATTACAACACCTTACCATGTTTCTCTACCGAGTACAAAACTGCCTTGCTCAGGAGAAATGATACAATGAATAAATTGTTGTAACCTCAAATAAATGATGTTTTTTCTAATATTGCCTAAGATATAGTTGTAAATATCTTGTAATTTCAAATCTAAGAATATTATTCTTGTATGTGTTCCTTTATGTATGAATGAATTAGTACCTTAAGTTAATAAAAGGAATAAGGAACATCATAAAATTATGGTATAACTAAGGGAAGAGTAAAAGATCAAGTTTAGATAAATAGTGGAATGAAATATTAATTATGTGAAAGTTTAAAGTTCAATTTTAGATTAGAAAATGGATGAAATATAAAATTCAGTGGATCAAGGGCGCGAAATATATTTTTTTTATGTTTGTTTAAGGTTGTGAGAAGTTGGAAAGATAGTCCATGTCAAATTACGTATCTTGAGTCTAATATTGATCTAGTTCATGTGTCTTTTGTGAATATTCATGTGAATGAGTAAATTCAATAAATATTGGGTTTTGGATTGGAGAAGTGGGTGCCACCAAATTATTTGGCTTGACCTAAAATATACACCATTGGTTTGGTTATGGAGATTACCTACAAAATGTATTGGTATGGGCTATATTTGAGGTAATTAGATTAACTACCTCCATAATTACCACACATATCATCAATCCTCTTGTGAAAATGAATATCATGATGTGAGGGTGGCTAGGTGAAAAAATAAACCTAATACTTGTGTTTATCTTCCAAGAAAGAACCCATATAGGAAGGAGATTAATTGGTGATCTTTGACCTATGAAATTTTCAATAGTCCTAAGTTAACAACAATAATGGTTGTCTTGTATAAGATGTTTCTATTTCTAACTTTTACCACTATATAATTGAATGATCCTAAATAGTGTTAAATATAATCTAGATAAAAAGTTAGGAGCATCACTTATGTACCAAAGGACTAATTAAATTTACATAAGAGTATATAATTTCATTATAAAAATAAAAAAGATAATTTTCAAATTCTTTTCCCAAACTAGGAAAATGATAGTGAATTTTTTCAAAGAATGGAACTCATAAAATTTGGAGATTCGTTTAAGGTTGAGATCATAAATACTCTTTTTAAATTGATTGAGTAGAACTGTGTTAGTCTTTAAGTAGTTTGTGATGTTATAAAGTTGTATATTTAGTTACAATTTGATAATTCACTTCTTTTATGTGGTATGATTAGTTTGAGGCTTGTATAATTCTTGGGAAGGATCAACAACTCTTTGTTTGTAATTATATATTTTAATTCTATTGCTTCTTCATATTTACAAGTAAAATAAAACCTTACTTTTTTAAAGGTATACAACTTTCCAAGTGAAATGGTAATATATTATTGGTTTTGGTAAGTTTGTGATTTCTACTAAGCACATATCCTAGCTCCATAAATTAAATAGCCAAAGAATTGACATGATTCTTTTTTTTTATATATGATTGTTCATAAGGTACACATGATTATATAAGTAAAAATTATAAGAGAATGTAGCTCAAAGTGTAAGGCTCATATATCTTTAGATTTTTATGCTCAATCCAACAATATTACTTACTAAGACTTATGTAAAGGGAGAGTCAAAACTTATTTTTTCATATGCATCTTGGCATCACCTTTTTAACTTTTATTGAATCAAGGAGATGGTCAATAAGTTCCCCTTTATCATGTAAATAATAAATTTTTTAGTGGGAATAAATTTGTTAAGTCTTATTCTAAGCCTAATTTATTTATTTAGATAAATTTGGGTTAACCTTAAAGAAATTCCACGATATAGGATTTATAGAGAAGCCCTTAATCATTGAAATTTAAGAGTCATTCATTTGATAACACATATTTCTAGAAGAGTGAACCAAACATTTATCATGTTTTATTAGAATTTAGTTTTTTTTTTGGGCCAAGCCATGATAAAAGTCTTAGGTCTATTGAGAAGTAAAGTTAAAAATAAATTCCCTAGAGAGCTTCAAAATTATTGGTTTGTTAAACCAATCAAATAATACCACATGCCAATAGTTAATCATTCAACGCCTCCCAAATAGTTACAATTTGTAATTGTAGCCAATATTAAGTGATGTTATATTGTATGAAGCTTGCATTCATAGGACCACTTGGGAATGTTAACTTGCAAGTTTTAAAATTGAGATAATTTATCATATCTATAAAAAGCCTTGAGTGTAGTATTCATGTAAAGTCTAAAAATGAAGCATCAAATAAAAAAAAGATTAAAAGAATCTTCTTAGTCACATGAGTATGATCTAAAGGGAATACTTTAGGGAGTTAGTGACATTTAACAAGACCAAGGAGGCCAAGCACTAAGAAAATAGACCAACTGTAGACACCGAAAAATCCTTCAGAAAATAAATTATTTTTATTTTCTGAAAATCTTTGATGACATCATCATTTATTAATTAATTAATTATTTAATTAATTAATTTATTTTTATGGCATTAAATCCCTCTCTCTTAATTAAAAATCTTTAATTAAGGAATCTAGCCTAAAAATGTCATTTGGACATTATCCCTAATTTATTAATTATTTAATTAATAAATTGACCAAAAAACTTCAAAAATAAATTAATTTATTTTTAATTTATTTTTTATCCCAAAGTTGGCCAAAATTCTAAAGAGCACTAAACTCTTCTAGAAAGTCCTAAACCTTCCTCTAAATGGGTCAAAACCCTAATCTAGTCCCTTCAAACCCTAAGCCTAGATATTTAATATTTATTAAATTTACCTTTAATAAATATCTAAATATCACCAAAAGCCACTTGTCCATCCCTTTCTCCTAATCCTAATCCTAATCCCCTTTCTAATCTTGTCACATTCCATTAGCAAAAGGTTTACCAAAACTTATGCTAACCTCCTCTTAGTCATCCTCCTTAGTCAACAAGGATTGCCACCTCTTGGCCACCTCTTGCAAATGCATTTAAGGATGCATTTAAGCCTTCCTTATCTTTCTTACATGCATTCATTATGCATTTAAGACCTTCTTATCCCTTCCTTGCCACCTCTTGGCCTTGGGCACATTTACCAAATTGTGCACATGCCCTCAAACTTTCAACTCAATCCTCCCTTGACACTTGTCAGGACACTTGTCCTTGACTCAACCCTAACCTTAGCCCTAACTCTGACTCATCCTTTTAACCCAAGACCTTCCCTTTTCCTATAAATAGCCTCACTTCTTTGAGCAAACAATCCTCTCTCATCTTTCAACTCTCAAACTCAATAGCAAAGTTATAATGCCATTTTCATTCTAGCATAAGCATAAACTCATCATTTTAGATCATTTTCAAGCTTAAATCACATCTAAATTAGCTTAATGGGATTAACATAGATTCATTTCTTGTTTAATCAATCTTAGTTCATCTTTTAGCTTTGCATATTTGTGTGTTCTTGAGGCCTTTGAGGCAAAATAGGTTCCTCATACCTATTTTGTGTCATTTTGGGTCTTCTTGATCCTCAAATCATCCTAATTTGCATGCTCCAAGTGCTTGAGTTTGCACACCCACATCCATCTATATCCAAGCATATCAAACGGTGCATGGGCGCATCCGTTTTAGGCTTAAACTGAGGTGGCTTTGATTTTAGTTTGTTTACCATTAAATTTGATTTGATTATATGCTATGACGTTTGTTTGTCTTTGGCCTTCAAAACAGGTTTAGGTGCACACTCAAATCCTAGTCTACACCAACTATTTTTTACAATGTTTCCTTGTCATGTGGCTTAGAGACTAACAATTAACTCCCTCAAATTTATTTACTTGAATGTATCAGGCCATGGAATTGCCAAAGTAAACATGAGAGTGATAATTGTCAATATTAGAGTGTAACCAAGCTCTTATATGTTACCATAGATCACCATGGAATTATTGTAGGTTTTCACAATTAATAGAATTTGAAGTTTGATTAAGGAAAGTAATATATAAGATACACATAAAATACAAAGATAAAGTTAATCCTTGTGCTAAAAGATTATTTTGCAGTTCATCCTTGGCATAGGGAAGTGAATAAATTTCCTCTTCTGAGTGGGATGGATGGTTTGAGAATTGAGCAGTGGTGGATAGTGGCAAGACAAAATGCCCAATTTCTGAATAAATTATTGGACATGTCGAAGGAGGGTGACCCTAGTTGGTTGCATAAATACTTGTTGTTGGAGGGTCTTGCTAGTGACGAGGAGGTTGATGAGGTAAAAAATGCATAGAGTATTGCCTCATTTGGGGCAAAATTGCTTAAGGAAGATGAGTTGTCTAATCATTTTGAGTGTGACCTTGGCTGCCTTGTTAAGGTTCATGTTGTTGATGAATTGCGTGGAAGAAGGGTTTTTGAGTAATGCATGTTGGTCTTTTGTTTTTTTTATATATACTATAGTATGTTCAATGTATTATAAGATATATGATACAATATATATTTAGATATAGGCCTCTTCGGGTTTGGTGCTTAGTAGGTTTGTCAAAATGCAAGTAGATGGATTATATACAGAAGTTTATCAAGACATTTTGAGGTTTGTCCTACCTGATGATGTAAATATTTTTTATATTAATACAAGAATACTGCCCCTAACAACTATTTAATGATAAAAAATATAAAATTGAAATACATGAAATCAGAATATATAAATTTTATAGATACATCATATCATTAGACACAATATTATTTTCAAAACAAAGAGAACCAAATACATAAATATTTAAAATTATATTTAAAACTAATAAACAATAAACTACAATTCATTGATAATTAATTATACCTATTCTATGGAAGTGTCAAAATAAAATGATATACTAAAATACACACTTTGAGAAGAAACTTAAAATCTAATTTTTGGTAAGTAGGGAGTAAAAACAAAACAAAAAAAACCAACATTAAATGTTAAAAATAAAGTATTTTTTTCTCTAATCACTCAAATGGAAACATAAAACAAGGTAAGGTCAAAACACAAAAGGGGAAAAGCAAAGAAAGTACACTAGAATGAATAATTGAAGTATGTTTAGACATGTTCTCCTTTATTTCAGCACCTATTAAAGTTCATTTGGAAGCTTGTTTGGAATCTGACTAATGTTGTTTATGCACGTTTGGATGGTAGACTTTTTGATGCAAAGATTCCACAAATTTTTATATTCCTTCATCTTAACGACTATGCCCTTACATATAGGCTTTCAAATGCAATTTAGATGTATGGCATTAAAGTCTCAATATTATTAAAGTGACTTTCATGTGCCATATAAGGGATGGGTTCAATAAAATAGTATAATTGAAGAAAGTAAGATTATTAGGTAGAGTATTCCTTACAAAACCATACAAATTTATTCGAAATATGTTTATATGTATTTTATATTGAATTATAAATAGATAAAAGTATATAATTATGATTTATTATAGTAATTTATAAACAAATAAAATATTTTGTAAGGAATTGTTTTGAAGGGAAGAGTCATTCAAGGGAGAACATGAATATCTTAGTCACTTTTAAAATATTGGATTATGGGTGGTGTTAACATTTGTTAATTAAAAGGTTGAGGTTAAACATCAAATTTGGTGTTTTTGAATTAAAAAATAGTCAATTTAGGGGTTGTCCCTTTACAACAACACATTCATAAGCTATGAAGGAAACAACAACACAACAACATAAGTGTTGGAGAACAATGAAAGACCGCTAGCGGCACATTGTTAGTAGAGTAACCAAGATGTAATAGGAGACATGAAATTTAATGTTATCTAAAACAAGTTTAATAAATTTTGTAAATGTTGTGAGAGTATGACCTTTACATTAAGAAGTTGAGTTTAAAAATGTATACATTCTAAAGAAATAATTAAACAAAAATGAGATCCAAAATAATGAAGTAGAGTAGAACATATGTCATTGAAGATAAAAATTAAGATGCATTTAAAATGTATATTTTGATGATAAAATAATAGAAGGATGAACTTGTCTTGGTGTACTAATTTGGCATGATTTGGTTTTGTACACTTTGACTTGCTATAAATTATTGTCTTTGTCTTGTATTCTTTATGACTGAACATATTTCTTAAAAAACAAATATTTATAAAATAATGACATTATGATTTAATTGACCTTTAATTATTAGATATATCATAGAAGGAAACTCTTTAAGCAAAATATATTATAAATAAATATTAAAGAAATCAGATTTTTTTTTTAATAAACGAATAAAAAATTAAAAAGAAAAAGAAAAAAATTACATTTAATTTTAAAAGCATGGTACTTTATCTTCATACTACAACTAGATCTTGAATGCAATAGAACAAGAAAATTGCTTTTATTTCAAATTTCTATTGGTATTTAGAAATGTATCTTGTTTTAACAATGAGTTATATAACTAGCACTTGCACCCATAGGAGGTGCAAGGGATACACCGATAGGTGTTTTATTTGAAATCATAAATGAAGCTTTACATAATAAAAGGAAGTGTATGTAAAGTATAGGTCTACAACCATGTACCATTGTAGATGGTAGTCTTGCATATAGTACCATCCATTTTGGATGAATTAAAGTTATATTAGTGTCCTATTGCATTTTTTGTAGGTCCAAAAAAAATGTAGCATTCAAATGCATGGAAACACATAAAAAAGTAGTATTTGTAACTATAAATCTTCTTTTTTTCCTCTACTTGATTAGCAAGTGTGAACCTATAGAAGATAAAATTATATAATTGATAAGCAACAATAATTTTCATGACTTGAAGAAAGGGAATAATGTTAAACTATAGTACTTAAAAAAGTGGGTGTGCAAGTAACTTCACATACATGGACTTATTGCAAGAGCAATTGCAGTCGTGATTCTTCTTTCTTTCTAATAATGTTGTATGGATATTTTTTCATTCTAGAATAGTGATCCAAAGAGAAGGCGGGCTCTATACGAAGGCCTTTTAGAGATTTGATTGTGGTGACTATTGTTAAGGTGAGGCCTTGTCTTTAAGTTTTACCAATATATCAATTATGGCTTTATTTAATGTTAGGCCTTGTGATTTTTGTATACTGATAGCCCATGTCGTGGTTAGTGGTATGTTATGCTTTCCTTGGGTGATCGGTTGTATTGGAATAGGTTTTGGGTTTCCTTCATGCAAAGTTGGACCATTGTAGTAATCAAATGCAAATGTAACATATAAGAGAAATTAACAGAATCAGATTTCCACAATCCATTATGATGAGTATTAGTTTCTGGATTCAATTGTGTGAGTTTTTTTAGCATATGACGTTTCGGACCACACTCCGTGATCCATCATTAGGAATAGAGAGTGTAGGAATGGAAAGTAAAATATGCAGACTAAGCCTCTCACAAGATATGCTAAAAAAAATCACACAATTGAATCCAGAAACTAATACTCATATGAGAGAAATTCAGAGGGCTTAGAGCCAAAGGGATAAATAGAATATCTTTCACCTCTCCAAGAGATCCATTGACAAGACTAGATTTGACCTATAGGTTTGTTGTAAGCATAACACATTGAGTTATATACATAATAAGACCTCTTGGTAAAGTTGTCACCATTATTATCTTTAACAAATTTACATTGTGTATTGAGTGCAACATGGGATGTAATAGGTACATTTATTTTTTTTAGCATTTTTTGTAATGCTACTATCTCATTTATAGAAAATAAATATATTGATTGGTTAAATTCTTCTTGTTCAATTTTCATTAGTTTCTTGATTGTGCGAGTCATTAACAACTTCCAATCATGCTCCTTTGGCTCTACGTTGCACGTGTTTTATAATGTATGACAAAATTTTATTTTAATTGGATCATTGCCATCTTGTCTAAATATTCTTTGTAATGTGACAACTAAATTAAATTTGTGCCATAGATTTACTACAATTGTGTGTGATGCATAAATAGGTTTATCCATAACAAGTGATAGTTGGGTAAGGTCACCTGTTAGAATTACATATACATCTCCAAAGGGAATTTTTTGTCATTGGAGTATTGCTTCACATAATCTACTATCAATTTTTAATAGTATTTTTGGGCTAGTGAAGCTCATCTCATAAATGAGAATGTGTTGTATATTTATTATGTCATCTTGGAATGTTTTAAATGTTTTTCCTTGCTGTGGTTTTATTTCTCTAATTGGAATCTTGAGGTTGCATGTATGGTCAATGCTTGTATATTAAATATTGTGATCCTATTGGAGTGAGATCAATGAGTGGATTTACTCTTTTTGGTCTATAGTTCCAAAGCGCATTTCGTATGCAACTAATTACATAGGATTTTATAGTTCTTGTTGTTAATTGTATGGCCATGTACAAAGATCATTTTGAGCAATGGAGTGTTCTATAATGAGAGAAAGTGTAAATTGTTATTTAGGCGATGATGTGTAGTTTTGGTTGTACAAATTTGAGCGGGGGGGGGGGGGGGGGGTGGGGGGGATGAATATCTTGTTGGTATATCTTGTTTCTATGTACAAATTGACCTACAACATCATGCAAATGTGTTGGAACATTGTGTTCTTCACATCTATTATTGTTGTCAAAATCATGTCTTCCCAACATCTCAAGCTCATTTAAGTTTATACTATTATAAAGTCCCATTCGAGACAATAACTCCCACTCATTCATTTGCGCAGTGTCTTGTCTATCCATCTCCCCATTATAATAATTTTCCTCTTTGAAGACATCTTCAATTTTACCCATGTGATTAGCACGTCTTACATTGTGTTTTTGTTTATTCATGTGCTTTTAGTTACTAATTATTTTCAACATATTAACACAAATCTCTAATTTTTTTCATCTTTAGATGCATACTTGGAAATGTATTTAAGAACAAGAATTCTTGACGTGATAGGTTGGAAATCTATATTAGCTCTCCATGTGGAGAGAATATCTAGGTTATGTTCAACCTATCACCATTTTTATATGAATTGTAGGATTCTTTTCCTGATTCATCGTACAATAATTTTGATTCTTGTCATTATTTCCAAGGATCTTTATGACTACATTCTACCTTCTTCCCTTTCTTATGTAGGAAAGTCTTCTTAGTACACTTGGTGTGTATTTGTAGACGATTGACTAATTGTTCATAATCAATGTAAGGATTGATAGAAAATATCCCAAATGTTTTTAGTAGGCATGGCTAATCTCTTGGAGTTCTCCATATCATGTTTCCTATTTCGGATTTAGAATGAGGGTTCCAAGTAGTGATGTATTTATCAAATAATGATTTTTCTCTATTTAATTTGATAGATTTTTCCCAATCTATTTCATCCATATTTGGTGCATTTTTTATCCAAATGAATCCATATATATGTGTGGAACCTTGATTTTTCCATTCATATCAGTACCAATGATTTAATACATCCATGACATTCTCAATGATATCTTCAAATAAGATTGTGAACTATTGAAGTAGACATAGTGATGTTATGTGTGGGTTTCTAATCATATATTATCTATGCATTATTTATTCGACAGAAATGAAGACGTTTCATTTTGTAAAAGAACATTTTGTAGATCGGGACACTTTGTGTTATCTACACTTAATATGAAGAATAATGTCAAGGAACCTATTTGGTTAATCATATTTGTTAGATCAGTGTGACACTTACTCCAATATGAGTGTGTCCCTTGTAAGCTAGAACTAAAATGCATCATCTCTTCTACCAATTGATTATCTGGTAGGTTAGTTAAATGGGACTGAAGGTCTTCAATAGTGGTTGGTATATTATCTTCAACTTTTTATTTAATGAAAATCATTCCAATAGATTGGCTATGATGACATATCATAAGGTTTAGAAGGAAGTATCTAAAGCATGGATGCATCCAAAATCTATTATCATGAAAGCACATAAGATGTAAGGCATATTCATGAAGTTGTGCTTCCTTGGCTCAAGGTTGCATGGGTAGAACAATTTTATTTGGGAAAAGAGTGAGAAATGCCATATCAACTAAGACCTCAGTAGTGTACTCATTTATGGAGGTTGAAGTAATGTGGGGATAGTCAATAATGGTTTCATAATCATTTTCTATCTTTAAATATTCTTTAATGATTTTTAACTCACATTGTTTGTTTGGTAGTCCTACCATAAATGACGTTGAATATTCTATTTTACTTTCTTGTTCACTTTGAATGTTTTTAAACTCAATGTTTGTCGATGTTAATTCTTCATTATCACTTTGAATTGTATGGGGAATTTCTAAAATGCATATTGAATAATTAGGGAGTAGTGATAATACAACAACGTTCATTTCAACATCCTTGTAGTAAGGGTCATATTTGATCTTGTATGCTAGTGCATTATGAGCATGACTTCTGCTAACATAACAATCATAATTCTTCCCATCTGTATTAATTTTGCATCTTATTAATACATCTAGCTCTTCAACTCTATGTGTAAAATATTTTTTAAATTATTTTTATATCTTGGGGAAGCTAATTGTGTGACAATTATATTTGTATTCTACACCATAAGCATGAATAACTTGTAATATTGAATTAACACGTGCATTGAGAATCTCTTCCACTTGTGTGAGAACTCTCAAAACATTTGGTTATTCAAATGGGTCCATATTATTAGTTGCAGAGAAGTGATGTATTTTTTTCTTAGCAATGCATCTTTAACAAGCGAGATTGTTGTCCGATGAACAAACATGTATACTAGGGTAGTGTTTCTTACATATACTACATGGTTATAACTTTGATAGTACATATATTCTAGTTCTAAATTTCATTTTTTTCTTTATAAGGTTAGAGCACAAGTTCATATCCATATTGTTAATCAAATTTGGATTTTGAGTCCTTTGTTCAGGTAGATGTGTTTCAGAGGGAGTATAGGGTCATTGATTATGGGAACTTATAGAATGTTGCAAGTGGGAAAGTAGTGGTTGAACTATTGCTTGATGTAAGTAATGAGTGTGTTGGATGATATGATGCACACTTATTTCTTCTCTATTTAAAGCATGATACAAGAAAATTCTCTTATGAGGTTGTAGATCTATCTTTTAGAATCTTGTACATTTAAGTTCATTGTATAGAATACAAAAAAAAGAGGAAAAATGTATTTTGGTTATTTTTCTGCATATAAATTTTATACAAGTTTAGAGTACCAATACTAGTAGCAAGATTAGATGTAGGTTTCTAGCATGTCATAAATGTAAATAATAAACTATTCTCTTTAAAGTATTTCTTAGTATAGATTTATTCTTAACTTTATAGGTCATAGTCTTTACCAAAAATATAATCCATTGATAATGAAATAAAGTTTTCACGATGAAATACAAACCAAAGGCCTATATTAAGCCATGTCATTCAATTATCCCATAAGGATAGAATAAGAAAAACCTCATAGCTTGTGTAATATAAAATACAAATAAACCAAAATAAACTCATTCACAACACCATCTCTAGCATGATTTTTGTACATATTATATTTCATATTGCAACCATAAATATAAGTATTATTTATAGTAAGGGTAAAAAATAAGTTTTGAATGGGTCTTGGACCCTTGTACATTGAAAGATCTTACATGGATAGTAGTTGATACAAAGTAGAAAATAAGGAATAGGTACAAGTGATCCTCTAAAAATAAGTGCATTTTAAGAAGTTCTATTTTGTGTTAACAAAGAAAAGAGAAGGAATTTATTGTTACACAAAGTTGCTTTCATCAATGAAATCAAACCAATCAACTTCTAAGATTGTTGATTTCAACTTTGCTTCATTTTTATATGTTTCTAATTTGCTTGAGAAGGTGAAGGGAAATTGATTGTAGTAGTAGATTTTTAATAACCTCTTCAAGACTTGCCTCTACTTATTGATTGAATTGTAACATATACAACACTTTTTCAAGCATGTCAATAAGTTTAGTTTATACCTCCATGAAATAAGTCACCCATATATTACTTGTTTGATCGTCAAGCTTGAATTGAAGAACATATCTATAATTACAATCTTATAAGGTAGATACACACTTTGAAAAAAAATATTTTCCATCACTATTCTATTTGACACTTTTCTTACATTATTTTCCCTTAATCTCAATGGGGCAAGTTGGATAACAAAATGATTTTGACTTGATGAAAACTAGGGTTCATTTAACAATGTATTGGAGGGGTTTTGTTATATATGAAGGCTCCTCTTTGATAGTGAAAATTGTATTCCATGTTAAAATTAGAGGTGCATATAGAAGGTTTGTTGTTGGCATGATCAGATCATTCCCATTTTGTGAAAACCAAGATTGTAGCTATTTTGTTTCTTTGATATTAGAGTTGATAAATAAATGAGAAGTGGCTAGTGTCCTTACCACCTCACCATTGTATTCTAATACATGACCATTTATTTTTGCAAGAATAGTCACCTTTTTCAGATGGTCCATCTCCTACAATTGTGTGCCTTCATTTTGAGCTGTGTGTTCCCAAAAAGTAACATTTATAGTGGAGGTAGACATATATATCATTTTGAGACTCCTCCTAAGGAACTTAGTTCCATCTCTTCTTATTGTAGAGGTAGGTTCCACACATATGAAAATTCCAACTATATCAAGTGAAAAATTAGTATTATTAATCATGATCTCTTTAGTGGGTGTGAAAGAATAAGGGTGGAGAATAATCCCTATTTTGACTTTGGTGCGCAAGATTCACAAGAGGAAAAATCAATGGATATGGTTAAGAGGCAAAAATATGTGTGGAATAGATTAAGAGGCAAAAGGAGATTTCACTCACCTTGAAGAATGTGCAATCAATGTGTAGACAAAAAGTCCTTTTTTTTCTTTTTAAATTAGGAAATTCCTTTTCATGTGCACACATAGGATAAAGGGTATTTTTATTTAATTAAAAGGGGACATGTTCTTGTAACTAGATAAAAATTAGGATAAAGTGGTAAAACTTTAGGATATCATTGAATAAATGATAAAGTGATGATTTGATCAAGAGGTAAGAGAATTAAATAAATATGCAGAATTGATTAAGCACAAGATGTAGTCTAGTATTTTAAGTTTTAATGTTAGAGTGAGGCTCAAAGTTTACTAGATCATTTTTTGGTGATTACACATCTAGGTTGTAACATCAATCTTGGATCACCCAAAAATATTGTCTAGTTTTCAATAAGGGTTATCTTTGGACAAAGTTACTATTTTGGGAAAGTTTACTACTTTTAGTAAGTGTTTCATTTGAGTATAGATTATGCCCATCGCTTCCATAGAGTTTCATTTTGGATATATAAGCCTACTGGTAAAGTTTCATGGCAAGATCAAGTCTGGTTTTGAAGTTATTGCATTTTCTATTTTGGTGGGGTGGTACAAAAACTTTGAATTTAGTTTTGAAGGTTTTAGAGGCTCCAAAAAGGGGTCAAAATTTGATCGGCTAGTGTTTTGACTCAATGGTTCACAACTAATGGTTTTCAGAAGTTGGACCTTCAGGTGTCTAGTTTCAATACAAGTAAAAAAGAGAGAAAAATCACTTAAGGCAAGAAATTGAACTGTTGGGCACCAAAATGGAAATTTTTCACTTTCTATAATATTATTAGGTGGTTAATTTTTCTACTTATATAGGGATAAAGGGGAATTTTAGGGTTTAGTTCCAAAAGTTCAAATTGTGGCTTTGTCTTGCAGATTATTGTAATAAAAATTCTCATGTGGATATAACATCTTATTTTTCTAAATATTGTAATGTCATTTCATTAAGGATAATAGAAAAGAAAGTGTTGTTCTTTCCATTAATCTTCTCTTATAATTTTCTATTCATTTTCCTATTGTATTGAGTGTGTTTGGTTGAATAAGTGGAGTACCCTTCATCGCTTATTGTAAAACTTGTTTGCAATTTTGACGGTCCCATCGGATAATATATATACACCCCCAACTTGAACATTTTTGAAAGTGGAGGTCTACAATTTGATTGAAGCGAGTGATACATACTTCATTTTTCTCACTATAAACTATATCAAAACTAAACACTTTCCCATTTCTTTTCTCTGTGTTGAACCAATAGATTATTTTCTCCATAGTCACATGACATTTTATCATCTATTTTATTTTAAATAGATTTAAATTATTAATATGAGAAATAATTGAGGTGACACACCTTTTCCATTAATGTAGTTCCTCTCCCATTTTCTTTCTACATGTCATCCTAATAGATGTTTCTTTGATCTTATATGCTTGTAAAGCATGATCATGTTGGACTCATAAGAGGTTTGTACCTTTGGGTTGATGTGGTTTATGTCACTGCATCAACAAGCTATTTATCTTTTATACCTAGTTGTGAGAACCATTGTGTTGTGACTAGTTGTATGCCTAATTTGTGATGCTTTGATGTGGCCTTGGATGTGTATTGTGGCTCCTACATAATTGGTTGAACTGATCTTGTGATGCAGTGCCTATTCCCGTGTTATGCACTCATGTTGGCATTGTGAGATGCACCTAGTTCAATTTAGTCTTGTGCACATTCTGAGATGACTATTGTGGTTTTGATTGGATTTTTTCCTTGTGAGGCTTATGACGTGATTTAATGGTTTCACTAAGGTAGGTGCCAGTGGTTACCTAGATCTTTTTTATATCATGATGTTATTCCATGAGTACCCATGTGATTTTATCTAGTGTTTGCACTATGTGATGCATTTGATTACTACACCTTATTTCAGTTACTACAACATTGTTGAGTTAGATGTTGTTATTAATATTTTGATCATATTTTCATAATGATTCCTAATTATGTTATCTAGTTTAATTTGCATTTGAGACTGTGGATTTTATATTAGGATGATGATTATCATGGATATCTGATTATTGTACCATATATGTTGTTGACTATTTCAGTTGCTTACTTTCATGGGTATATGCTTAGAATAGTCATAAAATGGTTTATTTAAATGATTTTAATTTAAATGCAATATTAATGTAATTAAATAATGTTTATAGCTTTACTACACCACTACTATCACTAGTACATTTGATCTAGTTTGTCTACCAAAAGTTTCGACCATCAAATAAAAAGGTTTAGGTTGGTCGGATTATAGAAGGAAAAAAAAAAAATTTAATCCATGCCTGTGTTGGTCGAAAGTTCGACGAATACTGTGTAGATCAAAATTTCGACCAACACGGGCATAACTTTAAAAAAAAAGATTTCAAACCTCATTTCATTATTAGATAAGCTTGCAGCGCGCACGAAGGAGGAATAGCTAGAAGGAACAGGTTTAAGAAATATTCCAGGCTTGAACGAGAGGTATGTGAATTACTCTCCACTAAAAGATTCCATCGTTGGATTTAGATGTAATTTTTGGCTCTAATCAATAAAATAAAATCATTTTCCTGCAATTTTGGATTACCAGTCGTTTGTACAGCCTTGTACGGCCCTGAAAGTACATGAGACCAATTTGGTTTGATAGCCCTGTGCCCTAGCTTTCAAACACAGGTGATTTTAGAACATACATTTTTTTTTTGTAATCCAGCATTTTAAATCAATAAAATTGAAACCATTTCCTACAACTTTCGAAGTAACAGTGGATTGGCATGCATTGGTGCAAAGGTTTGGGACTGAGAAATCGACAAATTTAGGTAGGCTAAAGTCTTATTCCTCCTTTTGAATTTAGTTTATGTTCTAATCGCTTTGCATCATAGGTGATTGGAAATTTTACCCTGCCCACTATTTTTCCTTAGGCCCGATACCAGGGTTATCTAAACTATCAGGCATAACCTGCACCTCCACCGTGGGTATCTGCTAGCCCTTGGTGGAAAGATTGTGGTGTCGATGGTCTTTGTGATCATGCAGGTTTGGATCATCAAAAAGATAGGAGATGGAAGCCGCGTGATGCCCTAGGTGTACATATCTAAGTGTGCACCATTGATTCAACTGTGTACAGTCAACAAAACCATTGATTGGAGATTTGAGGGAGTTCAAAACTCGGTGGGGAAGACTCTTATGTATGCCCTTGCATTTCCATTTATGCTCAATTTGTGATAGTAGAAACAACGACTGTCATAATGCTACAGGTCCAGCTTGAATCATGA
Source organism: Chamaecyparis obtusa (assembly GCA_027943335.1). Lineage (NCBI taxonomy): Eukaryota > Viridiplantae > Streptophyta > Pinopsida > Cupressales > Cupressaceae > Chamaecyparis > Chamaecyparis obtusa. The sequence goes on from BSBK01008712.1 coordinate 740,966, forward strand.
ACCCTGTCAAACTTAATACAGTCGAGCCTTCCTCACTGTCTTACATTAACTTAAACATAACTTAAACAAATCTAGAAGTCCTCTAGTTGCAGGTTTCAAGCCTGGCAAGCAACTATCAAGAACAACTGTGTATTGCAAGACGCAAAACATTTGGAGTATTATGATTTTCTTGTGGGCTTCATCTGGACTGCATTTCCTTAGAAGTACTATCACCCTTAGTCCTAGTCCATTCATTTGGGTGTGAGAAGGTTAGACACAAGTGTTTAACAACCGTGGATTCATCAAATTGATGTTGGTTGTAGTAGGGTCTAATTTGACCAGTTAACAGTCATAAACTTCTTTGTTTTCTTGGTGACTCACATGATGTAGGATTGAATTTCTATATTTATCCTATGTACCTATTGTTGACCAGTGATTGGTAGAATTGTGGCTTGATTTGGGGCTCAGTGATTGGGCACCCCATTGGAAGGTTGTGATAGCATGAAATTGATAGCAAGCTCCACACAATGCCCTATTGTTAAAGAGAGCACTTCTTAGACCTACAGTATTTGTGCCATATCCAAAAGTGTACATATTACCATACCCGCAAGCACCTCCAGCAGCAAAAATTCCAACCAAATCACATTATAGCAATCTCACAATGCACATACAATAAAATAAGACTAAGGTTTTGACTTGAAATGATGAATTAGTAACAATTGAATGGGATTCGACCCATGGTTCAAGAGACATCATCCCCACCAAAAAATGTACCATGGTCTACAATCAAACCATGAACTAATACTTCTCTTACAACAAGAAATAACAACATGCATACCACCATCAAAATCGTCATCACTTCCATTCTTGTCAATTGTCACAGGCTTATAAAGTTCAACAAACAGAAAGAATTGATGATTTCTTCCTCTCACACCCTCCTATATGTATTCAAGGTTGGGAATGGTAGTTAGGACATGTTATTAAGTGGACTTTGAAAGTGTGGGGTCTAGGTTCTAGTAGGTTGTTGTCCTGGAGACCTTTGAGAAGGTTTTGAAGGACAAATTGCCCTAATCTCTCACACTTGCCCTAGTCCTTGCATCAATAAGTGCCATCATCATATTAAATGAGACATAAAGAAAAAAATATCATAGAAATTTTTTCTGAAGTATCCTAATTGAACATAAGAATCTACTTGTGAATAGGATACAAAAGAGAACCATTTAAGAAATAGTCATTTTCACACAAACAAAAGATATTAGTTGTTATGATCATGGTCTTTCCCATTCTAAGAATATATTATTTTTTTATTAGTATAGATATGATATTATATGTTCCTATAAACATCCACAATTTTAACAATATCATTGAATTTATGCAAGTTGCATCATTACCACTATTTTGTGAAACAATCTACAAATTTAAAGTTATATTTGAGTTAAAATATAAGTAATATTAAAATAACACTTCAAATATTTATCAATATCAAATAAGTATTCTCAGTTCACATCATGTGGCCAATTTGAAACAATTAAATACTTTTCAAACATAATATTGTTTGCATTTAATTTTTATTTTTATGATAATTTATTCATAGTTATTTATTTATTTATTTATCTTCAATCTTTATTTGAGAGGTCACAATACTTAGTCATTGTCCATGTTTAAATGATTTTTTGCTTTATGTGACTTGTCTTCAATTCTTATTATAAAGTGTACGAGTTCCAACGCTAATGAAATCCATGCATTTGAAGTAGAATTATGTAAAAGTTTGAAGTTAAAATAATGTGAATATAATCTAAAAGGAATGAAATTTATTAGGTAGATATTGCTCTGCTTTAAATTTTTTTATTTTTTGTTTTTCCATATTTAAGTCAGCAATATATTGTACACACACATATACTATTTTTTGAGTCAATAAATATGTTTCTATTTAAATATGTTTCTTGATTACACCCCCCACTAATCAGACATACTCATTTATCTATTTTAATTTCCTCGCATGTTTTTGGTGGGAGTTAATAGAGAATTTGAAGTCTTTAATTTTTATAAGTAATAGGGGTATTTTTCCTTTGGATTGGACATGCTTATTTTTGTTTTGGCAGTCCCAAATAACACTATCTTAGTCTACTATCATTCCCAGTCACAATATCAGTCAGTCCAAGTTAGGACAATCCTTTGTTGAGTAGTAGTTCTTCATTCTTACAATTGATGTATTCTCATGGTGGAGTGGAAGACTTCGTGTAACAAAAAAAATGATTGGGATCTATCTATGAGATTTCTTTTCAAAATGAATTGACTGATCCAAGTTACCTTTGTCACTGCAGCAAGCACACAAAATCAGTTAAAAAATGATTGTTAGGTATTGAAACAAGGATACATATATTTTTCATATATCTTTAAGTTGATCAGGGTCCCTTGGAACCAAATCACAGTAATGGAAATTGCATTTACATAGGCCATTAAGTCTCAAGGTAGTGATTGTCTTGTCTTAAGGTTGAATTATAGTTACAATCCAATTCATTCCATACCATGTCAATCCGCCTTAAGCATTAAATTCATGCATGTTAGGGTCAATTCAGAGTTCTATTATCCATGATTGCAAAATTGTCTTGTGGTAGTGAACACATCATTAGAAACAAAATACATATCATTGCCTCTCCTCTTGAAAACATCTCTATATCTTATATTGACAATTAAATCGCTACTCTAATTGTTCCCTTTACCACTGCTACTCCTTTATACACAGTCACCATGATTCCTCATGCTTGGTATGATTTACCATTTCTTTCATTACATTGGACATTGCTTCCTTGTAAGATCTAATGCCTTCAATCTTTTTTTATCTCACAACTCATAAGGATTGATGTGATGATAGCCTCATGCTCTTCATTCCATGGTCTAAAACTTTGTACAAAACATGCACCTCTTGATGCTACTGCCAGCTTTTACTTTGCTCTTTGAAAGACAATATGACACCTCTCATTACATACAATGTGGCCCTGTAGCTGACTGTCATATCAGTGGGTAAGATTTACATTTTTTAATCTGACCATCTTTTCATCATGTAGTCATTATGAAAGTAGTAAATATCATCCCTCAAGCATTGAATAACATTTTTTTGAGGCACTCTTCTTGAACATGAATCTTTTCTTTCACAACACTGTCATTCTATTTTGTAGAAACACTAACAATAGTCTCTTTATGGCATTGTTGATCATGACACCTTCACATTCATGAAAATCTATTAATGCTTGCATCTTTGTCATGATATAGTACCCTTGTTTCAATCTTTGAATATCACTGCCTTTTAGAAACTGTCCCTCTTTTGATTTTGATGACATCATTCCTTACTGTGGCTATGAGCCTTCATAACAATGCCTGTTCTTTATTCATTGTGCTTTGAAATCATGCATGCATGACCTCTATTATCTCTTTATGACTATTATAAGAGTGTTGTTGTGACTTATCATAAACCATATGAATCATTATTTTTTATCACTTTATACCACTATGACAGTGGATAAGCATTGAAGAAGAACTTTCTTTAAACATTTCTTATCCACATTGTTTTGGCATCTTTTTAAATCATGAATTGTTACACTTATCGTCACCTCATCAAGCCTATTTGATAGTCAACCTTGTCTATAACTAAGAACTCAAAATTGTTGTTTGTCATTGGGACTAATATTTTCTTACAAATTTGATAACCATTTATTGACATCCTTTTGATAGTCACTTCTCAAGACTCTTGGATGCATTTTTTTCTTTCGTTCTTACTATTCCTTCACATGACTGATCATCTTTTGTGCTCACTATCATGAGGTACTCTATGACACTCTAAAAGTGTCATTCCAACTTCATCAACATTGTCTTTTCCATTTGCAGTGTATACCACTGCTTTTGAGCATCGATTTAATGGTCAATATAAGATATAGAGATGTTTCTAATGATGTGTTCACCACCACAAGACTATTGGTGTATATTGCACTAGAGTTCTATTATCCATGATTGCAAAATTGTCTTGTGGTAGTGAACACACCATTAGAAACAAAATACATATCATTGCCTCTCCTCTTGAAAACATCTCTATATCTTATATTGACCATTAAATTGCTGTTCTAATTGTTCCCTTTACCACTGCTACTCCTTTATACACAGTCACCATGATTCCTCATGCTTGGTATGGTTTGCCATTTCTTTCATTACACTGGACACCAAGCTTCATTACACTGGACACCATGATTACGAGTCTTAAGATTGTACTTAATATAGCCAAGCTTCATTCAATGGTACATTCAAACATGAAACAAACCATTCTTAAACTAGATTAAACTAGTAAACCAAAGGACATACAGATTATAAGTAAACTAGTAAACCAAAGGACGTGCTTTTACTACTAAGTATCTATTTGTTGGGCATACTGATTATAAGTACATGACATATATCACAAATGTTACTAATTAAGGTTGGTGGGATGATTACGCCTATCTTGAAAAAAGACTATCAAATCATTATGCTTTCAAATCAATTACCTATCGATGTATCCCTTGCGAGGGAGAGAAGCCAAACACATAAAGAACATGCACATAAACATGGCAACTCAAAAACTTAAATGGAATACACCAAGAAGTACCAAATGATGAATGCTCAATTGTTGTAATGGCAAAGCAATATCAGAACCGTCCATTTCTAGAACTTGATTTTTCTATAGTCCTCATGATTTTTCTTATTTCTTGTCTGTGCTTGGTGACAGGATTTTGAACATTGTTGACATACTTAAATGGAATACACAATACCAAATGATGAATGCTCAATTATTGTAATGGCAAAGCATCAGAACCGTCCATTTCTAAAATTTGATTTTGTATAGGCTTAATTATTTTTCTATAGTCCTAATGATTTTGAAAATTGTTGACAAAGAGTGTTTCTTTTTTTTATTATAATATAAATAATTTTTCTATAGTCGTAATGATTTTTCTTATTTCTTGTCTTTTGTCCCTTTTTTATTTCCTATGTCTATGCTTCGTGACAAGATTTTGTCACCTTCTTTTGATGGTATATTTCATTCAGTCTATGTGGAATAATATTTTGTTCACTATTTTATTTCAGCTTCATATTTCTTTCATTTTTCATATACACAGAGACTACACATGTTGATAAAAAAATGAGCTATTTGATTTAGGTTTACTTTTCATTATTGTAAATGGTTAATATTTTTGATGGTACTCCTTGTATTTCATATAAAAATAATCATATAAAAATACTAAATGTAGTAACGATGGTGTGGTGCATTATTGATATAGGCTCGATGACTCTTGCCAGTGTGCCAAACTGTCAATGTGGTGGTGGGCAGTGTGTGTTGAAGACTTCACGGACATCGAACAACCCTAGATGACAATTTTGGTGCTGCCCAAATAGAAAAAAGGTTGCTAATGTGTATATATTTAATGTTTCTAATGTAAATACTATTCATTAAAATATAAGAACTAATGTAGACTTGGTATCACAGGGAAATAATGGTTGCGAATACTTTAGTTGGGTTGATGAAAACTCATTCGCATCTATCCGCCCATCTCCACTTATCCGTGATGAAGGATTTGAGTGCAAAACGTGTCAGGCTAGGGCAAATTCTGAAATTATATTTTTATGATGCCTTCTTTGTATTGTAATCGCATATCTTTGTTGCGACCATATGCAGAGATGAACTTAGGAATTAGTTAGTTTAGTATTTTCATATTGTAACTAATATTTTAATATTGATATGACATAACTTCTCTTTGCCTCAAGTGCACATATATATGGTTTACATCTTTTTTTAGAATAATTCTTCATGTTTATGGCTCAGGTGAGCCCCAATCTACTATCAATCACATGATTTAGTGTATAGTGTTTTCTTGGTTATTCCATTTGTTCCTTGACCTTGACTACGGATTGACTATCATTTTCAAGCTTGAGCGAGGCTTCGTACCATGCAGCATCCACAGATTTGTATGCAATGCTGATTTATGCTAGAGGTAAACTACATGTGTCATGTAAACAACATGGTTTAATGCAATCTCTTTTATGTGTTTTCAAGAGTTTTCCCACCAATACAAGCGTAAATAACGCATTGAACATAATCTACGAATGTTGCATGGTATGAAGTCTCCCTTTATTCCAGTGAGGGATTGGAATGAGTTCATTTTGGATGCAAAGGAGAATGGAGATACTCAAAGAGGAATTACACCAGCAAATGAGAGAAGGTATAAACATGATAGTTGAGAAACATAAATGCAGATTTCACAATAGCTGAGAAACATAATTGTAGGCATCACAGTCACAATTTTTTGGAGACAATGTAGTTGAGTTGTATACCCAAGCGATGGAGTGCAACTTTTGCACCTCCGATTCCAAGTTGACACTATGGGATACAAAGACCATAGATAAGGAATACATTTAGAGAGTGGAGGATGTCCATAATGACCAAAATAATACAGGATGAACCTCAAGTTAAATGAGGCAACTACAAACATTTTAATAGATTCTTATTATTAAATAATGAAATTTACATATACTAGTGTTCTAAGGCCCCTCATTACATGATTTATTATTGTAAGCCCCCTCTAACTTATGCATCTATAAAATGAAACTACAACCTATTGGGATTGAGACAAACCTTATAGAACAACAGGAGCTAGGAATGATCGCTTTCCAACATCTTTTGAATACATTTGTAGCTCATGAATACAAGGTGTAGCTCATGAATACAAGGTCCTCTAATAGATGTATTGAACATATGTTGGAAAGCGATCCTTCCTAGTTGTTGTTGTTCTATAAGGTTTGTCTCAATCCCAATAGGTTGTAGTTTCATTTTCTAGATGCGTAAGTTAGAGGGGGCTTACAATAATAAATCATGTAATGAGGGGGCTTAGAACACTAGTATATGCAAATTTTATTATTTAATAATAAAAATCTATTAAAATGTTTGCAGTTGCCTCATTTAACTTGAGGTTTGTCTTGTATTATTTTTGTCATTATGCCCCTCCTCCGCTCTCTAAATTTATTCCTTATGTATGGTCTTTGAATCCTGCAGTGTCAATTTGGAATCAGAGGTGCAAAAGTTGCACTCCATTGCTTGGGTATACAACTCAATTACATTGTCTCCAAAAAGATGTGACCATGATGCCTACAATTATGTTTCTCATCTGTTGTGTCCCAAGACCCCTTATGACCCTTTACGACCATTTATGATCCCTAAGAATACATCTTAGAGGTCTTAAAATGTCGTAAAGGGTCATAAGAGGCTCCTAGGAGGGGCCAGATGAGCTTCCACCTTCACGTGGTTGGCCATGTTAAGGAGAGAATGTTATACTCTTCTCGAAACAAAGAGAAGCTCAATAATTTAAGGTCTTAGTCCACGGACAAATTAAATTAGACTTACTATCCAAAACACATAAAAAACATGCACATAAACATGACAACTGAGAAACATAAATGTAGATTTCACAATAGCTGAGAAACATAATTGTAGGCATCATGGTCACAATTTTTTGGAGACAATGTAATTGAGTTGTGTACCAAGCGATGCAGAGAAACTTTTGCACCTCTGATTCCAAGTTGAATACATTTATTGGAGGACCTTGTATTCATGAGAAACAAATGTAGTCAACTTGGAATTGGAGGTGCAGGAGTTGCTCTGCATCGTCTGGGTATACAATTACATTGTCTCCAAAAAATTGTGACCATGATGCCTACAATTATGTTTCTCAGCTATTGTGTCCTAGGACCCCTTATGACCCTTTACGACCGTTTACGATCCCTAAGAATACATCTTAGAGGTCTTAAAATGTCGTAAAGCGTCATAGGAGGCTCCTAGGAGGGGCCAGATGAGCTTCCACCTTCACGTGGTTGGCCCTGTTAAGTAGAGAATGTTATACTCTTCTCGAAACAAATAGAAGCTCAATAATTTAAGGTCTCAGTCCACGAACAAATTAAATCAAAGGCTTTTTTGAATTCAATAAAGTAGCAAAAAGCCTCATCACCCGAAGTGTCCCATATTTTGTCAACTAAGTATCTAAGAGTCGCTCCGTGATCTATGGTGGAGTGTGAAATAAGACAGAAAATGTGTGACTGTTTGTAAACAGTAAACAACAATGACATAGTATTGTTGTGCTTAATTTGATTATATATATATATATATATATATATATATATATATATATATATATATATATATATATATATATATATATATATATATATATATATATATATATATATATATATATATATATATATATATATATATATATATATATATATAAAATTAAATTGCATGTCGATATTTCGACCAACAAAGAATAAAAATATTGACGAGAAAGCTATACATTCGACGTTTATTGCAATGATTTTACGTCGCTATTTCGAGGTACATTGGTCGCAGGGATAAGGCAATTCTTCTAGGTTGAAGCAATGATTTTGACATCGTTTCCATCGATAGTTCAACCACTAAGGATGTCAAAATTGCGACAAAGATTTGAAATGTGGTATTTTCAACAAAAAAAATTTGACGACCGTTATGGTCGATTAGCTGACCAATAGGCGTCTAATAATTGACTAAACCTTGTCGAAAAATAAGCAAAAATTTACTAGTGTATGCATCTTGCCTTTGGTGCTAGTATGAAGTGAGACAAAGTCGTAGTCACTCATTCGTGAGGTCCACGTGATGTATCACTCTCCTTCATTGTGATTACCATGTATCATATGTGCTTTGGCTATTTATATATTATGAACAACTGCACTTGATGTTTGCATGTTTCAATGAATAGGTACCAGACACATTCATCCTAAGTTGCATGATTTGAGTGTGTGCCTATGTCCTTGGCAGTGGTACCAGGAGATTTTGGCTTTGGCCACCTTCATATATGAGCCAATATCGTCCATGTATGGATGGTCTATCCATAATTGATGATTATCCCTCTGGTACATGTTGGTAAATCCGGATTCATATTGCATTTGTGATCGACCAATGACTATTTGTGCATTTAGAGTTCTCACAATTGTTGCAAAAGGATTTATTTAATATGTTGATTTAATATAGTTGGGGATTTAGATTGATTTAATTTAATTTATTTTAATTACTAGCTAATTTGTTGTAGTTGAATTCTATTTTATTGGAATTGATTTTCAGGGTAAATTTAATAGTTCACTTAAAGTATTTAAGTGACCTATTTCAAAAGTCACTTTTGAAAAGTGCTTTTATATTTTCAAATTGAGTTCATTTGACTCACTTCCAATTTTGGGAAAGAAGGGATTTTCTCCAAAACCTCTTATAGAGAAATTGGATTTTTATTCGTTAGGAGTGACTAGGTCCAATTTTTGTGGGTAGCAGCTCATTAGAATCAAGCCATCATTTATATCCTTCTTGTGAAGCCATTTTAGATTCCAAGTGGGACTTATTTTATTCCACTAACTTTTAGTTTCCCCCTCCGACTACGAGGTAGGGATCTCATGTTTTTAATCAATCCTTGTCTATTTGATTCGATTCTTGTTTTTGCATTGTGGGGTGGTAATTAGATATTTCCCCACTTTTATTTATGTTTATTCCACCCGTTTGGGTGTGCATGAATGTGTGAGGTTTTTATTTTGAATTTTTGCATTGTGAGGCTGTCTATTTTCTCCCACGTCGTTGGAAGTGAAATTTTATTGGATTTTTGGGTATAAAATAGGAAATGGGTTTTAATTTTGTTGAAGTTCAAGATGTTTGAATTTTGGGTGCGTTGGGTTTTCCTTGTTTTGTGTGTCACCTAGAATATGTCAAAAACCTTGTTGGGCACGAATATGTTAGTTTTCTTGGTAGTATTTCATGTCTACTTTATTATTGCAAAAATGGAATGGCTATAGGACATTCTAGTCATCTTGTGTCACAATTCGAATATGCCCTCCTGAATTAATTTACTAAGTTTCACTCTTTGCTAGATTTTTCCAGAAGTTGGGAATTCGGTCATTTTATCTCTTGTAAGTATTTGTCGTGTTTCCATGAGATGTGTGATGGATTCCCTCAGAATTCAAACTCTTGGCATAGTGGCCAATCAAGTAGTTTGGGCTTTTGGGCTTTTGTTAATTTCTCTTAGTTTTAGATTCCCAGAGTGTTTAGGAGTGCCTTATCCTCCAACATTTTTGTGTTGGCTTGTTGAGATTTCCTTGTCTTCTAACGAGATATTTGATGGATTCTAGAGGAATCCATGCTCTCATCACAGTGGCCAATTAAGCTATTTATTGTTTTTCCTTTCATTGTTTTTCTTAGTTTCTTCCCTTGAGTGATTTGGGAGTTGATTCATCCTCTCGTTGTTTCCCTTTAGTGTTGTTTCTTTTGTCTTGTGCATACTCCATGCTTGAGATTGAGATTGCATGTGATGTGTGGATGTCAGGTATTGAGATCGCATCAAGGCATGTAGTTGAGCTATGCTCCTATGCTGAGGTCCAAGTGACCCATACTCTTGGATTGAGGCCAATTGATTTTATCTTGTTACTTTTGGTTTTGACTTGGGAATCTATTCTTTCTTTTCATTCTTGAGTTTTTTGGAGTGGAAGTTTCCTCCAACCTTCCTCTTATGTTTTGATGCATTCTTGATATCTATCAGTGGTGTAGACCATGATGATGATTCTTTTATGTATGTCCTTGTGTAGAGTGGACAACTTTGGATTATACTATCCTCATGTAGATGAGTAGACAACGTCATTGTTATTGTCCTTGGGTAGCCAAGTTGACGAGGAGCTTATTATGTCCTTGTGTAGATAGAGTTGACATTACTTTGTTGGTCTCCATCTTTGGATGTTGAGCCTTTGACTAGGTATGTTGACAAGTCATAGGGAGTAGCTCCTTATGCTGATCTTGGCCCAAAAGTGGTTGCAGCGCAGACATTTAGGATTTCTCCTAAGAAGTGAAAACATAATGAGTAATTGGGTTAAAACATTAAACAAGATTAATTGGTATTCCCCGTATGTCAGGATTGACCCTTTTGTGGGAATTGGAAACCATTGCACCCTGAATGTCAAGATTGACCCTTGTGTGGGTAGTATATGGTACTTGAGCCCTAGACGTTAGTATTGACCCTTGTGTGGGCATCCCTGGATGTCAGGATTGAACCTTGTGTGGGAAAGATACTCCCTATAGTTAGTACTCTCATGTCTAGGTCCAGTAGTGTTGATTACCACCTTGATGAGTTGTGATATTTGTTTCTGTGATTGAGATTGGATGTTGGTTTACATGTCGAGTGATCTACATGTTTCTTGTATTATGCATTTTATACCTGCATTGAATTACTATATCTCTTCTATGAGATTATGCATCTTCTTGGAATGTGTGCTAGCCACTCCTTGCTTGTGTTTTTCCTTGTGTTTGTGGCTAGGTTACTATCTTTGTGAGCACGATGGGATGGCCCTGATGGTTCCACATGGTAGGGTGGCATTGCACTATTATACCACTACTGGGGATTTAGAGAGTTCAAGCATTGAGTGCTCCAGGATATTCTTTACATGGATCGTGATGTAATTACATAATTCTCTTTTATATATTGTACTTAGAGCAGTTTCATTGATATATATACTCTTGGTATTTATTGCTTATGTACACATTTGATTTTTAGAGTATCTTATGATTATGTTATGGAATTGAAAGCAAGTGAGCAGTGCCTTGATTTGTGTGTATCTAGTACTCCCCAATAGGATTAACCTTTCATTTCATGTTGTACATTGGTGTTGGCAAGCCTACCCTATTGTTAGACTAAGTTACCCAGTCTGTTGCATGCTTTAAGCATCAACAACTTCTTGTAATTGGACGTTAATTTATTCAAGTGGATGGTGACAAAAATTATAATGTCATAAGTTGGTTTTAGGCCCATTTTATATTAGATCTTTCCGACACATTTTTAACGAAGCCAATCGGACACCGAATGCAAAAGTTATGGCCTCTGGAAGGTCCTGCTACCTATTTCAAGTAGAATTTTATTTCCAATCTACCAAGTTTCATTTCTAGTAAATATTTCTTCATTTCTAGGAGAAGTGTCATTTGTTGTCTTTCTTTCATCGTATCTAGGAGAAGTGTCACATCTAGGAAAGAGGTGTTATATCTGTACACTCTCTAAAAAATCTAATTACTATTCTAGATACCCTTTTTCCAAGTACAAGACATTTCAATCAAAATAGATCGGATTCATTTTCGTTGGGGATGATTTTCCCTCTCCTTATAATTTGTTAGTTTATTGCTTTATATGATGTCAAGGTTGTGTTCATCTCCTTGGCAAGTGACTGTTGATGATGGTCCGGTCTTGACCCATGGGGTTTGTGGATGTGATCCAAACTCTCATGTGGTGGCCTAAACATGCCTATTCCATTCACGCCTGTGTTAGTGCTTGGGAACCTTTGGAAGTAATTATAAAGACTTTCGTTGGTACACAAACATGCGTTGTTCGTGAAGTTATCTTGAGATGTGGTTATTATTTATGTGATGCACTTGTTAACATAATGTTTATGTTATGTTTACTTATTACTCAATTTTTTTTTTGTTAAAGTGGATGTTTTACCCTTTGGTTCTAAGGGTTCCCTGGTAGGGCATTATAATAAAGTCGCATGTAGGCCAAACATGAATTTCATAGGATTTAGTTGTGTTGATGTGTCAATTTCTCCCACTTTTGTGCATGCGTCTAATGAAATCCCTACATATTGATGTTCAAGTTTCTTTGGTTCTTTGAAGAAGAAGGTGGGATCACAAATGATATCATGATCTATGCATACATCTAATTTAGAGATTATAATCACCCTATATATTTCAATAAAATTGCACTATTAGTAATGTGTTCTAATTGCACAACAAAATGAGAATGGTTTATTGCAATACAGTCCTAGTAGATATTGGCTAACCTTGAGTTACAAATAGTATGAATAGTATATTATGTGAGTTGTACTATAGAGCCCTTCTAGATTTTCTCTGAAGTTATAAGATTGTTAAACTTTCTATGTAAGGTAGATTTTTGTAAATTGAGTCTATCAGAGAGCTCTATCTTGTATGTATTTTTTTGTCTTAGTTCCTCAAACAAATTTTGCAATACCAAATACTTGGATATGTGGATGTACTTCTAAGTTGTCATTGTTGATAAGTTTAATTGCATCATCCATCAAAGAGAGACATAACTTAAAAGAGAGGAAACTTTCCTATAAATTTTAATAGGTGGTAAGCACTTTTAGGAATAGAAGTACTAATGTACTATTTGAATTAACAAGGCCTATGTAGAGCCAAAATATAGAAAAAAAAAGGACATGTAATTTTATTTTTGCATTAAAATGGATAGAGTAATCATGACAAATATAAAAAGATATGAAAAGATATGGTGGAAGAGTAAGTGTAGTCCATGAATTTTTTGCCTTATAATAAATATTAGATATGTTTATAACATAATATATTTTTGTACAATTATGATTAGAAAAAGCAGTTGGGAAAAATATTTTTCTACAATTATGATTAACAAAAGCAGTTGGAAAAAGGTAAGTTGCAATGATAAATAAGATGTAAATAAAAGAAGACATACTTGCACCCAACAACTAGAAAGGAATTCTTTGTATGACTTGTTTGGTTGAGACAAGCGTGTTCCTATAGGTGGGAAAAAATTTAGAAAGTGAGAAAAGAAACACAATAAAATAGAAAATATGATTAAAGTTAGTTTTGATACTATTGTGGGCATCTTCACCATTTGTTATAAAAAAATCCTACTCAAATTAATTGACATTCAATTACTTAAGCTTAAGAATTGAAATAAATAATGTGTATAATTTTATTCATCCATATTCTAGAGACAACTTAAATGTCTATTAGGAATCAACATAAAATAGGGTTGAAGTGAGAACTTTAATGAAAAGTAATTACATGTATAGATAATGAAACTTGTATTATTATTGTACAAAGTTGTTGCAACATATGTTTGAAGTGAATGGGAACAAATTATGTGTCTAATTTAAATGATCCATATTTTAGAAACAACATGAATATATATCTCTATTTCACTTAAAATAGGGCTAAAGCGAGAACTTAAATGTGAAAGTGTATAAAGTATAGAACTTGAAACTTCTAATATGATTACAAAAAGTTAGAGAAACATGTGTTTGAAATGAAATGGAATAAATATTAGGTGTATAATTAAAATCATCTATAGTGTGGAAAAAATGTTATGTCTATTTTTACAACACACAAAAGTAGGGTTGAAGTGAGAATTTTAAATTTGAAAGTGTTGGAAGTATAGATCGTGCAATTTGTATTGTGGGTGGAAATAAATTTATATCATCACTTCATGGAATATTTCGATGAATAAAAGATCCCAAAAACTTCCAAAACTCTATTTTTTTGTAAAAGGGATAGTATAAGTTCAATTATTGGTAAACTACAAAGGGAACTAGATCAATATACAATGTACAATGTATGATTCAAATAGTATTGAAATTCATGACAAATATTAGGAGCATTTTTTTCTTCATAATATTCATCACAATACATTTCCCTTAGGAAAGCTCGTTAACATCACATGTACATGCATTGGCTACTTTTAATTGTTCAACAATATAACTACAACTAAGGGAAATACAACTTGTGAAATTTTAGGTTTATGTTTAACTAGACCCATTCTAATTCACAAATGCATTCAAGCTAGTTGATGGTATTGGAGCACTGAATTTTGGGCTACTATTTGAAATATCAACTATCTGAATTGTTTGTTGAGGATTTTCCATGACTTAAAAAGCCAAACTAAATGTTAAATGTAAAGAATAAAATTGGTAACATTATCTACAATCCTTGATTATTGACAAGGAAATATTTTTTTGAACAAAAGTTTTTCTACAGTATGATAATTTTTCTATATAAACAGCACTATAAAGTGAAATAATGAACTAAATACAGTTCTTACATAAATGAGACAGCATAAAATAATTCTTTATCAAATATAAATCCTTCTAAATAAATAGATGTAACTTTTTAAAATAAAAGTAAACAGAAGAATATAAATAAAATAAAATAAACTCTCTATTAAAGATAAAGAATCAATACTTACACATAAAAATGCTTCATGTTATAGATAAACCAGAAATATAATCATAATATACTTATAATAATAAGTAAGCTACATTTGACTCCATATAAAAGACAGACAAATAATACTTACACATTAGTCATAATTCTACCATTTAGTTCTCCCATTTTCTGTGAAGCAGAAATATAGAAAATTTATATGCATCTCATAAAAAATCAATTTAAGTCATTTGTAAATATTATAGGCAAATTTAGAGTGTTTTTAAAAAAAAAAAATCATATTCTGAAATATTTCAAAAATTATTTAAATTTTATCAATTCCTTTGTGGTAGAGGAGAATTGGCCCACATACATAATTTATTTTGTCACAAACAAACTCGCCTCTTGATTAATTGAAAATATAATGGTCATGCATACTGTTATGCAACTTCAAGATTACTAAACTTCTAAATATTAATGAAACTCTAGCTGTGTGTTGATTATAAATACACCACATGGATTGTTGGAGACACAAAAGGGATAGGTTGAGGTATATGTACATATTGCAAGATTCTCTAACTCGATGCAAATGTTAACATGTGGCAGATTGTTTTTGTTTTCATCACTGTGTAACTTGTAGACCTTGGGCATTTTGTTGTCATTTTGACATACATAATATATAAGAACATTGACAAAGAAAGAAATTTAATTTTGTTATTTTAATATTTTCACCTAAATTCTTAATTTACCTTTACCGTAATGCACCTTTACCGTAATGCAATATGGTTCCATAATGTATTTGATGAATGCATGATGAATCTCTTATATATAAATAGTTGAAATTTTCTATACCTTTAAAACAATTTTACTCATCTTTTTCAATGTCATCCTCTTTAAAAAGGCTTCCCATTCCTTGCTGTGTTCATCTCAAAAACTCAATGGTACATAGGAAAATGCACTAAATAATATGGCATTAAAAAGAGATACAGTATATAATTCAAATAACTCTGAACCTCCCACATTATCTACCCCTTAAAATCCATGTTGACACCTGAAGAAAATAACCACCCTAAGCCACATGGATATTTGAAAGTCAGTACAAACATAGGCTCTACTGTTGCCATCATAATGTGAAGTGGAGGCTGTTCATCGTACAGACAATATTGAGTTGTATAATTTTTGAAGCTGAGTATTGAAAACGATGAACCTGCCAAAAATGACTGTGAGCTGCGATTTGACCATCACATGAAGAAATAGAGCTACCTGTTATGGGCTCCACACTACACGCACTCCTCCCAAGCAATTTTAAGCTTTTATATTCTTCTGCATCCATAATCATACCGACATTGTTGATCTTGATTGAATAAATATATAATTAGATGAGAGGATCACAAATTTTATGGAATGCCACCAACCACTCTAGCAGGTTTTGCAATGCGTCTTTTTTGTTGTTTTTGTGGTCTTGGTGATGGCTTCTTTGTGTCTGTTGGTGCAGCTTTACGAGGACTTGGTCTATATAGTATAAAGGTACGACCAATCTGCCCAACCACTACTGATCTTGTTGCTTCTTGCAACTGTGAAGCTACAGCATCTGGATCACCAGGACAATTGCCATGCACCTTCAACTGCAACACGAACCATACTCATTAAATGATAAACACTTTGAGACTATAACTCTATCAAGAACCATGTGATGACATGATTCCAATATTCAAAAATTTAAAGCCAACATTTCCTTTCAAAAATAGCATAATATAAAAGTGAACTGTAATAAACAACTAGACCATGCTTTTTATTACTTGCTAGTCACAGAGAATTTGGAATGGGCCCTTTCGTGTCATTCTGAGAAACTCTACAAAGGTCAGAAAATCCTGACAATCTCAACCGTTTATGACTGGAATGACTAACAGGCAACAGATGTACTGATCTACTTGTTTCATAAAAACATAGTTACCTGGAGACTCATACCCTGAACTGTGGTAGTCGGCTCCCTACTGGATATGTATCCATCTCGGAGACACATCTGGGGATGTCTCTAGATGTCAGGAGTCAAATTAAATTCCTGAGCAAGTGTATATGTCTACAAGAAGCGTATCTTGAAAAATGTGAAAGTTCCTATTAAAGTTTCTTAAGTATCTCATATAAATTACATTGTTTTTGTCTCCATTCCTAATATCTGGTTGACAAGGGCTAGAAGAACCCAAGAAGTACACAAGAAGACTTGTGATTTCTACTTTGAGCATGAAATTTTATGAGTTCTTTATAATTTTGCACATACACATTCATAATTATGTATGTATATAGCCATCTGTAAGTATCCATGCACCATACTTATAAGGGCATTCCCTTCCCCATCCACATCTTCTATCACCACAAAGTGTCCCATATTCAGTTAACTATGCAAAAGCGTATCACCACATGCTCTCATAAAGGGCCAAAGCTGTCAAAATTGATTAAAATTCACGAGGAGGAATTTTGTAGTTTCGCTCAATGTTAGATTGGATGAGCAGAAGCAACAGAATTTTGTTAAACCTAGTTTCGCTCAATGTTGGATTGGATAAGCAGAAGCAACAGAATTTTGTTAAACCTTTTGCATTCCAAAGACACATACTATAGGTGTTCCTTCATGAGGAAAGAAGTCCAATTGGCACTGCTTTTATAGACGGATTCAATGGATGCAAAGGGCAGATGCCAGTAGATGTACGCAATCATTTTGCCAGTCAGTCAGACCAAAGAAGATGCCTTTATGATAATGATAGAAATATGTTATGTTTATTTTAACCAAAAATGCAGGACCCGTTTTTTCACACATAATAGCAACATCTATCACCTTTCCGTGTCACTTTTAGTTCCAGGCATCATCGGCCATCGGAACTTTTGCATGCAAATGTATGGAACCTTACTTCAGGAATTACCAAACAGTAGATGGATTTACACAAGACTTATGGCACATATACTGCCAAACTTTAAAAGCATTCTGCTATGACCACCAAAGATATGATACAAGAACATGATGACTGAAAGAATGGATTGCATAGAAGAATCTTAAAAAAGACATACATACCAACCTTTAACCAAATAATATCAGAACTTGCAAAATGCATGTTATTATCACAATATTTATAAGATTGAAAAAACTAAGAACTTTATGATCATAGTTATTCCATGAACTATGACATCATGTAAGCTATGGCTTATCAAAATCATCTTACAATTTTCAATTCATAAGCGAACTCACAATACCTTTGGGTTTTTGTTTTGCAACACTGGTTACTTACAAACTATGGAGTCAAATTGAAAAGAATTAAAATATAGTTGATGAATGGCATTAAAAACCTAAATGGTCACAGTTGGAGAACGAACAAAGAGGAAGATAATGGGAATCAAGACCAGATCCTAGGGATTGACCATCATCAAGAGAGAGTTTTAAAGTCAAATGCTTTTCTCCAAATGACCAAACATATAATAAACTCCAAATATATAGTTTACATGTGCTTTTTCATCTACTCGCAATTCTCTTAAATTCAGCCACTAGATTATGTTGTCATGTGTAATATCCTATGGTAATCTCACCGTGAATTTTTCTGATTTGAAACTGGCTGTAGGTGTTCAAAGAAGTTTACTCGTTCTGGTTTACTTATTATCACAGAGAATATGTCTTTACTCTTTGGACACGTAACGGTGTTGCGTTTGATTTCTCATAAAAACTTCATCTTAAAGCTGCCACTGTCAGCTGTACGTTTTTAATATATATGGACTGTGTATTCTTCAAGGATTTATATAACGCATAAGCATTCCCAAACATACAATAATGAACTTTAAACAATAATATATTTCAACAATGGACAGAATATTCGATGATATATTTATTTCAGTGCTACAAAGCCAAACTGTGGGCAACTCAATGAATACCAACCGGATGCATGTGCAGTCGCGCGCGGAAGTGGAAATAGCTCCCTGTCAGTGAACGTGGAGGTCTCTGTCACTGTTGCCAATGGGAAGCATCTGTCATGCCCAGTGTGTACTGAACCCATGCGTCTTGGACACTAACCCAGCATTTGTTGTTAATGAAGGACATCACCTCCACTGCTGTTAACCTTAGCCTGAGCAAGAGCATCTACCAGCCAGCGTATAAATAACCACAGTCATGTTTGGGAAGGTGCTGCGCACTGGAGTAGTCTTCCTGTGATCCACAGTCCCAATACACGGGAGGAGGAAACAATATGTATCCAGTCTCCCAACTCCCTGCGTCTAATGTTAACTTAACGCAAAAGTTCAAGGAAGCTGCGCATATGAAGGACCAACAACCAACGCGATGCCTTGTTGCCTGGGCTGTGCGATTTAGGATTTACTGCAGTGATCACCCATATGAGGGCCCCCAACACACAAGGAAGCTGGCTGTCTTCTCTACACCTGTTTGCAGTATTGAAATATATCCAGCTCGATAACCAGCTCCAGCACACTGGTATCGATTAGCAATGCTCACATTAACCTGTACGACCTGTCTTCTTCAATATCGTAGGGCTAAACTTATTCCCATTGTAGTCTCTGATTTGATACACATTGGAGTTCCACAAACAACTGATTTCTTCTCTGTAAAGATGCTGCACATAAAAACTTCTTCTTACCAATCTATTCGAGCTCAAATGTGAAACCTGTGTGATTCCACCTCTTAAAGAGATGTTAGGACTACATCCAATGTCTTCACAATTTCCAAAGGGTTTGCATCCTCGGAAATAACCAGTCACAAATGCAATAAGATTTTCTTTTCTTTTGTTTATAATATCTCATGGTGCTTTTCCCAAAGTGTACCTTTTTCTTTTATAACCTCAAAGTGAGGGAAAGCACGCAAAACTAAGCCATGTGGGATAAAAGAGCTCACTTAAGTCACTTTTATAAAATAAAGTAACTTTAAGTCATAAAGGGACTTTATAATATCACTTTATAAAATAAAGTGATCTAACTTTAGGAATAGAGCCCAAAGATTAAATATTCGCCCACTGAAACCTGTGACTGGTTGGCATCCTCTGAAAAGAAGCCATTAGCCTATCTGGATTGGAAGATAGACTAATCAGGCGCCATAATGGCCTACTGTTGAGAAGGGGACATTACAGTCCTCCCTTCCCGAGATTGCTTGCCCTCAAGCAATCTCAACGCAGGGTGCAGCAGAATAGACTCACCCTCCCATGTGGCATCCTCGTACGGCAAGTCCTTCCATCGAATCAAGTACTCTCGAGTAGCCCTATTCCGCAGTTTCCTCTCTCTGATCTCAATAACCTCAGCCGAGACCAAAACCAGTTTACCCTCCTCATCCAGTGGGGGTAATCCATCTGAAGAAACTACCTGCTGTCCAATCGCCTTCTTGAGGCAAGATGCGTGAAAAACATTATGGATCCTATTGCCTGTCAGAAGTTCGAGCTCGTAAGCTACCTCGCCAACTCTCCTAGCAATGCGATAAGGACCATAAAACCGAGGCTTGAGCTTCTCTGACCCACTCTTCTTCAACGAACTCTGTCTGTATGGCTGAAGACGAAGGTAAACCATATCCCATGCCTCAAAACTCTGCTATGTCCTGTGCGAACATCGATAACCAGTGGGGGTAATCCATCTGAAGAAACTACCTGCTGTCCAATCGCCTTCTCGAGGCAAGATACGTGAAAAACATTATGGATCCTGTTGTCTGTCAGAAGCTCGAGCTCGTAAGCTACCTCGCCAACTCTCCTAGCAATGCGATAAGGACCATAAAACCGAGGCTTGAGCTTCTCTGACCTACTCTTCTTCAGCGAACTCTGTCTATATGGCTGAAGACAAAGGTAAACCATATCCCCTGCCTCAAAACTCTGCTATGTCCTGTGTCGATCAGCATACATCTTTTGCTGATTTTGTGCCCTCTAAATGTTCTCCCTAAGAGACCTGAGAATATCCTGGTGATCCTGCAACCAGTCTCTCGCTATCAGGGTCATGTTGTCCTATAGAGCCAAGTCTATAAAAGAAAGTGGCTCGCTGCCATAGAGAGCCCAAAACAGCGACACGCCAATAGTCATGTGATAGGTGTTGTAGCAAAACTCCCCCAAATACAACCATCAAACCCATGCTCTCTATCGTCCGGCTACATAATTCCGGAGGTAGCCTTCCACCCATTTGTTCACAATCTCTGTCTGGCCATCTGTTTGTGGGTGGTAACTGGTACTAGGAGTCAACTCGATGCCTGCCAATCTGAACAACTCCTGCTAGAAGGTGTTGAGGAACTTACTGTCTCTGTCGCTCACAATGGTCTTGGGAAGACCATGCAACCTAAAAATCTCTCGGAAGAACAACTCTACTACCTGCGAAGCTGACCAATCTGTTGCGATAGCAAATAAATGAGCGAACTTGGTGAGTCTATTGACCACCACAAAGATACTGTCCTTGCCCTGCACTCTTGGCAAACCAGTAATGAAGTCCATCGAAATACCCTCCCACTTCTAAGCCGGATTGGGAAGGGACTGCAATAACCCGGCCGGATGCTCGTGCTCGGACTTGTTCTGCTAACAAGTCTGGCACTCTCTGACATGCTGGAGGACATCATCCTTGAGGCCCTTCCATGAGAACCTCTCTGACATGCTTGTAAGTTTTGAAGAACCCCGGATGTCCTGTTGTGGGCGCATCATGAACAACCCTCAGTATCTTAGCCTTAAGCTTAGAACCTGGCACTAGGTAGATCCTGTCCTTGTAGAAAATAATGTCATCAACCACCCTGTACCTACTATCCGGAAGCTGACCATCCAAAAACTGACAAGCTTGAGTATTCTTAGAATACTCAACAAGCAAAAGAGATTTCCAATCAGCGGAGATCTCTAATAACACACAACAAGTCGCTACTAGGGACCTCCTGGAAAGTGTGTTAGCCACAATGTTATTCTTCCCCTTGACATACTTGATGTCAAGGTCATACGCCTAAATCTTACTGACCCACTTTTGTTGCCTTTCATTCAACTCTTTATGTTCTAGGAAGTAGCATAAGCTATTGTGATCTGTCTTGACTGTAAACTTGCCACCCACTAGATACTGTCTAAATTTAGCCAAGACATGCATAATGGCAAGCATCTCCTTGTCATAAGTGAAATACAACCTCTCACTGTCCTTAAGTTTCCTACTCTCGAATGCTATGGGATGCATGTTCTACATCAAAACTACACTGATCCCATTCCCCGAAGCATCGCACTCTAGAACAAAGGAGTGAGAGAAATCCAGAAGAGCTAAAACCAGACACGTACTCATGACTGTCTTGAGTCTATCAAAGACCACCTCAGCCTCACCTGTCCACCTAAAAGCTCCTTTTCGAGTAAGATCGGTGAGGGGAGCTGCTGTTTGAGAAAATCTCTTAACGAACCTCTTGTAGTAAGAACATAATCCAAGGAACCCTCTCAAGTCTGACACATTCCGCGGTGGTGGCCAATCCCGAATTGCTTGGATTTTCTCCTGGTGTACCTTAACTCCATCGGCCCCTATCACATGCCCCAGTTAGAGAATCTCAGTCAATCCAAATTCGCACTTGGATTCTTTCGCAAACAAAGACTGACTCTCCATGATGCTAAGAATCTCATCCAAGTGCTGCAAGTGCTCTACCCACGTCTTGCTGAAGACCAAAATGTCATCGAAGAATACCAAGACGCTCTTAAGCAACTACATTTTGAATATATGATTCATGCATGACTGAAATGTAGCAAGCGCGTTAGTGAGCCCAAATGGCATCACTAGAAACTCATAGTGCCTATAGTGACATTTGAAAGTTGTCTTATGAACATCCTCCTCTCGGACACGTATCTGATGGTACCCCGATCAAAGATTTATCTTCGAAAAATAAACTACCCCATGCAACTTATCTAACAACTCATCAATCCTGGGGATGGGGTACCTGTTCTTGATGGTCCTCTTATTCAGTGCATGATAATCAATACACATGTGAAGAGTGTCATCCTTCTTCTTCACCGAAACTACTGAAGAAGCGAAGGGGCTGGAACTGGGTCTAATGTGCCCCATGTCTAAAAGCTCCTTAATCATCCTCTCAATTTCTTCCTTGTAGTACCTAGGATGACGATAAGGGGTAGTGATCACGGGCTTGATGCCCTCCTCCAACTCAATGATATGCTCAAAGCCCCTGTCTAGAGGTATACTTGGAGGGATGTCCTCAAAAACCCGCTTGTGCTTATCAAGCACATCCTGTATATTTGAGTGAACCTGCTGGCTTGAATCCAGTGAGGGTCTGGAGGATATAAAACACTGGGCTGCCCACTCCATATTGTTGTGTCTAATGATGGCCTCCATCCTGTGAGCTATAACCAATCGTGATCCACCATCTGGCATGGCCTTAAGCATAATCAACTGATCACCCTGCATAAACTCTAACTGTTTCAGCTGATGATCAATGGTGTATCTCCCTAGGGTATGTAGCCACTGCATGCCCAAAATGGCATCAAGACTATCCAAGTCAATGACATAGAAATCAGCCTCTAGGAGATAATCTCCAAAGTGAATCGGGAGTCTTGAAATCTTCCCTGTGCAACTCAACAAATCTCCCCCAACCACCTTAACCTCAAACTCCGAAATGTTGTCTATTTGGAGTCCTCTCCTGGAAACCAAACCGGCGCTGATAAAATTATGAGTAGCACCTGTGTCTAGAAGGCAAATAATTCGTTGTCCTCTAACCACTCCCTTGAGATGAAAAGAGTGACATGCGGGGATACCCGAGAGAGATGTTAGAGTAATAGGAGGTTGCTCATGGGAAACCTCCCTCTTCTTCCCCTTTGTTGAATGCTCGTCCTGAGCCTCCTCATCGCTGTCCTCAACATCAATGCCCTCCTGCTGCTCACAGTCATCATCGGAAACCACCTCAATGTAGTGTATCTTGCCTTTTCCAAGGCACCTATGGTCTAGAGCCCAAGGCTCTCTTCATGTGAAGCACAAGTTCTTTCTTCTCAACTCATTCCTTGTCTCGAAGTCAAGTCTAGGGGGTGTGCTCTTATTCTGATTTTTATTCTTTTGAAACGAAGAGGATCCCTTGAAGGTTTTCTTTGGTGGTTGCAGAATAAAAGATGGCGAATCCAAGTCATGTGCTAACTTAATAGCGTCATCCAGTGTGCCCGGCTTGAGGACTCTAACTAATCCTTTAAATCTATCATGTAGGCCCTCAATGAACAGCATTACCTTCCTTCTCTCAGACATATCGGGGACCATAATGGATATCCTCTGAAACTCATCAATGTAGTGGTCCAAAGACCCACTCTGTCTCAGCTGGGCTAACTCCCTGTAGTAAACCTCAATGTCCTTCCTGTCAAAACGGGTAATTAATTTAGTACTGAAGATCTCATAAGATGTAATCAGCCTGTGATTCTAGGTGACAAGGCCATGATGCCACTAGTCATATGCTGCACCCTCTAAATGCATGGTCGCAAAATTAATCGCTTATGTTTCTGACATGGTTTTAAGGGTCAAGAAGGTGTCTAGCTTGTGAATCCAAGCTCTCGTGGATGTCTTACCGCTGCCATCAAAAGTAGAAAGGGCCAATTTATTCATCGCATGTTTTAGATTCCTGTTTTGACCCCTGGGTCTCCTATCCTGCTGTGCCCTGCCAAATTCCCTCTTCTGTGCCATGTACTCAACAAAAGTCAAGTCAGCCTTGACTCTATCAAGTAGCATATCCCACTCATCGTGCATGGATAAAACATTATCAAGAAGTCTGGCTGCTACCTCAGGCTAGGCTACCTCTTCCTCTGCATTATTTTCTGTGAAAGTAGGCATAAGGGGCCTATCTGTAGTACAAGTGCTTGCTCTAGCAGCTCTAGGTGACCTGGCTATACTGCTTCCACCACTATGATGGCTTTGGGGTCTCCTGGGTGCTACTATCAGTTGTTGAATAACCCTTGTAAGTTGATGTAACACATCAACGATGTGATCCTGTCCTTCACGAATGGTCCTCATTGTTTCCCTGACCTCTCTATCTTCCTCCACCATGCCTGTACCCCGAATGCCCTGTTCAAATATAATCTCCTCGTCTGCCTCGATATGACTGTCCTCTATATCAACCTATACCGAAGGCTCTGGCTGTCCCTGTTCAACTTTGTTGTGTTTAAAGTTATACTGCATGTGCCTGCTATGCATACCTCTACAACATTGCTATAATCTGAAAATAAGCCCACTAGGCTGGCAAGACCGCTAGCTCTGATGCCACTGTAATATCCTATGGTAATCTCACTATGAATTTTTCTGATTTGAAACTGGCTGTTGGTGTTCAAAGAAGTTTACTCGTTTTGGTTTACTTATTATCACAGCGAATGTCTTTACTCTTTGGACACGTAACGGTGTTGTGTTTGATTTCTCATAAAAACTTCATCTTAAAGTAGCCACTATCAGTTGTATTTTTTTTTTTATATGGATTGTGTATTCTTCAAGGATTTATATAATGCATAAGCATTCCCAAACATACAATAATGAACTTTAAACAATAATATATTTCAACAATGGACAAAATATTTGATGATATATTTATTTCAGTGCTACAAAGACAAAATGTAGGCAACTCAATGAATACCAATCGGATGCATGTGTAGTCCCGCGCGGAAGTGGAAATAGCTCCCTGTCAGTGAACATGAAGGTCCCTGTTGCTATTGCCAATGGAAAGCATCTGTCATGCCCAGTGCGTACCAAACCTGTGCGTCTTGGACACTAACCCAGCGTTCGTTGTTAATGAAGGATGTCACCTCCACTAATGTTAACCTTAGCCTAAGCAAGAGCATCTACCAGCCAACGCATAAATAACCGCAGTCATGTTTGGGAAGGTGTTGCACGCTAGAGTAGTTTTCCCGTGATCCACAATCCAAATACACGGGAGGAAACGATATGTATCCAGTCTCCCTCAACTCCCTACATCTAATGTTAACTTAACGCAAAAGTTCAAGGAAGCTGCACATATGAAGGACCAACAACCAACGCGATGCCTTGTCGCCTGGGCTGTGCGATTTAGGATTTACAACAGTGATTACCCGTATGAGGGCCCCCAAAACACAAGGAACTTGGCTGTCTTCTCTACACTTGTTCGCAGTATTGAAATATATCCAGCTCGATAACCAGCTCCAGCACACTGGTATCAATTAGCAATGCTCACATTAACCTGTACGACCTGTCTTCTTCAATATCGTAGGGGTAAACTCATTCCCATTGTAGTCTCTGATTTGATACACATTGGAGTTCCACAAACAACTGATTTTTTCTCTATAAAGATGCTGCACATAAAAACTTCTTCTTACCAATCTATTCGAGCTCAAATGTGAAACCTGTGTGATTCCACCTCTTAAAGAGACGTTGGGGCTACGTCCAATCTCTTCACAATTTCCAAAGGGTTTGCGTCCTCGGAAATAACCAGTCACAAATGCAACCAGATTTTCTTTTCTTTTGTTTATAATATCTCATGGTGCTTTTCCCAAGGTGTACCTTTTTCTTTTATAACCTCGAAGTGAGGGAAAGCACGCAAAACTAAGCCATGTGGGATAAAAGAGCTCACTTAAGTCACTTTTATAAAATAAAGTAACTTTTAAGTCATAAAGTGACTTTATAATATCACTTTATAAAATAAAGTGATCTAACTTTAGGAATAGAGCCCAAAGATTAAATATTCGCCCACTGAAACCTGTGACTGGCTAGCATCCTCTGAAAAGTAGCCATTAACCTATCTGGATGGGAAGATAGACTAATCAGGCACCATAATGGCCTACTATTGAGAAGGTGACATTACATCATGTAACTAGTTATGACAGAACTGGTTTCAAATTTCAATGATTGTGCTTACAGTTGTGTCTTCCATTTATATGAAACAAAAGAGAGGAAAGACTTATCAATTTAGCAAATGCTATATTCTTTAATTTTAGACATTTTTAATCTTTCAAGGCTGTCTATGATAGAAATTTTTGAGCCACTTCACCAGGATATCGATAAAATAGTATGTATCAAGTTTCAAAGGGCCATTTGGTCCTCTATTTTTGAAGATGATAAATGATTCATGCAAGCTTGGTATGAGTTTATAGTTTGTTATGTGAAATTGTGGTCATCGATTATGTAAGCGAGACCAATTATATGTTGTGCTACAAACTGGAATAGGTTAGAGTTAGGGTTCAAAACCCCTCTCTTGATATAAAAATGATATCCCATCTTATGCATCAATATATTTCTATCATCCATACGAATCTGTATATCACATCTTTTTAAAGGAAGAGTATTTCCTCTAACCTAAGGATTGCAAGTGTCAGCACAACCCATTTCTTGTGTATATAAGTAACCCCCACTTAACTTATCTTGGGTATAGTTGTTCCCATTTGTCTACAGGAACAATACCAAATGATAATCATGCTTTAATCTATATTCAAACTGAACAAAAGCCTTCCAACCTTGATGTACGGTTTTGCACTTGAATTCAAACAGCACAAAGACCCTTTCAATGGTGAAAATGATAGCCTTTTGAATAAACAGACTGATTGAAATAACATCCCTCCTTGTACTCGAGGACCAATTCTATCCTTTTCTGCATTTATGTTGGCTTCAGACTCTAATAGAGGATTCAGCTTGATCTTCCAATGTATTCCACATGCTTTGCATTTTATCTATGCCAATAGTCATTAGGAAAATGGAATAAACTTTATTTCACCACAAGAGTTCTCGCTTGAGTGATTCTTCAGCATTTGTATCTGCAACACTAATAGATTATGCCTGTAGGTTGCAAATACAAGTACAAGAAAAAATTATGGCAATTTGGTTAAAAACTTAAATACCTATCTAGGACTACAAATACAAATTGATTAAATAACCTAGTGTTTATCGAACACCAGAGCTCTATGCTTACTACCACAAGTGAACCCAGGGGGACCCAGGGGCTGCCCAAAAAAACAGAAAAAATGTTATCTTTTAAAAAAATTATTAAAAGAAAAAAGTTCTTGGCATATATGATTTTGTCTTGAAGTGAAAGAATTGTGAAAATGGTGTGTCGTGAAGGTTTGTGTGGGGTTTCAAAAGCCTTAATTTGCGCTTGGTGGTAGGGGCTTTGCCCCTCGACTCCGCCCTGTATCACAATAGGAATGGGCCATGGGCGCTACCTCTTGACCTCGTGAAGGTTATTGCCCCCAGATCCCCACGAGGAGCGCTGTTCCCAAACCCTTGAGTGGTGCTGCCTCTCAACCCCATTAGGATCTCCACTCCAAACCCCCTCTAGTTATTAGGATCTCTTGTCATGTAGGAAACTTGATTACAATGAGGGGGTGATGAGGAATTGGGATCTGACTCTTGAGTGTGTTGACTTAGACATTATTGTTATGCAACTTGATAGAAAATATCTTAAAATGGGGTAGCTTGTATATAGTACATGACTAGTGGCAGTGGCATAGTAACTCATTGTAGTTCAAGTGAAATTGAACCAAATGTTAACTTTGATGCTTTTGATGAAAACTTAAAAGCAATATGAAGATTATTAAATACTGATATAGTTTTCATCGTGTATTGACATTTGACAAATCAGTGGATTATTAATTATTGAGTATTTTCATTTTTCCAAATTATTAGGTATTTAATTTTTAATACATTATATTAATATATACATATACATATACATATATATAGATACATACATATATATATACACACATATGCATATACATATATATACACATATACAAGTGTGTTTGTGTACCGTACACATACCCATATCTAATGAAAATAAATTTGCCATATCATCTTACAGGGTACCTGTACCTGTACCAGAACCAATAACTTGGATATTAATAGATAATCCTAATAATATGAATAATTTTATAAATTTAATATATAATATTTATTATAATATTAATATACATAAATTATATTTAAATATGAAAATAATGTATTAGCCCCATAAGAGCCATAGGTCATGCTCATCATTTCCGTTTTCAGGCCCCCTTAAGCATCTGTTTATCCAATATATAAATTGGGTTTTGATTATAAGCTTTGAAACTTTAGATGTAATTCATTGTTGTGTATTTAGGAAGGCATACTGTTAGATTTTACAAAGTGCAGAAAGGAAAGCCTAATTTTAAGAGTAGTTACTAGTTCCACATGTGCCACTATGCCCCTCTGTTAGCCGGAAAGACTACTTTATGTTATGTCATGTATTAGTTGTGTGGTCCCGACGGGAATTAGTTATTACCAAAGGGCAGTTGGGTTGGGTGGTGACGTTTGGTCACACCCCTTCGGGTAGATAAATATGTACCACCTACGGGTGAAGGAACGATTATTATGATGTGAATGTACTCATACGTTGGAATGATTAATGAAGCATCTATTATTCTCTGATATATTCTGTGTTTATTACATTTCCTGTACTATGTCTATGCAATATTAAGTTTACCCCAGCGGGCAAACACCCTCTGCAACATTAAATCAAAACTCCATTTTGCTATGTAAAGACAGGCTTCAATTGTTATTATGCAATTAAAAGACTACCTTGAAATTGTGGATATCTAGAGGCAAATAATCACAATGCAAGTTCAACGATAGTTCAAATATTGAATCAGTTTTGAATTGAATCAACTCAACAATTGTGGGGAGAAAAGGGGTACCCAGGTATGTGGATTGAAGACCCTGAACTAGCAGGTTGAGTCCCACTCGAACAACTCTCTTTGGCCCCCATTATAGAGGAGGCTCCTACATTGACAAGCAATGGACCAAAGGAAATATATTTGATTGAGCACCTCTCACATATGGAAATTTGTACAATTTTAGCGAATACTGTGCTATGTATGTGATAGGAGAGTTTAAAAAATAAGTGTAGATCAGTGGGCACTGGAGAGACCTAAGAAGGATGTGGACACGGAGACAAACCCAATGCAGCACTCGTGAAGGAACACCCTGCATCTATGTTTGGCCGCAGGGGACATCTCCAGGAGAGTTTTTCACTCCCTTGGCATACCCCAAAAGGGGATGTGCCCAGGGGACCTAGTTCTTGAAGAGGAGGCATCCCCATGATGTCCCCATTTTGTCTGGTTTTTTCAATACAGAAGGGGTATGTTCTCTCCCACATCCCCAGGGCATACCCTGTTTCAGGAAATGCCTGAAAAGCAGGAGCGACACATCCCCAGGGTACACTGCATTGTTGTGTCCCAAAGTACATTTATGACACCTGTGACTCACATGCCTTATGCCAGTCATTTTGTTATGTAGTCTGGAACTCTTCTGATACAATGACAACCCAAAGAAACAAAGTTTTTGAGAACTTGTGCACTTTCTCATTAAAAAGTTACTGCTGTTAACCCTCTAAATAGATTGTTATTCAATTTTCCTATTCCCTGGTACTTTCTTACCTAGACGAAGAAGATTAACTTCAAAGCCAAGAGAAAGAAATCTGTATGACAAGGAAAAATGACTCTACTACAATGTTCAAATATGTCTCTCTCTACTTAAATTTGCATGAAAAGTGAGAGGTGCAGATGTTTGCTACAGGGCATAATCTAGTTTTATAAGTATTCAATTAATATGCCCCATAGATAAAAGTAAAATTTGTTTTTACATTATAGCACATGCTCATCCCTCCCACACAGCTACCATGGGAGGCAGTGTGCTGACAACAATTGCCTTATAACAGACTTCTTAGCTTGCCTGTACTAAATTAAAATTTAAGAGCACACAGAAACTAATTCTGCTGAAAACTAATTACTTGAA
The DNA here is from genome assembly GCA_027943335.1 of Chamaecyparis obtusa. Lineage (NCBI taxonomy): Eukaryota > Viridiplantae > Streptophyta > Pinopsida > Cupressales > Cupressaceae > Chamaecyparis > Chamaecyparis obtusa. The sequence continues at coordinate 771,693 of BSBK01008712.1, forward strand.
AAGATAATTGGAAGAACTTGCCTTGATAAGCTCATTGGCCTCTAGTGCATCACTGATAGAAGTTTCTACGGATGAAGTCACACCTGACTTGCCAACCTGCAAGAAAATTGAATATCAATATAAGACTGAAAGCATTATAAAGAAGGCTATCGCTCACAACATGAGATTTCAATAGGGGAGCAACATCTGTGGAATCTATTTCCAACAATTGGTTAAGATTCGATTAGTTGGGCATATATGTAATGACTCGGAAGCTGGTAATGAGTAAAAAGCCTTTCTCAATAAGATTAATTAGAACTTCAGAAGCACCAATAAAAATGAGTTGTCAGCTCATAAGCAAGATGTGGGCATGGATTTTGTTATTGCAGTGAAAACATCTAAGACATGAATTATGCAGACACATCAGAAGATACAACAATCAGGTATAATTTTCTGCTCCGTTTGAAGCCCACTTAAGTAAATCTACTTGCATCTTTTTAAGTTACCAACCAGGATATGTAAATTATATTTGAATTTGAAATATCTTTCTTTTTATGTATCAGGTCAGCTGCATTGTCAATGGTTACTATATAGAATAATTATTGAATTTAGAAAGCACTAAATTGTTAAAATGATACTTACAAAAGTTCCGAGTACAATTACTATAAGTCTCCACAACTTATCCAAGTGCAAGTTACAAGCAACCTTTTTAACCTTCTCCAAACATATACAAGCACTGGAGCTTTACTATATTCACAAATTCATATTCAATTCACAAGGTTGGGAAATCAAACTCTTGGTTTAGATTCTAGGGTAAATAAATATTCACACAAGACACAGAGACAACAATAAAACAGGGTTGCATAGAAACGTGTCCCCGACCCCTGGAGGCTGGGATGCGTCCTGTAATGTCTGTCGTCCGACTTCCATGGGGACTTTGCAGGGTTCAGTGGTGAAAGATCTAATGGTTTTGGATGCCATTTCAAGGGTTAAGAATTTAAAAGCAACTGTAACAATGGAAATGAGTGGGGATTTCAATGTTGGTAGAGGGATTGGTTTTAGTCCACTATATTTTCAGATTTTCTACAAATTACTAAATTATATTGAAATAAATGGTGTCTCCAAGTATCCCGTACTGGTACCAGTCTCCAGACTCTCCAAGTACCCCCGTCTCCTTGCAATAAAATAAATAGATCTCCTAGCATTCCATTCAAACTAGTTCTTGTACACATATTTATACTATGTTGGTGCCTAATATTCCATTGTTTCTAACACCAAGAGCATCCATCAAACCATAGGCTTACAATACAATCAATCCAAAACCACAAAAGACTATAGCTGGCATTACCACAAAGACTGCAATATCCCCAAAAAAGGATAATAGAAAAACAGCAATATCTCCAAAAATAGGGCACAGCAAATTCTGCTTTTTTATTTGCATATAAGGAAATTTTCAACATACTCAGATTTACATTCAGATATAGAACTGATTTTGCTACTAATATATATAAATTTCTAAGCATAGAAAAAGTACAGAAAATCACTCTAAATCTGCTCAGAAACTTCAGAAATGATTCAGATTGACTTACTTTTGCTTTCCTACGATGAAGGTAATTAACAGTGTGCAGATTTAGACACAAAAACCTCAGAACTGTCTTCAAACCCTAGCTGTCCTCGCCAAAACACCTAGAAAATCAGAACTAGGTCTGTTCTACTTGTTTCCACTGGTCCTTCTTGTTGCTATCTTCAATGAAGCTAAGTAATACGAAGACACCTTGCTGTAGTTAGCTCAAATCTGAAACTAATGCTTGAATTTCACCTTCAGAAAATTGCCTCCAAACCTGATAATGAATTGCAGCTCTGACAATGGTGTCCTAGGACATCACAAACCAAAGCCCTTCCACTAAAATGCACCCTTCTGACTAGGGGCCCTTCTGACTAGGGGTTTGAAAATTGCCTCCAAACCTGATAATGAATAGCAGCTCTGATAATGGTGTCCTAGGACATAACAAACCAAAGCCCTTCCACTAAAACGCACCCTTCTGACTAGAGGGAGCCCATACGTCTCTCTAAAACCGATAATATTCAAGGGTTTCAAACCTTGAGCCAAATATTGCAACAGCAAAAGATAAAAGACTTATAACATAATGAGCCCTAAAAGAACCCTAGAATATTATATAATAACTCCCAGAGAGATGACTAAACCACAGCCCTTGATCCACCACCAACTCAATCCAATGCTCCACATTAAAACTCTAAAAAATGAGCCAATAGGCTCCTTGAAAACCCATGTTCCCTTGGCCTTTTTGTCACATGTTTATAAAAATCACTTAAAGTACATCTAAAGGGGGACAACTTAAGCCTTTAGGCTAGGAGTCACTTAAGTTGCATTAAAAGATGTGCCCAGAACTTAAAATCACTTAAGTTCTCTTGAGTGCATAAAAAGATGTGCCCACAACTTCAAAATAGAATATAATACAAGCCAAGGACTCCACACCCAATAATGCTCTATGTCCTCTTCCTCTTGGGTAATCCAAGGAAAGGATAGCCAACACACTATTAATCCTCAAGGTTTGAGTTGGGAACATCACAGACTCGACAAACACACATAAATATAACAATTTCCCATTGTATAGCTTGAATTGCTCATCCATAATTCTTTAAGCTGCATTATTGTGTATGCCCCCAAGGTATTGATCCTATACCGAATTGGTGTTGGTATCGATCCCGTGATGAGAGTAGCCTGAGTTTATCAAGGTCTCACCTCGGCAACTCAAGTTTAAGGATCCACAGACCCTAGGGCAACCTAAACCGCTCCCAAGTGAACCCAAAGGTCACCAAACAGAAAACAAAAAAATGTTTTTTTGAACAAATCTATAAGCAAAAAAATGAGTAATACCTGATTTCACCCTTTAGTGATAAATTTGTGAAAAATGTCATGCACCATGGTAATTAGAGTGGTTTCAAAGGCCTCGATTTGCACTTAGTGGTCAGGGCTCTACTCATTGAGTCTGCCTTGTATCGCAGCAAGGAACACACCAAGTGCATTGCCCCTAAATCCCATGAGGAGCACCACTACTCGACCCCAGTGGGGCCATTCCCCCTAACCCTCATTGGGATTTGCACTCCTAGACACCCACTAGTTATTGAACTCTCTTGTCACATAAGAGAAACTTTATTACAATGAGGTGACAAGAAATTGGTATCTAACTCTTGAGTGTGCTAGCACACTCCTAGACACCCACTACTTATTGGACTCTCTTGTCACATAAGAAACTTTATTACAATGAGGTGACAAGAAATTGGTACCTAACTCTTGAGTGTGCTAACTTAGACATTATTATTGCAAACTTGCCAAAAATCTCTTTAGATGAGGCAGCCTCTACATATAACATGTTGGATTACTGAGAGGGGGGTGAATCAATAATCAGTGATTCTTTAAACCTTAAAACTTTCTCTGATTCAACTCAATAATAACTCGGTAAGAAAAACTTCAATATTAACCGATAACAGTAAATTAACTTATCAATCAACAATAACATCCACAATAAACATTCAACACATATAACATCAGTATTTAACATGGAAACTCAATTTGGGAAAAACCACTGTGGGAATTGTCACCCACCAAAGAAATACTCTTCTGAAGTATGCTCGGTTAAAAGTCAATCTTGTTAAAAATTACAATGCACATTGTTAAATGTGACCTTGTTAGGAGATTTGCCTCAGATCTATTAGGATCTTCACCCTGTTAGGAGTGGCCTGGTTAAAGGTCTTTAAACACTCTTCTAGAATGTCACCTCTCTCAAGGTTTTACAATAAGACTGTTAAGTCCACTCAGTTAAGAGATTTTTCTGCTACAAATGTTAATAAGCAACAGTATAAAAATTGATCTGTAAATTTACAACTACCTCTTTCTTAGTTAGATCTCTTATGCGCTCTTTGTCTTCACTTCTTTCCTTCACTATTCACTGGCCTCAACACTTCATCAATTTCTCCTTGTAGACTCGGATTTCAACCTTTTTCTTCTTCACTGCATCAGTTGGTTACACATCCACCCTTCAACTTGCCAGCTTGTTTTTCATTCAATTTCATCCTTTATATAGACTCTGTTTTGCCTCTTAATCTCCTTTATTACGTTTTCCTCAGATTATTCTCAACCGTCAAATCAACCTCTTGAACTGATTCAATGAATTTGGAACTCGGTAAAATGTTTTATCACCTCGAAACTTGAACTTATCTTGGAACTTGTACCTTCACTTTTGCCACTTAGATCTTTACCATAGATCATCACCTTGAATTTTCATGATCGTAGATCTCTTCAACTAACTCTTCCTCATCCTTAGAATCTTCCAGATCATTGTGGCTCATCATTAAATGTCGTTCTGATCCTTGTATTTAATATTTGTTCCTTACTCGGTGGCTAACTTTTTTTCCTTCAACCGAAATTCTGTTTGCTCCGCTCGGTAACTAACTCCATGTACTCGGTATCTTGACTATCTTTCACTTTACCAAAACTTACCTTTTACCGAATAACTCTTCCTACTCGGTAACAAAACTATTTTCTTTGCCTTGTCAACTTTACTCCTTGCTCGCTTGTCCAATCTCTTTTACCGACTTGATATAATCAAATGCACAGTAGAAAACAACTAAATCAATATAACTTTATCATTGTCTAATCAGTATTAGCTGCCCATTTAAGTTTTTCAACTTCACAACTTTTCACTTCCTCTTTTTCCTTAACTCACTCAACTTATATCATACTCCGAATGATATGGCAACTCAATATAAACCAGAAATCAATTGCTTGACATCAATGACAAAATAAAAACTGATCTAATCCTTCTACAATCTTGTATACCTCTAATCTTGGTCGGTCTTCATCATCATCACCATCAGTTAACATAACATGGCTAGTGTAAGTGGCATTGTTGCTCATTGTGTTTCAAATGAAATTGAATCAAAAGTTGACTTTGATGCTCTCAATGAAGAGCAATATGGAGATTATTATATATCAATATAGTTTTCATTGTAACTGAAATTTTACAAGTCACGAAATTAAGAATTTATGGGTCTTTTCCTTTTTTTTGCAAATTATGGGACATTTTAATATTTTGTTTATTCACTTTTATACAGCCGTACTTGGCCATATCATACCCAAGGAATTTTGTTTTGCCAAACCCCATATGCATACCTAACCCCATGCTAGAATTGACAACTTAGTCTATAAGGTATAAAAGGAATTCAAGAGCTTCCATCAAGTTTTGTTTGCTACGAGATATAGATTGATAGAAACAACATTTGTTTCACACTGAACTCAAGTAAATTGCATTGTACACAACTATATTTTCACCATAAATATGGACTCTATATAATCTAAATTGGATCATGGAAGTTAGTAAAATCAGTTACCCTTGCTTCTTTAGAAATCTTTTCCTATATTAGTTTCACCAAGGTAGTTTGTAGTATTTCTAGTTTTGTCATGTAATTTAGTCTTGTTTGGTTTCAGATAAATTGTACATTATTTAAAGGAGTCAAAATCAATTGTAATAGCCCAATAATTAAATTTTTTGTGTTCTATAGAACAAATTGTAAATTTTGTGCAGAGTAGCCGGGAAATCCTCTGCCCCTCCTCGATTGCATGTGTCCATATCGGATATGGATATGATATGGCATGGATACACATCGGATTCCCTACCCACGTGTGCCCAAAACTCCTTAACTTTTCAACTGTGCTAAATACTATGTGATTTGATTTTAATAAAATTTGAAATGAATCTTCCTTAATTTAAAACAAGCTTCAATCATGCAACTTTTTTTTAGTTGGTATAAACCTAAGTTACCACATTCGCCTACTGAAGGCCAAATTCAAGAGTCGATTCGGTCCAAAGTCGGTTACAGTGCAAATTCAATCGAAATTCGTCTGCAGATTGAGCAATTCGCACAAATTCTCTCAAGGGGACCCGATAGGAATTTGCAATGACTTTGACCAACTTTTGGAATGCCCAAGCAAGCCCGAAATGAATTTGGGGCAAATTTGGGTTGAATTTGTGCAAATGTCAATTATGTGGCCTTTTCCATAAAGTTTTTTTGGCGAATACAACCCTAAAAGTGACTAATACATGCCTTATGATAGTTCAAGAAAACACATACTCACTGCCAACGCATTATCGTCTTATCATCTCACATGGCATTCTTCTCACACGACATTCTTTAGAGTAATTTTCAACGACACGAATTATTTTTGCAGAGCTCGTGGGTAGTGAGAGTTATGTAAAAAGTTTTTAGTAGCTTGTGGGGTAATCGGTCTTGTGGTAGCGAATTATTTTTGAGGACAAGACAGTCTTCTAGGTCTGTTTTCCTTTGTCATGTTATGGTTGAACTACCCTATGGTGATTGAGAGTTTTGATAGGCTCGTTTCAACTTTTTCACGTGGTTCAACATAGTGGTGTATGAAATTATTTGCTTCTGCATATATATATATATTCTTGTACGGACGAACCCAAAATGAATCCGAACCCAACCCAAATATTTTGGACAAATTTCAAACCCGAATCTCTAACCCACATCTATATTGGAATCCGAACAAGCAACTTAGGTATAAACAAAAACCTATGCCAAATGAGGAAGACAAATGAAATGTTTTTCTATTTCAACTAGCCATTTTTTGGGGTTATCTTCCAAAGCAACTCTACCATTTTAAAATATTGTAAATATTTAAACCAACTTATAATTATATATGTAGCAATTGTATGTCTATATTGCTTTTTAAATTTTAAGTAATGAAAATATCCTCTAATAGCTTAGAAAATTGTGTTAAATATGTGTATTTTTTTTTATGAATGTCATATCCAACTATATCCATATTGGGGGTTTTAAAAAACAGTTGTATCTGTATCCAATACCGTACCCATATTTGTATCCATATCCGTATCCATGCAACTTTGTTTTTGTGTTCTTAACATTAAGATGCAAGGTTAAGACACCTTTCATAACATAAGGAGAGTGTAGTGGCACAACCCTTAATGCATCTTCATGTGCATCTCTTGAATGATATAAACTTCTTTTTACCTGACCATATACACTAACGACAACAACAACTTGGAGTTTTTCCATATTCACATACAGCACACAAGGCCAGAGGATTAGACCAAAGATTTGATACCATGTTAGATAAGCACTCCCCACTCTGACACAGACCCAAATGAAGTAAACAAAAGGGCTTCAATAACTCCAAGTCAAAATGGTCCTCATTTACATATTTATACATTCTTGGGACCCAATATTCGATTCACGTTGACAATAAAATTGCTCATTCTTATGGACTAACAATGCTATGAGTGCTCATAGTTGGCTGTGAGTGGAACAGAGAGAAAAATTATTATTCTTTATCATACAACTTGCCCTTCTTGATCATACTTCTCTAAATGGTTTAAAAAACATCAACCAACCTTTGTTTGCTAAACCATAAGTATTGAGTTTGACAGAAACAGCCATTTTTATTGCTCTCAAATCTTTATTGCTAACTCCAAGTCTTGACTCTGACGCAGTCAAAATGGTCCTCACTTACCTATTTATACTATCTTGGCACCCAATATTGGATTCAGGTTGACAACAAAATTCCTCATTCTAACTATGGACTAACAATAGTACGAGTGCTCATAGTTGGCTGTGAGTGAAACGGAAAGAAATTATTATTCTCCATCATACAACTTGCCCTGCTTGATCATACTCTCAGAGAGATCTAAAAAATATCAACCAACCTTTGTTTGCTAAACTTTAAGTATTGAGTTTGACAGAAACAGTCATTTCTATTGCTCTAATCTTTATTATTTTTGTTACATATTTTATGGAATAACATCCATTATTTTTGTTACATATTTTATGGAATAACATCCATCAACCAGTGGCCATATTACATTATCAAATAACAAACAATTCATATAGCTTGATGAAGATTTACTTATTACTATTTTGGCAATTCAACCATCTGAATTGTACACCCAAACTTTCTATTCTTCCACGTCAGTATTGCCAGCAGCTACATCAGGATGTATACAATACCAAATTGTAATTGGAATGACCGGTTTACGGCAGGCTGAAGCTGGGGGTATGGTACATAATCATCAAGGTGATACCATTCTTATACATGTAAACAAATTTGTGAGACAACACAGACAATGTTACAAAATCAGATATAGAGACTGGAAATGCCACTTTTGAGATATTATGCCAGCATAATTTTCAATGGAGATTCACTAGTGGCATTTAAATTTTACATTACATACATTTACAATAAAGCACATAATAGAAAACAGGGAGGATAAAGTATATTATTCTGGAAAAAATGTATGATGGCATGGAGTTTCTAATCAATAAAAGAAAGTATCTACTAGCAACTGACAAGAATGATAAACGCCCCCTTGTAACTCATTGCATGTGTTGTGTCCCAAATATTACTTTCTTTTCCCAAGAGACTGACACCATATAGAAACATTAGAGTTGTTGATAGGTACAAGGCTGCATTTTCAAAAATGCTTCCCCAATTCAAATGTAGAGTGTTATGTCCCTTTGGGATATTCCTGATTTTTTCACCTTAAACAATAATTCTCACTTCAGAATGATAATGATTTTATCAAACATCAGAAATTCAAAATAATAATCAGATCAACAAATCAAAAGTTAAAACACAATCCTAAAAATCAATTAATCATGAATTCTTTGGGAATCGACTTGCCAAGAGCATGAAAAGATCCCCGTACCTTCCAAATCCTAGCCCCAAAGCATTTAAGGGTTTTCTACCTTCCAACACCTAGCCCTAGAGCATGAAAGGGTTGCACCCATCTAACTCCTAGCCCCATCCTTCCAACTCCTACAAGACACTTCCTCCAATTCAAACTGATTGTTTGATGAATTTTCTTGATTAATGTTGATTGGTATTTCTTGATGGATTGACAATCAATCCCTTGAATAATATTTGAATGTTCTTAGCAATAATTGAATAAGTTTCTGAAACTATGTGTATTACTGAGAGTATTTTGGGAATTCTGCCTTGAGTTGATTAACTGAAGAATAGATTGATGCTTGATTGATGGTTAATTGATTTCTCCTGCTGTTCTGAATTTATCTTGAGTTGCTGCTCTAAACTGAGGATCTGAATTACTTCTTTTCTTAAAAGTTGTATTCCTTAATTTCTGCTCTGATTTATATATTCTGAGCTATTCTTCCTTGACACTCTTTCAAATAAATTGATCTCCCCCTTTTATATCTTGAATTGAGGGTGAGTCACACCTCTTCACGTGGCAAGGGATATATCCCTTCATAAAGTGCTGCTTGTATTCTTTTAATAAATTGCGGATAATTATATTCTTCTTACCTAGGATGGCCTTTTACAATGAACTCTTTTAATTAATTGCTGATAATGATATTCTTTCTTACCTTGGTCAGCCATTACAATAAATTGCTATTATTCTAATTCATTTAATCTGGATCAGCCTCTTACAAGAAAATGCTATTATATTTTTTCTTTCCTACATTTAATTGATATAAAGACCACAATCTAAGCTTATAAAGACTGCAATCTCTTTTCATCAAGGGCTGCTAACCCTATTTTGGTGGGGGCATGACATTCTGCCCTTCCCAAGATTCATCATCCTCAAGCAGTGTGGGTTTTAATTTGTCAAATTAACTCGTTTGCCAAACATGGTCCAAAATCAAATTTGGAGATTAGTGATTTCTAAATCCCTTCGATTCAAAGCAAAAGGGCCAGCCTTTTTGTATATTTAGATGAGGATTAGAAGCATGACACACATCCATGATCTTAAATATGATGCTTCTCTTCTGAATAATTTTTTATCCTTTTAGTCCACTTTCAAAATTCATCTTTCCTTTTATTGGGTAAATTAGGATCAAGAGGAGGCAACCATAAAGGTCTTTGCTTGTTCTACTAAACGTGTTTGTTATATTCTTCTTCCTTTAGGATGATGTAACCCTTGGAGATCCATTTGACAGACCTTGTAGAATTACTTCCTTACCATTATGATGGAAACATAGTTCCATCTTTTGAAAATTTTGATAGAATCTACCTAACGAAGGCAACCATTGCATGCCCAAAACCACATCCAGATCTTGTATATTTACTGCATAGAATTCTTCATTTATTTCTTGTCTCCCCAAGTTAATGCTTAGTTGTGGAATTCTTTGCATGCAAGGGGTAGTAAATACAAAATCCATCCGCCCTGACTACATTGAATCCTTCAAAGTCCTCGGACTTTAATTTCATTCTCCTTACTAGACCTTTGTCATTGAAGTTATGTGTAGAGCTGCTTTTTGACCTTGTAGAACACTGAATTCTACAAGTGTGACACTTGGGTGCCCCTGAAAGTGTAGCCAAGGTACCACTTTCAAACTCTTTTTCACCTTGTTTTCTTTTTTTTCCTCAGATTTCAGTTCTTCCTCCTCAAATTCTTCATCTGTTATTGCATCTATCGAGTGTACCCGTCCCTTCTTGGAACATAAATGGCCCTGCTCCCATCTTTCTTTACAATTAGAACACAATTTCTTCCTTTGAAGCTTGTACTTGATTTCTTCTGTCATGTTGGATTTAGGAGGTAATCGTTTCTCATGTTGTTCAGTTGGTGTATCCTTTGAGTATGACTTCTTCCTAACTGTTGAAATCTCTAACCTTAATGCATTTTGAATTGCGTCTCGTAGAGTTGTGGGATCAAGAGCACCCACCAAGCCATGGAGAGACTTTGTCAATCCTTCATCAACACCTGGCACCATTAAGGAAATTCTCTGAAATTCTGCCACACAATCTTCTACTGAACCCTACTGCATTATTTGTGCCAATTCTTTGAAATGTCTCTTGGGATGCTTTTGATCAAATCAATCTGCACGGCTTTGTGTAAATTTATCATTCGTCACAATGTCTTGGTGTGCTTGCATGACAAGTCCATGGTGCCACCACTTGTGGGAACCCTCTCCAATGAAGAATAGAAAATTTGATAGCTTCCTCTTCAATCATTGGGCCGAGCGATAGATATGTATCTAAGTTTTGGAGCCATGCCCGTGCAATGACCATCCCCAAACCATCAAATGTGCAAAGAGACATCTTACTTACTCTGTCGTAAATCTTTGTTGGGCTGCTTTCTTTCTCTTCTAGAGGTATTTCTTGCCCTTGCATCACAATATTCTCTAAATGGAGTATTTGTTTTAGTTCTTTGGCTTAATTGCATATACGTCTCTTCTTGATAATCAATCTGGCAGGATCAAGGCTCTAATACCAATGGTTATGTCCCCTTTCGAAGTATTCCTGATTTCTTCACCTTAAACAATAATTCTTACTTCAAAATGATAATGACTTCATCAAACATAAGAAATTCAACATAATGATCAGATCAACAAATCAAGGCACAGTCCTAAAAATAATCAAATCATGAATTCTTGGGAATCGACATGCCCAAAGCATGACAGGGTCCCCGTGCCTTCCAACTCCTGCAAGACAGTTCCTCCAATTCAACCTGATTATTTGATGATTTTTCTTGATTAATGCTGATTGATGTTTCTTGATGGATTAAAAATCAATCCCTTGAATGATATATGAACATTATTCTGAATAATTGAATGAGTTTCTGAAATTATATGTATTGCTGAGTGTATTTCAGGAATTCTGCCTTGAATTGATGAATTGAATTATCGAATTCTGCCTTGTATTTCAGAATTTCTGCCTTGAATTAGAAATATTGTATTGATTTTGTATCCAATTTCAACAAGTTGCAAGTTCTTTGGCCAAGCAAAACTAAAGTACATACTTATTTATCCACTCAATCAAGCAAAACCATTTGGCTACAAAAATAGCAAACAAATTGATATATGTGCATCCCAACTTGCACTTTTTGACATTGTCACAAAAGCAAGCTGGCTACAAACAAAAGGCAACAAAAATTTCAAATTGGGATGTAATCTCTGAGCATACCAACTTGGATGCATCTCTTGCATGGCTTAACACAATTTCTTTAGATGGTGAGGGGGCTCCTATACATGATGTAGATAATGAAATTAGTATTGCATGCTCTTGATGAAGAGTAAAATAAAGATTATTGATTATATTTTACATTGGTTCCACATTTGACTTTGAATTATCAATATCAATTGTCTTTTCATCGAATGAGCATGGGTTAGCACCTGCAGGGGTCCTGTGGAGAGGAGAGGCTGCCCCTATCCTTATGCGCTAGGTGGTCCCATGCAACCTGGTGCATTCCCAAAGTGGAAGTAACAGAAACATTTTAATATGCCAAGATTTTGCTCAGTCCAAGTCAAAATCTGCTGAGTTTTTTAATCATGAGGATACAACCAATTATTTTATCATTAGGAAATCAAACACCAAGGAAGCACCAACTGACTTTCTCCAACAAACCAAAGCTTCAATGTTTGTGAGAGGGTGTCTTCCAAATTGGAGATCCTCAATGAACACAGAGGGCCTTTTGTGATACACTGGATCACACTTCCCAACTAGCAGGCATACATACATATATACCAACATGGATACTTGAGAAGTTGACAACATCCAACTACAGCAGATAATGGTGTCATGGCATTTAGGCCAAACATATTATGTTATTTTGGTGAATGCCTGACAAGATTGACTGTTCTGTCTCTGCCTACCGTGCAATTAAAGTTAGCCTTGGCATAAAAGTTAGGTAGGCAAGCTTCGAACTTGGCATTCAAATGCACATGGGTTAGCAGTAGCATGTGCAGGGGTCCCGTGGAGGGGGGATTCTGCCCCTATTCTTATGCCCTAGGTGGTCCAATCCAACCTGTTGCATTCCCAAAGTGGAAGTAACAGAAACTTTTCCTAAATTATGGAGCAGCTGCTTAGGAAGAATGATTTCAGCCCAAGCAACGTGTGAGAGCTGAACATTTGCAATTTTGAAGCAACTGCAGATATACTATATAATTTCTTTTTGCCAAATGGCAACTGCAGATTTACATTGATCTGTTTTATATGTTTGAAAAAAAAATATGGTAGATTTTGACAGAAATTTCAAAAATATTGTGCTAAAGCAGAAAATGTTACAACTTATAGGACCACATTCCTGTAAAAACCTCCTAGAACTTAGTTGCAATATCTGCACAAAAAATTGTGATCTGTTCCTTGAACGAAACCACCAACAGCCAAGCCTTTCCATCTAAAAATATCTACGCGAAGGGAAAACTTATCAGAAACAGTTTCGCATTTAATAGAAAAGTCTCCTAGAAAGAGCCAATCTTGTCTAAGTAAGGTCTATTAATTCTTACAAGTTTCTGATGGGAACCATTTCCATTGCCCATACCAACAATGAAACACAATGACGAGCATTATATATTTCGATGTCCAATGTATTATGAGATCAATGGCAGATTTTCATTCTAGTGCCTCTTCAATGAAAGTCAAGGCTCATTACGAGATCTTATTCATTATGACAATCAAAATGTGTTGGTATTTCATTGGAGACATGAACCAACGTAGACTTGTCTTTTGAGTGGTCATCAGAGCAATTATTTGTTTCAACTTTTCACCTTCAGATTCATTTTTCCACTCTAAATTTCAAAGGGGTAAACAATGATGTGCTGATCTATTCGTTAGAGAGATGACCCAACATACACTTCATCTCCTCAACAATAGGGCAATCCTCTGTCGCAACCTTCACCTTCAAATTCATTTTTCCAACCACAATATTGTAAGCGTATACAGGTTCAGTGTTTCTCCTATCAATCACAGTTTGTCAGGGGCAAGAGTCTCAACAACAACATAGAAGATTGGCTGAAGCTATTGTTTTATGTGTTTTTAACATATCTTCCTTTTCTTTACATCTCTTGTATTTTCTTCTTTCAGTCCCATTGAACTAATATGATTGTCAGTAAGCATTAACATATATTTAAAATTTCATACATCACAGACGAAATAAATAAAACTCTTGAATTCGTTTGACCTAGACCGAAATATGGGTATGAGATTTGCCGCTAACCAAATCTTAACATTCCCCAACAGAATCGTGTCCATACCAGACTCCCAGAAACGAGCTGTTGTAATAAAAATGCACTTATTGAACCCTCATTTTCCCGCTAAAACAATCTACTAAAATTAATCTAAACCCCTGCCAAAACCCAGCGTAAGCATCCCCACTGGAACATGTTTTACAAAAGAAACACATCAAACAAATTTGACTTTTATGATATCGAAATCGCCCCATTTCAATCCATGCAATAAACAGACTCACCTGATGACATTTTAGCTTCTTGCCAAGGCCATTAGCATAGGAATTAAGCTGTTTCTTCTCTTTTACTGTTAATTGAGGAATCCTTCTCCAAGGAACTTTTGAAGCATTTGTTGATTTTGCCTGTTCTAATGAAGAGGCCACCTCCGCGCTTCCTTGAATATCATCAGAACTGTCATTTTCTTCGTCACTAAATTTTTCATCTTCTTCCTCATAGTCTGTGTCATCTTCGTAATCTTCATTTTCAAAAGGTAGCCGGAGTTGTTTTTGATGTTGATCTTTGATCAGTGCAGCAGCAGGTTGGGATGTTGCAGTGCACAGAAGAGACCTGTATGATGATAGGGATGGGGTTTGCGGAAAACAATGCTTGGAAGGAGATGGATTGAGGAAAACAGGGGGTAAAAGTAGTGGAGGGGAATTCCAAAAGAGGCATTTAACATGAGATACGAGGACGTAAGTGGGCTGGATCGGTCTCCCGAGAAGTTGATGAGCCATGACAAACATGGATCTGTATTACTGGCCTACCTTATCTACATTGCGGCTGCAGCTACATGAATATAGGATGCCTCTCATTTCATGCCCATACATCTTTATTTCCCTTAGGTGGCTTTTTAATTGGAAACAAAATGTCTAAATTATAGTCAAAACAAAAAGAATCATTAGGGAAGAAGAGTTAGGCTCCTCCTATTAAGTATCAAAATATGATGTGATTATTAAGTATAATGATAATTGATAAGAGGAGCTAAATAATGATAAGAGGAGATAGAACATCATATTTAGATCAACTATTATAGTTAAAATTTGGGCATATTTATTTGACATTGTTTAGAGTTTCAAGTTTGAAAATTTTAATCATCCACAATAAACTATAAGGTGCACAATAAACCATGAGATGTAAATAATTTCAATGATAGATGATGTTTTTAACTAAAATTTTCTTTGTTTATTTTGGTTTAAGAAAATTAAAGAAATAAAGAAATAAATCTAAACATCTGCAAGGCTAAAGATAGTCTTCTGGAATAGACCACCTCACACATTGATTTTTACATTCCAGCTCTTTTCTTGTACAACTTGATAATGAGTGCCCCCAATTGCTCAATCGTCCCCTTGTTGAATAAATCAATCCAAGAGTTAGTTGTCAAGATATTAGCATAGTTGTCTATGTTGTCCTTGAAGGCATCACACTCTAAAATGAAATGTTTTATGTTTCCACTTTTCCAGAAGTTCAAAAAATACACACTCTTTCTTCCCATGCTTCTTTTGATATTTTCCAATGTCCAATTTCACAACAAAGTTGATGAGAATTGGTCCTAGCTAAGCAATAAGAATTTTGGCTCTCCAAAAGATATTGATCCCTATGCATGCTTTTCTATGATGATTACATGTGGGATTAAACTCTTCAATATAATACTCAATTTTTTTCTTGTTAGGCCTTTATCCCAAGAATGCTTGTGGTACTTTCCATAACAAAAGCCTTTATCTATTTGCTATTTGTGGGACACGAATTCAAGTAAATACCACATTTACTATACCATTTATTTTTTTGTTACATCCAAGTCTTTTATCTTTTGCACAAAATGTCATTGAAGACAACCTTAGGCCATCTACCCTCTTCCATTTGCCCAATTCTTTTTTAAATATCTTATGACCCTCTCCATGGCAATTGCTTCAATAGGAGCAGCCCCCACCTTACTCAACATGATATCATAAGGGACTTAAATTTTAATTTTGAGCTTGTTTGGAATCAAACATTTTTGGATTTTCTCAATTTCCTTCCACTATATATCATAAGTGTTGTTGGCCCACAATTCACAACCATAGAGAACAACTAGAAACACTAAAAGCCCAAAAATAGTGTAGGTAGTTTTCCAATCCCAAGTTCAGCTTCTCTGCATCTATTTTGAAAAGCATAAAATGATTTCCAACCTCCTAAAATTCTCTTCTTTCTGCATCCTTCCCAACTTAAATTTTTATTGGAGTCACTTCAAAAGTATTTGTAATCAGTCACTTCTTCACCAAAACAGTGAAATCCTTTTTCCTTTTTCCTTTTTCTCCCAAACTTTTTCAATGATGTGCCTTAAAGTTATACCGTGATCAATCATAGAATGCTTAGGTCTGAAATTTGCTTGCCCTTTAGCATGTTTATTCATTTTTTTGCCCACATGTTAATTCTTTTTTTTCTTTTTTTTGTAAAAGGTCGTAGCCAAAAGTTTTATTAATCATATAACATAGATATAAACCCCACTCAGTGCAGGCGTTGGTAGGAAAGTGTGGGGTTGAGAAAACCTCCAGCCATGCCTGGGACCGTAGTTTGGAATCTGATACATGAAATTTTAAGAGGGCATTCCCTCAGAGTACAAATTCATTACATGCATCAAGGTTACAACGTTTTTACAAAAAATTTCAGCATTGTTCTCAATTAAAATATATTGCTTAGTTGTTGCTAGTTCCTTGGTCTATCTGTCTAAAGGTGGAAGCCTCCTTTGTATACGTAATTCTACTTTGTTCGGGCTATTATATATATATATATATATATATATATATATATATATATATATATATATATATATATATATATATATATATATATATATATACATATGTATGTATACATAGGTATGTATGTATACATATGTATATATGTATACATATGTATATATGTATACATATGTATATATGTATACATATGTATATATGTATATATATATGTATATATGTATATATATATGTATACATATGTATATATGTATATATATATGTATACATATGTATATATGTATATATGTATATCTATGTATATCTGTATATATGTATATCTATGTATATGTATATATATGTATATGTATATATATATATGTATATATATATATATATATATATATATATATATATATATGTCTATATATGTATATATGTATATATATATATATACATATATATATGTATATATATATATGTATACATATATATATGTATATATATATGTATACATATATATATGTATAAATATGTATACATATATAAATATGTATATATATATATATATATATATATATATATATATATATATATATATATATATATATATATATATATATATATATATATATGTATATATATATATATATATATATATATATACATATACATCTATATACATACATATATATATGTATATATATGTATATATATATGTATATATATGTATATATATATGTGTGTATATATATATGTATATATGTATATATGTATGTATATATGTATATATGTATGTATGTATGTATATATATATATATGTATATATATATGTATGTATATATATATATATATATATATATATATATGTATGTATATATATATATATATGTATATATATATATATATATATGTATATATATATATATATATGTATATATATATATATGTATATATATATATATGTATATATATATATATAATATATATATATATATATGTATATATATATATATAATTTATTTATTAGCCCCATATGCTAATTCTATTTTCTAGCATGCTTCCAAATAAATTTGTAAACAAAGGATTTATGTTAATGGTTCTATAATTGGAAGGATTATTGACCTCACCACTCTTAAAAAGAGGAATCACAAAACTAGTTGTACAATCTATATGGAACCCATGTTGAATATATTGTTGAAGATCTTAGTAATGTGAGATGCAAGAGTTTGCATGCACCACTTTAGATACTCTAGCTAAAGATCTATAGGGTATTTTGCTTTACTGACACCTAATTTCTTGATATTTGTCTCAATCTCATGAACAATGAAAAGTTTAATATTAGTGTTGATTAAGGGGGGTTGACAACCTTAGAATTTTTCTCATAAAGCTACCTTGCATAATCAAAACACTGGGAAACTATAATATTATTTTCCATTTTCTTTTTTCTTAGTTGCAACTCTTTCCCAAATAACTTGGGGTAATTTATCCCAAGAAAGATTAGCTTTTCTTGTCTTGTGATCATGAAATCATTTTTTTTCTTTCTTAAAATATGCTTGCAAGATTTGATTTTTATTTTTTCATGGTTTGACTCTTTCAATTTTCTTCTTGCCTCTTTGCATTCTTCATCAAACCAAAAATTATCTGGAAAGAAATTTGTTTCAAATTTCTTATTTTTTTCCCTTTTGCACTCAACAAGTGCACTTTGAATCAAGTTTGTTAGCGTGTGACTATGAAGGCCATGCAATGAGATTTTATCCCTTTGAAAAAGATTCTCAAGTGCTAACTTTAATATAATACATTTTTTGTGTCAAAAGAATTCTACCTTTTGCTATTGCTTATTACATAGAGTTTCCATCCTACTTTGCTTCTTTTCGGTCCATGAGATGCTTAGACAAATAGGTTTGTGATCATAATTTAAATCAAAAAGTTGTTCACCAATCGAAACATCCTCCATATTCTCACACAAGCTATGTGAGAAATGTACATAATCCACTGCACTTGCATCAATGTATGTATAGCATTTAAAATTACCAAATTTCATCCATCTATCCAAACCATTGAAAATGACTAAATTAAATGCTCCACAAAGACGAAGCAGTTGCTCCCCAAAAATATTGTTGAATTTTTTGTCTTTTGAAACTCTTTCCCATTGATGGTTTCTTTCTTCTATGAGCCAAATGGGATCTTTGTGGTCAAGCCCCCTACTTTTATAGTTTTTTGAAACTTGCAAAGAAAAATAACATGTTGCAATCTTAATAAGATTTCCATCTAAGATTTTAAACCAAATGAATTGTTTATTTGAGTCTTCCTTTTATAGCTAAATATAATGACCTTATTTTTCCCTCACTAAGATCATAATACTTTTCCATTTCCTATTGTCATGTTATACACTACCATATTAAAATACCCTTCAAACAAAGGTGTCTTACACCCTTCATGCTCATGTATTTCTATGAGATAAATTATGTCTCTATCTTCTATAATAGGTCCTAACCCTAGTCCCTGCCTCCAAGGGTAACCTCTACAATTCCAAAAAACTAATCTAAGGGAAACTTGGGTAGGAGTTGATTTCTATTTGTTTTAACATACAAGACTCAGAGTTGAGTCTTCATTTCTATTTGTCCATCTTGATCTTTTTCCAAAGTTAATTACTAAAGATTTTGTTGTCACCTTATTGCTCTCTTTGAGAATGAGGCCCAAAATAGGGAATAGAAAATTTTCCTTTATACAACAATGCCCTTTTCCCCTTGTTCTATGTTGTTATAACCATTGATAATTATAGTCTTCTTTCCTCTTGTTTCTTAATAGTTAGATCTTCATCTAGATAAAAGTGAGACCCCCTCAAGAGTTGTTTCTTTCTTAGAAGACTTTCCTTGTCATGTATGCTTGACATGATTATTTTTTATGGGTCTATCTCTCTCATCACTGAGCATGTCCACCCTCCATGCTTGGAATACGTGTCCTTGCAACAACAAGTTATCTTTTACAAAATCAATTGCAATATCATTACATTCCCTGCTCTAACTTGCCTTTGTTTTTTATTTCTCTATCTTGCATATCATTAGGCTCAATGTTTTCTTCTTCTTTAATATTATTAGTGTTGTTAAAAAATTATCATCGAGATTTAATTTTTTTTGTAGAACCTCCTTTATTTCCCTCTTTTTCTTTCACGATGTGATTATTTGTTTGGTCAATAGCTTTCCCTTCAACCTAAGAAACTATAAAATTCATCACATTTGTGTTTTTCATTGTTGAATCTTTCATGATATGTCATGCAACTTTCATGTCTTGCAATTTCTTCTTCCCTGGCAAAAGAGAAACTTGCAATAATACCATTTGTTCCTTCAAAAACTTATTATTTTCTACTAATAACTTATTTGAAAATGTTAATGTGTGAATTTTATGATCTATTTCTTGTTCTTTGACTTCTAAAACCTCCAACCTCCTCTTGGCATTTAGCAACTCTTGCACATAAAGGTCAAATGACCAAGTGAGAGATATTGATGTGGGGTTGTATAAGAAAGAAAAATCAATACATTTTCTACCTTTGGACTTGATGTTGCTACACCCATGGATATGTGTCATGTAAAACTAAGTATTAATGATTGAAATAATATAATGCTCGTGGTCATAAGGCATTTAAAAACTTCAAAAAAATTAGAACATTGAAAGAAGATTTCATTTAAATTCTACTTGAATTTCACAATGGTAAGAAAACACTTTTCAACTAAAATTCACAAGATGAAAGCAAAATTTAGTTAAATTAGGTAAAATTTTATGACATGTGCAAGCAAATTTTTTTAAAAATCACAAAATTGAGAGCCAAATTTTATGAAAAAACTCAGTTCTATGTTATAACAAACAAAATAGATTTTAGAAAATTACTAAATACAAATGTTGACTTCAATGACATATCACATTGAAAGAAAATGTCAACCAAGTTTCAACTACATTTGATAACATTAAAGGAAAGCTCTGCCTAAATTTTAATATGTTAAAAGTAAAATAAAAGTAATTTCACATCATTGAATACAAAATCTAATAAAAAACCACAATATGAAAGAAAAGTAAAACTTCTATCATGCACCACACTATTGAAAGAAAAATCTAGTTAAATTTTACAACACTCAAACCAAATTTCTACTAAATTTCACTATATTGAAAGAAAATCTTTGACATGCTTCAAGAAAAATCCCCTTCAATTTCACATTATAAGAAAACTTTATCTAGATTTCATGGCATAAAAGGAAAAATATTGTTTGGACTTCATAAGCATTGAAAGAAAAATTATATCTAAATGTAGAACAAGTTGAAGCAACATGTTGTCTTAGTTTTATAGCTTTGAAAGTAGATTTCAGCTAAATCTTTACACTCTTAAAATAGGTTTCACCATAATTTTACTATGCAAAAATCATCTTACCATAACTTTTTGCATCACCGATGATAAGTAAATTTAAAAATATTGATAACAAATTACATTTAAAGTTTACAATGTGTAAAGAAAATTTGAAGCCATAAACTAATGCCTCAAATCCATAGACCCCAATGACCCAATGATGCACCTATGCACAAATTTTAGGTAAATTTAAAAATATTGATAATAAAATACATCTTAAGTTTACAACCTGTAAAGAAAATTTGAAGTCGTACAACTAATGCCTCAAATCCACAAACCCTAGTGACCTCATCATACACCCACACTTGGAATATACAACTAAACATTCAACATAATCAAGTTTCATATAAATGTGCATTTACAATGAGTAGAAAATTCAAGTTTGTGAGCTTTGAAGGACTATATATATATATATAACATTGCAAAATAGGTGATTAAGTAAAGAGCGACTACTTTAAAATAGTTTTAAAGAAAAAAAAAGTAATGACCATTCTTATTTTCGTGCATTTATAATATTAATATATATCACTTTATAATATTTATTATTAAAATATTTTTAATTTTAATTTTTTTAATATTTAGAATTTTTTTTAGGTGAATGTACACAAAATCTACTTTTTATAAGGGTATCCTCATCCATTGAATTACAGTTTTGTTATTTACTTATTTTTTAAAGTAATGGCCATTTTCGATTTCATGTATTTTTTATATTAATATTATCATTTTATAATACTTATTATAAAAAAAATCTTTTAGAAAAATATAAATATTTTATTAAAGAGGTGTATAAAATCCACTTTTAAGAGGGATGTCTATTTAATGACAATGAATTAATATTAAATATCCATTTTTTAAAGGATATCTTTATATATCATTCTCAGATTTTTTCATATAAGTTAATTTATATTATTGGTAAAATAATATAAGTATTGATAACAATATTTATAATTTAAAAATAAAAAATTAAATTTAAAATAAATAGATGGCTAAAATTATTTATATATAAAATGGAAATGGGTGTCAATTTAATTTGCATGAGGTTTTTATCGAGAAAATTTTGTAATTGATTTTGTGAGTATCTCCATGTAATAAATGTTATAAAATGATACATACATCAATATTATAAATTAGAATAATTACACAATCTTCTAAACATGTGTTAGATAACTGAGAGGGGGGATGAATCAATTAAGTCCAATTATCCTACAGTCCCAAATACTCTCAGATGTATAAAACCAATTTCAACAATTGAACTAAACAGCTCGGTAAAAACTTGTATGTTCCTTTATGTTCATTAACCAATTGCCAATAAAATTAACTAGTATATACCGATCAAACCAATAATTGTAATGTGTAAAGTAAAATAAAAAATCATCACATACATACACATATAACACTTGATTTTTAATGTGGAAACCCTGTTAGGGGAAAAACCACGTGGGACCGGTACCTAAAATAATTTCACTTTTTTGAAGTGAGCTCGGTTAAGAGCCAACCCTGTTAAAGGTTACAAAACACATTGTAAGGTGTGACCTTGTCAGAGGATTTATCACAAACAGTTCTTCGTGACCATACATTCACTTGGGGTCAACAAGAAAACAATCAACATTCATTGAATGTCATAATGAAATAAATAAAGACCGTTAAGTCCTACTCAGTTAAGAGATTTTGTTTGTAGCAATGGTTAGAATGCAACAATAAATGATTTGATTCAAATACCTCCTTTGCAAATTTCTAGATCTAAGCTAAGCTCATAATACCTCTGGCCATCATAATCTCTTCAATTTCCTTTTATCCTCCAACTCTGTTCTGCTCGCTTATCTCCTTTCTCTAACGCTCGGTGTAGTCTTCAGAATTGCTCAGTTCTCACTTCAACCTATCTAACCAGCTTCACATGAATACAATCTTCTCCTCATGCGCATTATCTCATTATGAATCTCTTGTCTCCTTAAATAAACATAATAAACCATTTTCTTCTCAGCCATAGATTTTGCCTCTTAATCTCCATCATTGATTTTTCCGCATTAACCTTCCTTAGAACTTGTCCCTTAAATAGGTTTCAATCTTCATCATCTGATCTTCCTTTAAATTTTGTTAGTCGTAGATCTTCATAACAAACTTTATCTTTAACCTCGAAATCATCCCAATTTGTCCAACTCATCATCTCAAGTCAACAATCACATGTTCCATATTATTTCTTTCACTCGATCAATAACGTGATGTGTCGGTGACTTCCTACTTGGTTAATATTGTACTCGATATACACTACACTTGCTCGGTGTACACTATATCTACTCGGTGTATACTAAGTTCTTCATTTACCAACCACATAAACTTGTACATTCTTGATCTTCAATTCTTAATAGAATCATGTAATACAATCAAATCACTAACATAATGTCATAGACTCATCAATAAGTTACCCAATGAATACCATACTCATGTCTTGCTCATAATTCTCATTTTCATATTAATATCTCATTCCTTCACCATTATTACGTTCTTCAGATGTTTGCAACTATCATGATAAGTACAGTCAAAATTAGTTGACATCAATGACAATATAATAACTGATTTAATGGGTCACATATACCTTTGTAGCTCGGTGATCATCTTCACATTCTTTTCTCCAAGTAATCAATCAGTTGTAGTATAACAACATGGAGAGGTATGCATGAAAAAATCTTGATACAAGGTGGAATCCATGGAACAACTACAATAATATAGCTTGGAAATGCCAAGAGTATTAGAGGGATGCGAGGGAGGATGTCATTTCCCTTGTTAAGGGGGTAAATAATATCCCTTTGGGGTAGAGACATGTTGAAGAAGATCAAACAAGAATATTTCTTCTAGTCCAATCATAGGGCATAGAGAAATAAGAACAAACTTGTGCATCCCAATGGATAATTGCACACAACAAAGATATAAGAGGCAAAGAGTGTGTATGAAAATGCAAAAACTAGAGATGTCACATTGTGTTGGCTAAAAATTTTGTAAGCCGCTAAGGCTACACCTTACAAAATTGTAACTTTAGGCAATGTCTCACGATATTTCTCTCTCCTCTCAGCAATAGGGGAGGCTCCCTTCTTACCGTAGGTGGCTTCAACAGGAACTTAACTGAAATTAGAAAAAAGGGTGGTTCTCTTAATCAATTCCTCTTTTTTCAAGAATGATTTGCATGCAACTACTACTTTATAACTTAACAAAAAGTGCCTTATTTCTATGATAATACTGGTGACCCTGGAATTGACATAAGAATAATACCAGGGGCAACAACTTTCTTTTTCGATTTTGTAAAACAAAAACAAGAACCCAAAGTCTCTTGTGATTGTCTCATGAGGATTTAAGCAGAATAACCAGTAAGGCACACAGTCTCTTACTGGATAATCTCAAATTTAATAAAAATTGTGTGATGAAGTTACTCACCTGCATGAAATTAAGATCTACTAACATCAATTTAATCAAATACAATGCAAATTTAACTAAAATTGAAATTATGATCTATATTATCCCATGGATCTCTAGAAAGAAGTGGTAAGTGAAGCTCTCAGCTACAATCCTCACTAGTGACACCTCTAAAATGAGAAATGATGATGCTACTATGCTTATGCTATGCTTCTATGATGATTCTAGCTCAAGAATGATGAAATTATGACACTAAACGCTCAAGAATGCTCAAATTGCTCTTGGAAATGATCTCAATTGCCTATAGTAACAATGCTATATTTGAAATTCCAAGATGGAAATGCTCTCCAAAATGCCTCATACTTATAGTAATTTCCCAAGGGTAGGGGGTGGAGTGAAGTAATCATGATTATCCCATGGTTAAGTCAAAAACTTTACTTTGTTCATAAATGGGGGGACACGCCTTTAAATGGTTTCAAATCTTTGGACAATTTAAATGTTTGAGTGATTTATGTCTTTTTGTCCTCAATTTTCATTGGTTAATCACTTTGTTGAAAGAAAATAGGATTTATTTAATTCAATTAATTAATTAAATTTATCCATGGAAGGGTAATAGGTTCATTTTGATTTTTGATTAAAACAACTATACAATTAATTGATTAAAATCAATTATATAGTATTTTTGGCCCTTTTAAGCTTCAATTTAATCATTTAACATCATTATTTAATAATTCCTTTGTTTTAATTGATTTTGCTCAACTTTATTTAATTATGTCCATTTTATTGATTTTTGATCCATTTTAATGATTTAATGCATTTTATTGATTTTTGAGCCATTTATTGATTTATTGCATTTTGAAAAGTACTTGTCCAATTTTATGTGTCTACAAATGCCCCTCTTTGAATCAATGTGCGAAGAACATTGGTTCAAAGATCCTTTAAGTCCTGATTGCTGATTCCTGATGTGATTGATTGTTGCCTCTTGATAAAAAAAATTTATGATGCCCCATTGATTTCATGATGTTTGATTGCAATTTCGATTTGATACCCTTATGCCCCCTCAGAAATGAAAACATATTAATTTCTTGATTTTGAAAAATTTGATTTGATGTTTGATTTGTCAAATATGTTTTCATTTCTGACTAGTTGATGAGATGTCATGATGTATGATTATGCCTCGGTTTGGTTTGATTAGTTAAGATAGGTCAATAGCTAGTTTCACCTCCAAAATTAGATCAAAATACCTTAAATAGGTTGAGAAACCTTGTTTTACCATTCATTTTTACTTTTCATATTGGTGATTTTTGCTCTGATCCTCTGGTGAATTTCAAGATGGTTGTGCCGATTCAGGAGCATAGATTCGAGAGGTGCTGGAGATATGTGAGCCCGCTTGAGTATGGACCTCCGATAAGTCATTATAAACCTCGATTGTGCATTTATGATCATTTATTGCAATTTCATGTTCGTCGTTGCCTCGAATTTAAGAACTCTCACCTAGGAACGGTTTTAATGTCGCTTAGGGTATTTTATTGTCACGTCCATGGTTTTTACTCCCACCTCCATGTATTTTATCCTCGCTTAGAAATATTTTTCTCTCACCTAGAACTAGAACAACTCTCGCCTAGAGCTAGGTTAAACTACCCCTTTTCTGATAGGTTGTCGCTTATGATAACCCTAATGGATTTACTGTCGCCTAGGCTAGCATTCACTATTGTGTAGCCTAATTCACTATCGCTTATCAGGAAAACTGTCGCCTGACACCAGAATAATATTGCTTGACATGTGTTCACTATCACCTAAGGTTAAATGTCACCTGGCATGATAAAAATCACGCCTACTGACTATTTGGAAAAATTTTGTACTTTTCACATGTGTACTTGATTGCTTCTGATGAAAGTTTTGATAACTCTTAATGATAGATTTGGATGATAAGTGTAGGTCTGTTATTATCAACAAAACAATTGGTTTAGGATATCTAGATAGTGGTACCTCAGAATATGATTTGCCAATCCCATTTAGGATAGTGTTTAATAAGATAAATCAATCAGTGTGAAAATCGATATGATTTTGATACTGCCGCTTTGTTCTCAGGATACAGAGAATGAACGATGGTACTTGGTGTGATGACTTGAGACTTTTGAGAAGATTACTTGAGATAATTCCTTGATACGATGTATTGATATGATTCCTTTTACTTTTCCAACAGGATCACTGCCCTACCTTATACATCTGGTCAGTTGCATCTTGGGTTATTGACTTGAGTCAGGCACTCACAACAGTTGAGTTTTGTGTTATTGAGTGATGTGGATTGAGATTTTTGCTTGACCTCCCATGGTTTCAACTAAACCATGGGTTACTAACTGTAGTGGCGGAGCGATGGCACTCCAACCACAACACATTCCACTTGTCGTATGGAGAGATGACTATCACCCCCGAGGACGTGTATAGATTGCTTCGGATCCCATGTAGAGGAGAGGTGGTTTATTATGATTCTATCTATGATTCTTCTATCTACCGACAAGTATTCGGGGACAACACTATAGGAGATGGGGATACTATTACATGGCCTCAATTTGCATCTTTTCTGACATTACCAGCAGTTTTGGGTGCAGTGATTGGTGGTTTACTACTTCCCAACCGGTGAGGTTGTGGTTTTTTAGTCAATTGGGGTAGGATCATGGAGGATTTACTTGCTCATCCTTGACGGTTTGATTGGAGTTCCTGCATTCTAGCGCAGTTGTATCATGATTTACACGAGGTGGTGTATCGGGGGAGTGCATCATTATTAGCGGGTGCCATTATTCTTTAGTTATGGATATGGGAGCATCTTCCCATTACTAGGCCCATTTCTGATAGGGTTCGACATCGAGGATTTCCTTATGCTTTCCTTTACATTGGGATGGTGATTCAGCACCACTTGGGTCACTTGGATTACTAGAGACGTCAGATTGATGATCTCGATCAGGTTACATGGCGTCCTTACCTTGGTTGTGATAGATGGAGAGAGGATGAGGATGAGTTACCATACATGTTCACCCCTCGCTAGATGATTGAGCATACTACCACTACTATTGAGTGCTTCTTCTTTGGCAGAGTTTTGAGACAGTATGGTCGGACACAGGATATGCCTCAGGGCAATGCACTATATGCTCGAGTACAGGAAGAGATCTCTCTATGGGGTCCATGTATTGATTATCAGTTTGCATTAGATCAGATTGTGGGTATGACTATTTGCAGATGGGAGATGCTGACAGGTATTGCAAATGTAGGGATGTCCCATGAGTATGTAGATTGGTGGGCTCACAACAAGTTTCCTTGTTTCACTAATCCAGCTGAGCCTATTCTTGGATGTCATGATGGTGATAGGGATGATAGACATCAGAGAGGACGAGGACGTAGACATCCTCAGGTTGCAATAGGTAGAGGACATTTGAGATAGGGTCATGATCATGGGGATGCTAGAGATAGACCGACTAGAGCGTAGGATGATGCAGTTGATAGACAGCCTAGAGCAGATAGACATGATAGAGCTCATAGACATCAAAGAGCTCAGAGACAGGCACAGGTTGATGCAGCTAGGTAGATTCCTAGGCAATTGGATCCCTTGGTACAGTTACAAAGAGTAGCCTTGGCTCAGCATGATGATGATGCAACTCAGCAAGATCAGGCACAACAGGATGATGGTGCTCCACAGATGCCTCCCCCAGCTCCATAGCCACAAGGTGCACAGGGTGATCATATTGATGGATAATCTTGAGATATGCAGGTATTGAGGATAGATATGTCTGTTGTTGTAGGTCAGTTGGATCAGGTTGCCTCTTTATTACAGTAGTTTGTATTAGCCATGGTTGTTCTGAGACAAGATGGAGCGGGTACTTCACAGGCTCCTCCCCCATAGGATGGTAGAGGTCTAGATGGATCTGGTGTTGCAGGCTCTTGATTGATATAGTTACTCATTGATGATGTCCTCTTTGTTTCATATGTCATGTTATCCATTGCTCGGAACATTTGATGTAGCACTTTGATGACATTGTATCATGATATACTGATTTGATGATCATATGATGAACACTCTTTTGATGATATATATGATATACTTCATGGTTCGTCTTGATGAGTTGGTTTATGAGGTTATCTTTTATGTAGCTATATGATGTGTGTATGCATTTACTTTGTTTTTATGCTATGGATGTAGTATCTTATTTTATGATATACATAGATGTATGCAATGATGTATGGATGTTTTCTTTTTCTAATATGTGGATAATGAATAAGGCATGGATGCAAAAGATAATCTCATTTTCTTTGTAGTGTTTTAATCAAGAATAAACATTTGTTTGAACCCCATTGTGCTTTAATGTTTTGACTAACCAGGATTATTGATGTACCCCCTCTTGCCCTTGGACAATTAACCACAAAAAAATGCATTTAATTTAACAAGATAATGCAATTAATCTAACATGCAATGCAATGCAACCTAAGTGTCACCAGCTTTTAGCAAATACATGCCCTGAGGATAAATTTTCATCATTAAGCAATTCAGGACCGGAAAGCTTAGTACAATCACTACTAACCACATCATGATGATATGAATACCACTTTTATCACATTTTGGTAACCTCCTTTTTGAACCAAGTACAACCCTCACTAGTTGGATGACCAAACTATGGGAGTCTGAATACCGATGTCAATGGATTCAATGTTGCAAGTGGATTTTTGGTATTAAGATATAGAAAATCTAAATAGCCAAGGGATCCATTTGCGTAAACAAGCAAAGGTCAACTTGCCCTCTTATGAGATAGTCCTCGATGGTTCTTTGATGACCATGTCGTTAGATGAACTCTCATAAGTTGATGAATCTTCCTCCAAACAATCACTCAAAGGCAAGAAAAATATCATATCTTTATCATGGCTAATCTAGTTGAAACATCATTGAATAGCTCAAAAGATATGATGAAAAGTCAATTTCATCAAGGTTTATCAACAAGAAAATTTCAAGTGTTTTACCATGTTTCATGATTTTGCCAAGAAAGAAAGCTTAGAATGTTTTGCCATGTTTTAGGATTTTCCAACAAGTATTTCCAAGTATTCTGATCTTTAAGGTGTTTTTTGTCCATTTTTAATCCTGAATAATAAAGTCAATGAAGGTTCAAGTTGTAGGGTCAAATACTTAGGCTCAATAAACTTTCCTCTCTTCCGAAACTCTGATAAATCTCTCTCTGACGTGACTGATTGTAGCACTTATTGAATCCATATGGTACCAAATTTGCAATCTTCTTCTTCCCCCAGAGGATAAATGTGATCGGTTGACAAACTTAGGGCTGATAGACAATGCAACAATGCGACTGACTGACTTTATTATGACTATGTACAAATGACGGATGCAATGGTGGTTGTACAAATGAGATGGTGGAAATGCAATATGGACATATGTGACTAGGAAAGACAAACTTAAGGGAACAAAAGGTGCTTGTTTACCAAGTTTTCACCCTTTGGATGGATCAAGCTCTTTTTTCTATTTTTAAAGCTTTTTACCTTTTTTTTGCTACCAAGGTGCCTATTGCTAAGTTTTCACCAAGGCACTTTTTCTCTTTTTCCAATTTTTTTGTATTTTTCTTTTTCTTTTCCTCTTTTTTCCTTTTTTTTTTATCATCAAGGTGCCTATTTGCTAGGTTTTCACCAAGACAACATCTTATTTGAATGTTTTTGATCTTTTGTGTTTTTCCATGTTTTTGGTATTTTCAAGATCTCTTTTGAACTATGTACAATAAATATGATGCTTTCTCATCTGATACTCTTTATACTCTTTCATCTGACTCATGTGTAGAACCTTTTGAGATGAATACTGTTGATGGGTTCTTGGAGTTCCTTTCCTTCACAATCTGATAACTTATAGGTTCCTGTGCCAAATGAAGATACTATGATGAATGGGCCAAGCCAATTAGCTTCCCATTTGCCTTTCTTCTCTCTTTCAACCTAATTCTTTGGGTTTTCCCTCAACACTAAGTCACCTACCTGAAAGACTCTCAGTTTGATATGTTTATTATAGTTTCTTGAGATCCTATTTTGATACACTTTCAGGTGCTCATAAGCTTGTGTTTGATGTTCTTCAAGTAATTCTAACTGTTGAAGCCTAGCTACTCTATAGTCTTCATTTGTGATCAATCCTTGTAATGATACTCGTAGAGACGGGATTTCAACCTCTAATGGTAGAACTGCTTTAGCCCCATAGACTAATGAGAATGGTGTGGCTCCTGTGGGTGTTCTTATGCTGGTTCTATAGGCCCATAATGCTGGATTAATTTGCATATGCCAATCCCTTCCTGATTTATTGACCGACCTTTTCAAAATCTTCAAGATATTCTTATTCATGGCTTCGGCTTGCCCATTTCCCTGAGGGTAATAAATTGATGATGAATGGTGAGTGATATGAAATGTAGCACAAAGTTCATCAACATCCTTATTCTTGAACTATTTTCCATTATCTGTTATTATGG
Source organism: Chamaecyparis obtusa (assembly GCA_027943335.1). NCBI lineage: Eukaryota > Viridiplantae > Streptophyta > Pinopsida > Cupressales > Cupressaceae > Chamaecyparis > Chamaecyparis obtusa. Next base: position 802,706 of record BSBK01008712.1, read on the forward strand.
CATGAGGAATACCATATCAGCAAATGATGTGATTTAAGATAAACATGGAAATTTGTTTACCCGTTGCCGTTATCAAAGGAACTACTTCAACCCACTTAGTGAAATATTTTATTGCGGTTATGATGTGTTTGTGCCCATTTGAAGAAGGTGGATGTATGACGCCAATTAGATCAAACCCCCATTGATAGAAAGGCCATGGTGTGACAAATGGGTGTAACTCCTGTGCTGGTGCATGTATCATGTCACCATGATATTAACATTTACTACATGTCTTCACAAAATGGCAAGCATCCTTTTCTAGTGTCTTCCAAAAATACCCTAAGCGAAGGATTTTCTTAGCTAGGTTTAGACCGCTTGAGTGTGACCCGCAAATGCCTTCGTGAACCTCGTGTAAAGCTAACTTAGACTCTTCTTCCTCTAGACATCTAAGTAACATCCCATCAAGACCCTTACGATACAATGTTTCTGAAAGGATTAGATAACGGGCTGATTGGCGTATGAAGTTGCATTTTTGAGCTCGGGTTTGGTCTAATGGTAGCACTTAGTCTTTGAGATATGTGTATATATGTCCGTACCAAGGGGAGTCATGTCCATGTAATAGGGAAACAATTTGGGTTTTAGGAAGGTTGAATGTTGATTTCACCAACTCTTCCACCAAGAACTCATACTTCTCATTTTGATCTGGTTTTTGTAACAAGGAAGCCAAGGTAGCCATGTTGTCAGCTGCTCTGTTTTTCTCTCTAGGAATCTACTCAAAAGTGATTAAGGAAAAGTATTTCTTCCATCCATCGATCATAATCCTATATGGCAGTAACTTTTCATCTTTGGTGTTATATTCATTATTGACTTGATTGATGATGAGTTGAGAATCTCCATAAATTTGTAGCTTTGTTATATTCCACTCTAAGGCCATTTTGATGCCTATAACTAGTGCCTTATATTCTGCTATATTATTTGTGCATGGAAACATAAGTTTGTAGGACTTTGGAATGGTGTAACCTTGAGGAGTGACCAATAGTATGCCGACATCAGAACCTCCTTGAGTATAAGAGCCATCAAAGTATAACTTCCATGTTTTTGGCTCTATGTTGACAATGGTGGAATTCAAAAATTCCACTTGAATAGTTTGTGTAGAAGTTATGGGATTCTCTGCTAAATGATCTGCTATTACTTGCCCTTTTATTGCCTTTCTATCGACATACTCAATGTCAACTTCACTCAAAATCATAACCCACTTGGCTATCCTACCCATTAGGGAAATTTTACTTAACGAGTACTTGAGAGGATCAATTTTGGCAATTAACTTAACCTAATGCATCAACTTATAATGTCTCAACTTTTGAGATGCAAACACCACTGCTAGGCAGGCTCATTCCATGAATGTGTAATTAAGTTCATATTTGATCAAAGTCCTACTCAAATAGTAGATAGCTCTTTCCTTTCCTTATTCATCTTCTTGTGCTAAAAGCACTCCTAGTGATCTTTCGGTAGCGGATATGTATAGAAGCAATGCTTTGCCCTTAATTGGTGGCATGAGAATAGGTGGATTTATCAAATAAGTCTTTAATAATGTGAAAGCTTGATCACATTCCTCATCCCATATGAATATAGTATCTTTATGTAGCAACTTGGTGAAAGAATGACATTTTTCGGCCAACTGAGAAATAAATCTCCTTATGGATTGGATTTTTCCTTGTAATGATCTCATTTGGCTGATGTTCCTTGGTATGTCCATGTCCATTATGCTTGTACTTTCTCAAGATCCACTTCAATTCCTTTGGCAGAAACTATATAGCCTAGTAACTTGTCGAATTAGACTCCAAAGGCACATTTCTTTGGGTTTAATCTGACCTTGAATTGCTCCAACCTAACAAATATCTTTTTTGAAATTTGGAGATGTTCTTCTCTTTTGTGGGATTTTGCCAATATATCATCCACATAGTCTTCTAAGAATGTGTGCATCATGTCATGGAAGATAGTTGTCATGGCCCTTTGATATGTAGCTATGGCATTCTTAAGGCCGAAGAGCATGACATTCCAACAAAAAGTGCCCCAAGGGAAAGTAAAGGCAATCTTCTCCTGGTCTTCAGGTGCAATTTTAATCTAATTATACCCGTTGAAACCATCCATTAGGGAATACATGGAATGACCCGCTGTCAAGTCAATGATTGCATCAATACTCAGAAGTGGGAAATCATCCTTAGGACAAGCAAGATTTAGATCTCGAAAATCCATGCATACTCAAATAGATTTGTCATGTTTTGTGACTGGTACAATGTTTGAGATCCATTCAGCATAAGCTATTGCTCTTATGAAGCCTACTTATAACAATTTTTCTAGTTCTGCCTTGACCAAAAGAGCTATGTGTGGGTGCATCTTTCTCAACTTTTGCTTAATGGGCTTAACCCCTGGTCTAACATTCAAATGATGCATTAAAAAGTTAGGATCTAAGCCGGGCATGTCAACATATGGCCATGCAAAGTTTATTTGTTTCTCTTTGAAATTTTTTATAAAGTCCTCTCTTTCTAGAGGTGTGAGTGATGCTGCCAAGTGTATAAACTTGGATCCAATTTCATCCCAATGTTGACCTTTTTTGTCAGTTCTATAAGAATAGGTGACCTTTCTTCCTCATATTCGGGCAAGGTATCCAATCTCTCTTCCTTTGGTGCCACAGTTGGGTTTTCACCAAAGAAAACATCTTTTATTTTCATTTTTTTTGGTTCTAGTGGTCCCACATAGTGGTTTTCATCACTAGAACTTTTCATTTTTTATTTTTTTTTCATTTTTTTCTTTTGACTAAGAGAATGGACCCCTGTTGTTCTCATCATGTCTGTATCAAATTCATTGGTGAAAGAGGGTTCAACCGCATTAAGGTATTGGCTCATTGCTTGGTCATTTTGAAAGTAAAGTAAGTCATTTGGCTCAGTTTGGTCCCAATCAATGAGGTCTGGATGCATCAAAAGTAAGGATTCATTGGGTAAAATGTCATCAATAGGGTTTATGGACATGACTTTGTTTAAGGGTTCATACATTGTATCATTTAGATCCATGATGTGAGCTTCCTCAAGATGGTCCATGGAAGAAGGGTCAAAATCCCCTTCACTTGAGTCCTCTTCAACTTCTACGGGAAACAACATGGGAAAAGCCATGAGTAGATTAAACCTAACATTTTAATCTCTCTCCTCTAAAGGCCTCCAAAATGTCTCTATCCATGCTTGATTGGTAGGTGCATGCCCTATGTTAATATCTTGGATATTAGGTTCTTCATTGATTTGAAATTCTTGCCTTGGGATTTTTGCATAAGTATGTATTGCAATCACCTCCTTATATTGACATGATTCATCTGATAGGGTATCACACTCATAATCCTGGGATTCATCACTATCTCCATTTAATTCTAAGGCATTTATTTGAGGATAAAAATCTTGCATTAGGCTGGAGCTTTCGCCTTTGTATTGGTAGCCTACTCTAGATTTTTCTTGTTTTGCCCTCCAAGTAGGTTCAATGGGTTCTAGTAACCCTCTATTACTTTGGCCTAAGGGTCCTCTTCCCTTGTATCCCATCTTCTACATAATCTCAAAACCTTTCCCGTATTGCTCGGTTCATATATTAACATCCTGAATTCATTCCATGGGAGTGTTTGAGGTATCCTCTTCATCATGATAAAGCCATTGAAAGTACTTCACTTTCTTCCTTGTCAAATGCTTCTTTATCACTTTCTCTTATGAAGTAAGAGTTGTACTTGTGAGGCAAGTGTTCTTTTGATGGTTTTCCATGTGTCCTTGGAGACGTGGGCATGTCAAATAGGGAAACAGAGTATTCCCCTACTCCTTTTGAACTAATTTTGCACTGTTTGTCAAATGCCTCCATCATCTTATCCATTTTCTTGTAGTTTTCCTTTTTAGCTTTGTCTTTTTCTTCTCTAGTAGGTTTATAGGGTACTATCTCTGACTTGGGAATTTGATATGAACCCTTATTAATAATTGGACCCTCATAGCTCACCTTTTCCTTTCCCTTAGTTGATGTCGTTGAGCTAGCTTGAGGAGGATTTTGAGTAGCATTTAATGTTATGACCAGATCATCCATTTTGGTATCTTCAATGGTGACTCTTTGAATGATTCCTTCCTGATTATGTGGAATATATAACTCATGAAGGGGTTTGAGTGGATTGCAACATTGGAATGGGTTTGAGTCCCCTCCAACCATGATTTCTTCATCCATGTACAAAAATTTGATGCATTGGTGGTACGTGGATGGGACTGCTTGCATCTCGTGAATCCATGGTCTCCCCAACAAAATATTATAAGTTAACTTCATGTCTAATACTTGGCAATTGGTGTCCTTCTTGATGGGTCCCACTTGTATGGGCAATACGATCATGCCTTTAGAGGCCCTTTCAGCTTCATCATAAGCTTTGATGGTGATTTTTTTCGTAGGGTCAATGCAAGATTTGGACAACCCTAAGGGTTTAACAAGACTTAATGTACAGATGTTAAGACCAGCTCCTCCATCAATGAGGGCTCTTTTGACTCTATGCCTTTCTATTAGGACCTTTAGATGCAATGGTAGATTTTGAGGATGGGTTATAGACATGTCATCTTGATCGGAAAATGAGAGACAATGAGGTGCCACAAGATGACCTACCATATTTTGGAACTTTTCCTCTTCTAAATTAGTAGGAACATTTGTCTCTATTAGAGCTTTTTCCAAAATATCCTTATGGTTCAGGGATAAATTCAACAATTCTAAGATAGAGATTTGTGCTGGAGTTCTTTGCAACTGATCAACCAAGCTATAAGGTTTTTCTATTGTAGAAGGTTGCTTGACCACAATGTTGGACTGTGGAGTGTTAATGACTTTAGGAGCAGCGCCTTGTAGAGTCATTCTAGAATTTTGCCCTCTTGTAATGACATTTGATGCCTCTTTTTGTGGTTGTTCATTAATTATTATAGCATTCACAATGTTATCATAAGGTGGTGCAAAGTTAAGATTATTGGCACTTTGTTTCTTGTCATTAGATGACTCCCCTTTATCATGTTTGTAGAAAGGTTGTTTGAATGTTGTATGATCTTCATTGTTTTGAGGTCCATCAATGGTGATCGTGCCATTATCGATTAAGTCTTGCACTACATTCTTTAGTTGCAGACATTCATTTGTTGTGTGCCCTCGAATTTTGTGGTACTCACAATGGCTATTGGCACTCCACCAACTAGGCTTGTTATTTGGCTCATAAGGCTGAATGCTGGGTAAAGTAATGACATTATTAGCCATGAGAGTCTTTAATTCCTTTTCAAGGGGTTCACCCAAGGGTGTGAAGTTCCTTTGAGGGGTTGGCCTCAAATATTTATCAAATTTAGTACTCCTTGAATTATCTCCTTGATTTCCATTATTGGTATGGTTGTTGTTGGATGGCGCATTGGGAAGCTGATTGGTATTATTCACCTGATTAGGTGTCCTTGTAAGAGCAAAGGGGACCACCTTCAAGTTGCTAGATTCAACTACTCCATCGTTCACAATTCCCTTATTGTTGTTCTTATAATGGCTGTTACTATTGAACCAATTATTCTTTTGATTGTTGCCATTGTTTCCATTTTTGGAGTTGTTCTTGTTATCTTTGTACAGTTTGAGTTCTCCACTTTTGACCACCACTTCCTCTATTGTTACTCTGTTTTCAATTAGATCTTGAAAGGTCTTTGGACATTGCATTCATAATCAGTAGTTCAACTCATTGCTTAAACTGTTTATGAAGATATCCATCTTCTCTTTTTCAGGCACACTTCTAGGATATCTTGCAAAAAATGTCCTCCACCTTTGTAGAAAAGTGAGGAATGCCTCTCCATCCTTTTGTTTAGTGTTGCATAATGTTATCATCATGACCTTATGTTTAATATTATATGAGTAATGGGCCACGAATTTCAAAGCTAGCTCTTCGAAGGTCTTAATGCTGGAGGGTAACTTAGAAAACCACTCCATAGCCATGCCTCCTAAGCTTCGCAGAAATAATCTCATTAAATATGTTGTATCATGCATGAACTCTAAGCTCAATGCACAAAACTCCCGTAAGTGATCTTGGGGATCTATCGTTCCTTCATACTTGTCATACTTGGGGAACACAACATTGATTGGGAATGGCACCATAACCAAGCTTTTATCAAACGGGAATGGACACAATGCTTCTATGGAGAAAAGCTTGGGAGCCCCACTTTGCTTAATGTTATCCAATTACATTTGAAACATCTTGAATTGCTTTTTCATGATGTCTAAGGTACTTTCCTCAACTTCCGGTGCTTTGAGTTGGTTGACATCGTAGTCACGGGGTAGCTTGAGACCTTTTTGTGCTAAGTCCATGAAGTGTTTTTCTCTATCTCTGTCCATTGCCTTTTCCATGAGCTTTCAGAAATAAGGACATTGGATAGCCTCACTAACTTTTTCATCCGTGGCATCTTCTATCATTTCTTCGGTGTGAGTTCTAGTGTGAGTTTGATCAATACCTTGAGCATTTTAATTTGCTCCTCCATTGTTAGTATTGCCTTGGTTAGTAGTGTTGGCCTGGTTATTTATATCATTGCCCCCATTATTGGCATTACCTTGGTTAGTGGTATCAATTCCACTATTGTCTTTACCACCCAAACTACCATAGTACATCATGTTGTCTTCCCCTTCTTGTTCGGGTGACTTTTATGGTATGCTAGGAGTAGTCTCGTCTCTGTGGTAAGGGAGCTCTTGTCTCAAGTAGGTCCCCTCAGCTTGCAAGGTTTGCTTGATATAATAAAATCTGGTAAATGCAAGCATGAAACTTGAAGAATAAGAGTTAATATCACTCGGGGTCTAATTCTTTGGATGGTTTGTAACAATGCTGTAGAAACAAGAATTTGGACCAAGTTGAGAGTTTGAACAGTAAGAACACGAAAAAGGGTGCTCAAAAATGTGTTCAATTTTTTTTATTTATCCTACAAGTACTCTCTATTTTCCCTTTTAGGTTTTTGGGTGTCACTGAACTGAGCAAAGGCGTGATTGAGACTTCTTTAGGCATGCACTGGTTTCTTGTTAAGCGATACATTGTAGGTTACCAGACGAGACTTTGTTAATGCCAGGTGGGTTTCCAGTTTTTCCAAGCATGTTTGAAATTTTTCTAAGTGTGACTTCAGTATGTCTACGTGTGTTTAAACAAGTCACAAGCATGATTGAACCTCTGATAGGCAAGTGTGTTTCGTGCACAGGCGACACTTCTCTGACCAGGGTATAAGATTTTGAATTTTTAAAATGTGTAAGATCAGTCTTTGGAAATTTATGTGTTTGAAAATAGAAAAACAAGCCCAACACACACATCACTTTGTCATCATGTCCCTAAAAACATTTTAACGTGTATATTCTTTGATGTTTTTCACAAGTATATCACAATAAAGAATTCCAAACAACCTACCTAAAGTCAATTTTGGCTTGTAAACATGGTTCTACAAGGTGGCTTTACTATTTTACCACGTTTTAATAAATATTCTATTCAAATAGACTTCAATCTCTCAATCCTCCAAGGAGGATTCCCACACGCACCGAAGTACGATTTTGTGCAATCCGTTAAGACTACTAGAGGAAGGTTGAAAAATGAAAATCCGTTTGTCATGCACCCCATTAAGGATACATGTGTTTCATTTTAGAGTGGGTCGGATTCCCACGGCAAAAGCGAGTGTATCCCACTTTGGGCTGTCCCTCTCACCAGCCTCATTAAGGAAAACTCGGGAGGTGAGCCCACTAAATCTCTATTTTAAATAACATGTTCATGGAAAGCAATGAAATGGAATTAAGGTTAAGTGTTTGGGAATTTGGTTCCCCTAAAAGGTGAAGAGCATATCCCTAACTTTCCCTTTTGTTTCCAAACACTTCAAGAAATTAATTGTTCTTTCTCAACCTCTTGACAAGGAGGTTCTTAAAATTGAAATATTTGGTTAAATTCCCTCCTTATTAAAGCTAGATTCAAATGAAATGCCACAATTTAAGGGAATGCAAGCTTGATCATGTAAAATACCTTTCCTTGTAGCTAGCAAAAGGCTAGGGGCATTTTTGAATCATTTGGTTTTTATCTTATTTCCACTCACCTAGTGGCGATCGTTCCTACTCCCTCCAACAAATTAGTCCAACACAACCAAGCAAAGTGAGGGGAAACCAAAATTGAATTTACAAAGCATGCATTTTATGTAATGAATTTTAAGCCTTCTAATTGCAAATCTTTCAAACAAGAATTTGAATTATGGACTAAAGATCCAATTTAACGAAATAAAATTTGTTTTCTAGGCTTCAACGATTTTAAGGTAATTTTGAAATACCTTATTTTCTTCCTCTTGTGTACTCTCAAGAACAACCTTTATGTTCTCAAAATTCTCCTTCTTGATCCTCTTTCTTAAAGCTTTTTCCTCTTTGTTGAATTTGCTCTCAGGTCTCTGTGCTTTTCTGTGACTACTCATATACTGTCAGATCATAAAAATAGAGAGTTAGCCAAGTAATTTGATCAAATGAACTGAAAATATAGGCAACATGTCTCAAGTGACATCGTCCAGCTAATAGGCGTGACTAAACTGCTGACAGGTGTAACTTTGAGAATAGCGAGCGTCACTTTACAGTGGCTCAAGCGATATTCAAAGTTACTCAGGCATGAATAGTTTATTCAGAGGTGTAAGAACTTAAAATTGCACAAAAATATTATTGCTAAGCATCACTTTAACAACAATAAGCGATAATTTTTCTATTCCAAGTGTGATTATAACTTTAAAGTGTGAAGCAAAGCATAATCTAAAGCGACAGAAAATAAAATGTAGATGATACTCCCTAAGTCACAGGCATGATTGTGAGCCATAAAGGTTGAAAGCTTTGTCATCGAAAGTGGAGATCTCCAGCTAGTAGGCATTAATACAGAGCTCTTAGGTGACAAAGAACTGACTGTAGGCGTGATTCAACCTCTTGTAAGCGTGACTTTCCTAGTTTCCTGCAAGCAATTCACGGAAAATAGAATATCCAAGCATGCAAATGGAGATGAAAATGAAGTGAGGCTTAGAGCCCCACGGTGGGGGCCATTTGTGTGATGAAGTTACTCAACTACATGAAATTAAGATCTACTAACATCAATTTAATCAATGCAATGCAAATTTAACTAAAATTGAAATTATGATCTATATTATCCCATGGATCTCTAGAAAGAAGTGGTAAGTGAAGCTCTCAGCTACAATCCTCACTAGTGACACCTCTAAAATGAGAAATGATGCTGCTACTATGCTTATGCTATGCTTCTATGATGATTCTAGCTCAAGAATGATGAAATTATGACACTAAATGCTCAAGAATGCTCAAATTGCTCTTGGAAATGATCTCAATTGCCTATAGTAACAATGCTATATTTGAAATTCCAAGATGGAAATGCTCTCCAAAATGCCTCATACTTATAGTAATTTCCCAAGGGTAGGGGGTGGAGTGAAGTAATCATGATTATCCCATGGTTAAGTCAAAAACTTTACTTTGTTCATAAATGGGGGGACAAATGAGGGGACAAGCCTTTAAATGGTTTCAAATCTTTGGACAATTTAAATGTTTGAGTGATTTATGTCTTTTTGTCCTCAATTTTCATTGGTTAATCACTTTGTTGAAAGAAAATAGGATTTATTTAATTCAATTAATTAATTAAATTTAGCCATGGAAGGGTAATAGGTTCATTTTGATTTTTGATTAAAACAACTATACAATTAATTGATTAAAATCAATTATATAGTATTTTTGGCCCTTTTAAGCTTCAATTTAATCATTTAACATCATTATTTAATAATTCCTTTGTTTTAATTGATTTTGCTCAACTTTATTTAATTATGTCCATTTTATTGATTTTTGATCCATTTTGATGATTTAATGCATTTTATTGATTCTTGAGCCATTTATTGATTTATTGCATTTTGAAAAGTACTTGTCCAATTTTATGTGTCTACAAAAACACTTACAACTGAAGCCCAAAGTCTTCATCTCTAAGTAATTACAACCACTACTATCTATCGCAATTTGTCTTTTTGTAGCACAAAGTCTTCAAAAGTTAAAATTGGCTCTGAATGCAACAGGTAGCTCAAAGTCTACGCAATTGAATCCAAATCCCTCTTGAATCAAAGCATAAAAAATCACAATCAACTCAAGAAAATGTTGTCACATAAAATCTTGAATCAACACAAAGTTTGAAAGCAAGTTTCCCCTTTTATTGAAAGCAATTCAAATTTACATCTAAGCTTAAAGTCTTAGAGTGTAGATACAAACTGATAGAATTTTCTTGCCTTGCCAAAAGATGATTATTTACAATGATCTCCCTCCTTTATATAGGAAAAGAGGAGAGAGAAAGGTGGAGAGAAAAGGAGAAAACCCTTAACCACCTTGACTTATTCCCTAACTAACTAACTAATTTTGACTTATTCAAAGTTGCATGTCTAATGCACTTGCAACCTGATTACATGTTATAGCTTTGCACATGATACTATCAAATACAATTACATATGTCAAATATAAATTACAAAGAGATGATGAAAATATTTAAAGTGTCTCACAAGACACAACTTCTTTTACATCATCCTTTATGGGTCCTCATGCTGCTACATGATGCTCAATGTTTGATATGCTCTGGTTTGGTGAAAGCATCTTGATCTGGAATAGGAATATGCATCCTTGATTGTTTCATTGAGTGTTCATTGACCATTTTTGTCTTGAAAGAATTCTAGACTTGTAATATTTTGAACCTTTCTAGGGAGAAAGATCCAATCTTTTTATCTAGGTTTTGTTCTAATTTTGATTCACTTGAGTCCCTCAAAGTTGAATTTCTCTTAAGGGTGACCTTTGAGCTCTCCTATGGGCTTTCCTTTCTCTTTGTATCCTTTCTCTTTCCTCACATTCCAATCTTTCTTGAAGCCTCCTTTCAATTCTTTTTCTTTCTCTTTCAAATTCAATACCAACTTCCTCCTCTTCCTCTAAGATGGCTCGATCAATTATATAGTGTACACCATCTTCTCTTTGATTCCAAATGAAAGCCCCTAAATCTGAAATGATATCTTCCTTCCTTACGTTTACATCCAAACCCAGTTGCACAACTAGCTAGTTAGCATAGGAAGGCAACATCATCTTAGATCATTCATTTCAATTTTGTCTCTCACGTTTCAAACTTTCTTGATTCTCCCTTTCAATCCTTTGGGCCTTTACTTCTTCCTTTACTAGTGTTGGCTAGAAATTCTCTTGTCATGGAAATTGATATGCTTGAGTAGCTATGACATGAAGATTCCACAAGGTAAGAATATCTTCAAGAGGTAGATCCATTGCACACTTTTTGATGCACAAATATGAGTTTTGACATGTTATGAACAAGGAAAATGGATGGAAATTTTGGGACAGTGAAATGGTGGATGGGTTTGAGCTCAAAATGGTCACTTATATGGTGAGTAAAACACAAAAAATGATTTTTTCAAAGGGGATTGCATATGGAGACAATGAGGATTATGGAGGATAAAAAGGTACGCAAATGAATGAATATCATTTCTTCTTATAATGGAGTTGAATCAACCACCATCATGAGTTTTAAGTCATATGGCAGTGGTAGGGACAACAATTTATGCAAGTGGACTTTTTGGAAAATAATACATGTATGGACTTGCATTGGATTTATTCTCTTCTTCACCATAGAATGGGGTGTTTAATCCCTACTGCAAATGCAAGCAAGATGAGATTCTTGCATATGCATCTTAAGAATAAAAGATAGAAGTAGAAGAAACATGAATTTAATCACATGTAAATCTAAAATAAAAGTTTAAATGTTGAAAAACTTTGGAAAGAAAACAAGAAAAAGACTTTACTTCAATCCTCAAGAAGAAATCTTGTACAAAATCTGAAATGAATCAATGAATTTTCAGATTTAGGGAAGGTTGGATTGAAAAACTATAAATAGATCACATTCCTAGTCTTTTTCCTTCAACTTTGGATAGTCAACATGCATATACAACCAAGTGGGAAGGAATGAGAGATTAATTGCAAAGAAATAGAAACCATTTTGACTATTTCTAATGTATATGCATTGAGGATAAAAAATGGAGTCTAGGGTATAAATCCCAATCAAAATGGAGAAATAAATTAATGAAATAAAAAAATAACTTACCAAAATCAATTCTTGGGCTGAGAAATTGATTGAAGACACTCAAATCCTGCTTCCATGAAACATTTTTTGAAGAAGAATGACCAAGGGTAGACTATTTTTATCAAAATGCATGTGCTTTGTATTTCAAACAACATATGCAATGCTTACAAAAATCAACGCCCTAGAATGGAAGAGAAACCAAGAGGGAAAAACATAATTTGAAGATGCAAAGACACATGCAAAGAAGCATGTAATTCATGTCAAATTTGATGCCTTAGGAAGAATACGCACTTTGTTGAGGCAAAAAACACTCAAAACAATATGTAAATGCCTTAGAAGAAACACGTCTTGGAGAAAACACAACTAAGAGGGAAGAAAATGTTGTTTTAATATATATTTGCATATGAAAAAGAAGATGCAATCCCTCTTAGAATTTGATGCCCTAGATAAACAATTAAAAATGTTGTTTAGGAATGCCTTTGCACATTGTTTTCAATATATGCAATGCTCTTCAAAAATGACACCCTAGAATGGATATTAAATACGTAGGTTTTAATATGTCTTTTCTCATGAAAGATCATATGCAATCTCTCCAAAAATTGACGCCCTAGAAGGAAGAGTTTGAAAACACACTTTAGCAAGTGTTTTTCATGAGTTTAAAACATATGAAATGCCTCCAAAATTCGACGTCCAAGGAGGAAAATAAAATACGTTGTTTGGAAAAGAGTTTGCACATGTAAAAATACATAAAAAAAGATATGTATTTGGATTTAAAAACAACACCCTTAGTGATTCTCCATTAAAAATGCACTTTTCAAGTGCATTTACATATTGATAGAACATGTCTTTCATGAGGAAAAAGCCACTTGGAGAGTTTTTAAATACGTTGTTTTCTATATGCAATTGCATATAAAAATAACACTCATAAAGGATTAAATACGTTCTTTTTGAGTTCAACTACACATTCTTATAAAACATGTTTTTGGCTTAGAAAAAAGCCACTTTTCCATGTTTTATATATGCAATTGCATATAAAAACAATGTATTTAATGTATAAAAGACTTAATTTGAAGAGGTGGGTTTTAAAAAGTGTTTTGCATGTTGATGATATGCAATGAAGAATAAAAACCGCACCTTTTTTAACTTAAGTGTTTTAATTTTAAATTAATTTAATATATAACTATAGTTTTAATAAAGTAACATGAAATTAGATTATTTTAAAGCTAATTTCACAAAAACATTAAAAACTATATCTAAATCAACTCGAAATGAGTTGAAATTTGAAAATGAACTTTAAAATCTATTTAATATATTAAATATAATTCGAACTCATGCAATTGATTTTAAAAAACCCACCTTTTAAGGATTTTTAAAGAATATGCAGTCAACCTAAAAAACCCCACCTTTTACATCATAACTTGAGTTGTGCAATTCTGTTTGATGTCTAAGTTAGCTCGAAATGAGCGTATTTCAAAGGGCTATCGACTCAAGGGAAAATCAAGATTTAAAATTGCTAACAAGAAAGAGAAAAACAAAGAAAAGGAATTAAAAAATGCATGAAATGTGTGTTACAAAGAGCATTTTAATGATGACAAATTATCTTTATAACGCATTATCCAAAACATTCAAATCATAGAGGATACACCTACGAATTCACAACAAAATTTCGTAGGGTTGCCACAATTTTGTTATGCAGTCAAGGATGGTGGATCCAATGAAGGACAGTCCAAACCTTGCAACCAAAAGAATTACACAGTGGATTACTCAACAATGCAACACAAGTAATTGTTTTAACACTGATTTTCATTAACATGCCCGGCTGTAAGGCCTTCCAGGTTAGGGCCAATTACAATCAGAAAACAATTCTGCAAGATCCACAACTAGATCCAATACAATCCCAGCTAGTTCATCTCTGAAGACAATTAGAAGCTGATGGAAACCATAAGGCAGATCTAAACTTGAGCTCGCAAGTCTCCAAGCAATCTCCTTGTTTCCAAGTATGCAACTCCTAGCTCTGCTATAAATGACTATCAAATTACAATCTGATATGCAAGAACATCAAGAAATTTTCCACAACTTCACCAACTTCAACTTCACATTTGAATTCCATATCTGCTAAGTCTCCAAGTTCTGATCTTCCCAAATATGTCCTCTCAAATCCGTCTTTTCCAATTTGTGTCTTCAAATCTATGTCTCTAAACATCTACCCAAGCCCTCCTTAAATACTAGTCATCAACCACAAGTTAGCTAGATGAAACCCTTAACTCCCCCAAAATAATAATTAAATGCCATACAAGTCGGCTTACAAATGTATACAAACATTTAATTCTACATGTTGGCCCAAGACAATGGCTACCAACAATTAATTCACCAAGTCAGCTCAACAAATCACACAGAACTCTAGTCGGTAAGTCAGAACTACCGAGTGACAGTAAAATTACCGAGCATGCCAGGCATCGCCGAGCACCAGTATCGACCGAGCAACACTTTTACTGAGTGCCAGGGACTACCGAGTTCCTTCAGTGACCGAGCTTCCTTCAATGACTGAGACTGTCATTCAAGGCTGCAACCAAGCAAAAACTAGCCAAAACACAAACACTCCATGCAGTTTACCGAGGACACAAAATGCCCCTGCATCAGACACCCCAGGTTCCAAAAGATGTTCATATGTGAGAAGAACATCTTTTAGGATTCAACACATAAATCTTGAACTGGTTCTTCACATACAAGTTCCCCACCTTTTCTGCTTACAAAGTCTTCCACTTTAGTTTTCTCTATCTCTTCAAGTATTTTTTGGACAATGTACAGGTTAGTTTTTCATACTGATCATTCATTTTCTCAGGATCTACAATCTCAAATCAGCTACCAATACTCAAGCTTCTCGTACTGAGTGTTGCATCTATCAAAGGCATTAATGAAAAATTCCTGTCATTCTTCTCAACAATAAACACATTCTTTACACAGTCACAAATAGCTCTACAATCATACTACCAAGGTCTACCGAGCAATATATCACAACTATTCATCTTCACAATGTCACAAAGCACAAGATCCTTGTACTGGCCAATCTGAACATCAATGAAACATTGTTCTCTAACTTCCAAAGCATGAACATCTTGTAACTAGCCAAGCCTATAAGGACAAGGATGTTTCATTCTATTCAAACCAAGTTTCTGAACCAAGTCCTCAGTAACAAGGTTATCAGTACTACCACTATCAACAATCACATTACAGAGTTCACCTTCAGTCTTGCATCGAGTCCTAAACAAGTTACTCCTCTAACAAGGTTCATCCTTTGTACCAAGCAATGTTCGTCAAAGCAACAAGTTATCTGATTCAGGTTCATTCTGAATGTTCTCATTCATCACAGCAGTTCATTGGTCAACCTTATTCTGTGTAAATTCAAAAGAACAGTGTCCTTCCTCTCCACAATTATAGCAAGTACCCTTAAAGATAACTCTACTTGTCTTCTTCTTTGGTTCCACAGGTTTCTATTCATCTTCTGCATCAGTCGGTTTCTCCTTCACCAAGTGATCAATCTTTTCTTTCCCTTAGGAGTTACTAGGTTGTTTCCTCTTCAACTTATCTTCTTCCTTCAGAGCACACTGATAAGCATCTTCAACAGAATCAATCTTCAGCATACCAAACTCATCTTGAATATTGAATCTCAGACCATTCACATACCAAGCTACCTTTTCCTTACCAAGCTCTCAGTGTCCAGACCGAATAGTAAGTTTGTAGAAATCCTTGGTATAATCTTCAATAGACAAATCCTTCTATTTTAGATTCTGCAACTTCTTAAACAAGTCAAGCTCATAGTCAGTCGGTATGAACTTAGCTTTCAACTTAGTCACCATCAATCTCCACTGATTGATCTTTGTTTCACCTTCATCTTCTTGGTCTCTTTGTAGTTCTTTCCACCAAAGAGTAGCATGTCCTTTCAACTTTGTTTGTGCTAATCTCACCTGAAGAAGATCTTCAATTTCTTCTAGCTCAAAAAAATCTTCAAGTTCACCAATCCAATCAATTAGATTATCAGGCTTCAAAGTACTAGAGAAAGTAGAAACATCCATTTGGTAATTACCAAACCGAGCAACAGATCTAGGTAACCGAGTAGTTCTATCTTCACCAAATCTATTCCTCTGGTCATCACCACTAGATCCAATAGTTTCAAATTCTTCAATAGCTTCTTCATAGCCATCCTCAGTTCCAACATTCTGAGGTATACCAGCAATAGTTCTCATGATCTCAACGATCATATCATTCTTCATCAATTCCAACTGAGATATGAAATCCGATTTCACCTTCTTTGTGATCCGGGATTCAACAATATCACAAAGATTAAAAATAAATCTAGGGTCTGATATTCTTAGAGGCATCCTTAAAGATAAGAGAAACCCTCTGCAACAAACCCTCACCGATCACCTTGTGATAATTTCCAAGTTGCAACAAGTCAGATCTCAATCTTGCAACCTTGTAAACAACTAGGGCACAATTTCACAAGTTTAGTGCTTTGGATCTGCAATCTAGATTGCACACAATCTCTACTCCAATAAGATTAACTTTGCAAGATCAACCTTGCTAGGTCAAACTTCTGCTTCAACAAGATCAAGCTTTCGCTCCAACAGGAACAAAACTTCACTCTGATACCACCTTATGCAGTCAAGGATGGTGGATCCAATGAAGGACAGTCCAAACCTTGCAGCCAAAAGAATTACATAGTGGATTACTCAACAATGAAACATAAGTAATTATTTTAACACTAATTTTCATTAACATGCCTGGTTGTAAGGCCTTCTGGGTTAGGGCCAATTACAATCAGAAAATAATTCTGCAAGATCCACAACTAGATCCAATACAATCCCAACTAGTTCAGCTCTGAAGACAATCAGAAGCTGATGGAAACCCTAAGGCAGATCTAAACTTGAGCTCGCAAGCCTCCAAGAAATCTCCTTATTTCCAAGTATGCAACCCCTAGCTCTGCTACAAATGACTATTAGATTACAATCTAATTTGCAAGAACATCAAGAACTTTTCCACAACTTCACCAACTTCAGCTTCGCATCTGAATTCTAGATCTGTTTAGTCTCCAAGTTCTGATCTTCCCAAATCTATCCTCTCAAATCTATCTTTTCCAATCTGTATCTTCAAATCTCTATCTCTAAACATCTACCCAAGCCCTCCTTAAATACTAATCATCAGCCACAAGTCAGCTGGATGAAACCCTTAACTCCCCCAAAATAATAATTAAATGCCATACAAGCCGGCTTACAAATGTATACATACAAACATTTAATTCTGCATGTTGGCCCAAGACAATGGCTACCAACAATTAATTCACCAAGTCAGCTCAACAAATCACATAGAGCCCCAGTCGGTAAGTCAGAACTACCGAGTGACAGTAAAATTACCGAGCATGCTAGGCATCACCGAGCACCAGTATCGACCAAGCACCATAGGTATGACCGAGCAACACTTTTACCAAGTGCCAGGGACTACCGAGTTCCTTCAGTGACCAAGCTTCCTTCAATGACTGAGACCATCGGTCAAGGCTGCAACCAAGTAAAAACCGGCCAAAACACAAACACTCCATGTAGTTTACCGAGGATACATAATGCCCCTGCCTTAACCTTGGATGCCCCTACATCATTTTGTGATCTCAAAATTGAGGACAACACATTGTAAAGAAATAAAAATTCTAGACAAAGTTATCGACCCTCACAAAGAGAGATTACAATAAAGAGCATTTTATGCAAAATGTGTAGGTCAATGATCTTTGAAACAACATATTATAAATTGGTGGAAAGAAAACAAGTGAGAAGAAATTAAGATTAGGGTTTTGGAAAATAAGTTTTTCCTAATAGAATGCAACATTGGAAAAAATAAGATTCTCTAGATTGGTTCATTAATGATGTAGAAAGTGGATTTTTTCATCAAGGAATGGGAGAGGAACTTAAATCCATTCACACAAAAATGGGAGAAAATGTCTATGTGGATAAGTTTGAAAAACTTACCTTAAGAATACTGGAGTGAAAAAATAATGAAGATAATTGCCTACACATTTGTGGGCTTAGAGACGAAGTTGATGAGTTATTAATAGCTAGACTTTGCATAGTGATAGACCTAGAAAATGAATGGTGGGAAGAGATAGATAAGAAACATGAGGTTTTGGAAAAAATAAGGGAGGTGAGAGAGGATGAGTGAGGGGATTAATCCATCAATCAACCAATAGAGGAAGGAATGAGAGTTTTCTAGAAAAGACTCAAAGATTCTAGGTGTGTCAAATAAGAAGAATGTTAGAGAAAAAGAGAGGGGTAAGGAAAAACCTAAGGAGAAGTTCAAGAAGATTTCAAATGAAGAAGAGTTAGGTTTAGAGGGAGGGTCTAACTTGGGTAAAAATGTTAAATATTCAAGGAGGTATAAAGAGACAAGACATCAAAAACATAAAATGATGTATAGGGAGACTCTCTACTCACAACAAAAACTCTCAACAAAACTAAATTCAAACTAAACATGTACTTCATATTATTGATAAAAAATGTGCAAATCAATTACATAAAATAACAAAGTATAAACCTATAATTACATTAAAAACTTGGCCTCTCATGTTCCTCTCACAATTCATCTCTTTCTCTCCATTTTTCCAACTCTATGCAACTTCATCTTCCTTCAAAATTTCATCTTCTCCCTCTTTTTATTATTCATGTTGCTGCATATATTTTAATTGCAGCCCCAAAGAGGCATCCAACTCTTCATTTTCTTCCTCAACATTTTATCTTTCATTCAAGAAGTTTGGATTTTTAATTTTCTCTAGCATATACCTCCAATTCTTGAAAATAATTAATTTGTAACTCTTCTTATGTTTGATAATTACTTTTTTCTCTAAATTGTATCAAATTATTTAATAATTAAATTTGGAGAGCTAATAGTTTTTCCAAGTCCAACAAATTAAGATTAAATGTGTGAAAATGTGTAGAGAATTATCGACATATCACTTTTCAATGTTAATTTTGAATATGCAAATGTCTTCTGAGTGCTCTGAAAAATTATATATTAGGAGTTCCCACCTTCATCATTAAGAACACGTGTGGATACAAATTTATATACAAAAAGTAGCATACTAAAATTTAAGCTGAATTCCCAAAAAAATTCATCTTTGAACACTTGGTGTTTTCATCCCCTTTCTAGCAACTTTTCAAATTTTGCAATTGTACACTTGTGAATGAATTGATGATTTTAGATGTCTAAACCCACCAAAATAAACCCAAATTGAGATAAAACAAACCAAACTATTTTTTGGTGGATGTGGGATTTCCTATAGACTCAGATGCTCCTACATTAGACACTTTGGGTAAGAAAAAAATTGTGGGTTTGGGATCACAAAATGGATTTGAATGGTAAAACCATCCTTCCACATTGTGAATAGTCTATGACAAACTCCATCACTAAAACAAGTACATTACAACAATTCTTCCTTCTCTTCCAGTATATAGTTGGGAAAATTTCCCCTTTCATCTACCAAATTCGCTCCTCACTTCTCCCTCTTCTGAACCTATGTCCACCATTAACCTTCCTCCTCCTCCAAATAATATCTCATGTCCTCTCCTCCATCATGGGTTTTGACCCATCACAAATTGATCACCTCCACCAAATTTCACCCGCAAAACCCTCTACAACTTCTACATTCAAATACATACTATCAATACACCAATATATAATTAATTCATTTGTTTCTTCTTTGTATTCACTTGCATTGATTCCTTCTTATCTCTCTCTTATACATGCAAATCCACATCAACATTCTCATCATAAAAGTTAGAAAAATTAAAAGTTACCTCTTTATTCTTCATTGCTCCAACATCTTCTTCTTTGTACTTTACTGTAATGTTCATCTTCTCACCTTTGTCCATTCTCACCATCTCATTTGTATGCAAATTAACATCAACCTTATCATTACAAAATTAAAAATAAAATAAAAAATTGTCTCTTTCTCCTCTAATTTCGCAACACCACCCATAGTTGCAACCTCTTTCTTTTTTACTCCCACACCTTCCCAAATACATATTTATATTACAATTTATTTCACCAAACTCTCTATTTATTCATGCATATATGCTTCTACAACATCACCTTCTTTTACGAGCTTCTCTTTTTAAGTAATCTCACTTTCATTTGCAATCTCTTCATCTTCCTCTACATACAGGAGTATATTAGTAACCAAACCCATGTCCTCTTCTTTCGTTTGCTCCATTTTAACTGTTAGTTCTCTCAAACCTCTCCACGTCCTCTTCCTAGCCATTTACTTTGTTTCACTTCTAACAAGAATTGAAATCCCCATAGGCTTTTTAAGAAATAACCCCATGCTTTTTCTCTTATTTGACGTTTCATCAAACATTTTCCACACACTCTAAATGTAACATCTCTTCAAACTTACTTATGTAACTTACAAATACACCTAGGAAAAAAAATCACATCTACATTTATCCTCTACCCAATAAAGATTTATGTAAGACACACTGAGCTCACTTTCTCTTCCTACTCTCCCTTAGTGGAGGAACTATGTGCACCATCTATCGAGAGCCAACATACTCTCATAAAAAAATCATCCAACTCAAGGTCCTGGTGTAGATTACCTCACATTTGGTGATTTGTCTACACACTCAATATCTCTAGCTCTACTCTTGTTTGATGTAGAGAGACTCTCTACTCACAAAAAAGAAACTCACAACACAACTAAATGCAAAATAAACATATACTTCATTTTATGATAACAAATGTGAAAATCAATTACATGATAGAATAGACTACAAATCTGTAGTAACCTTAAAAACTTGGCCTCTCATGGACCTCTCACAATTCATCTCTTTCTTTCCATTTTTCCAACTGTATGTAACTTCATATTCTTTCAAATATGTGTCTTCTCCTATTTATTTATTCATCATGCTATTGTATATATTTTAATTCCATCCCCAAAGAGGCATCAAACTCTTCATTTTCTTCCTCAATATTTTGTCTTTCATTCAAGAAGCTTGGTTTTTAAGTTTTTTTCCATCATATGCCTCCAATTCTTGAAAATAAATAATTTGTAACTATTCTTATGTTCATTTATTGTTCTTTTTAAATGACATCAATTTTTTTAATAATTAAATTTGGAGAGCCAATAAATTTTATAAGTCCAACAATTTAAATGTGCTTGAGAGTACATAGAGAGTTGTTGATAGACCACTTTTTGGTGTTAATTTTGAATGCACATATGTCTTCAACTTGTTCAAAAAACTTGAATATCAATAGTTCCCACCTTTATCTTCAAGAATACATGTGGATCCGAAATTATATACAAAAGTACTATACTAAAATTCAAACTAAAATCCAAGAAAAAAGAGTCATTTTTGAACATAATGTTTCACCCTCTTTCCAACAACTTTTCAAAATTTGCAATTGTACACTTGTGAATGACTTGATGATGTGAGATCCCTAAAGTTCCACCAAAACAAACCAAAATTGAGATAGAATAAATTAAATAATTTTTTGGTTGATGCAAGATCACCTATAGATAGATGCTCTTGCATTTGTAATGTCATAAATTTGTGCCCCTATGTAATTTACCACCATGACATGCCCCTACCTTAGCTTAAAATATGGAATTTCACATCACCCTTCACACCCCTCTATTTTCCCTTGTCAAACACCTACTCAAAATATCAATCACATGACTTGGACGACCCAAGACATGTGTATGCCACAAAAACATCTACACGACACATACTCATCCCTCAAATTTGTAGATGTGTAGTGTTATTGGAGCATTACAAATTTACACCCTTGTAGTGTAGCACCCATTTCCACCACCCACCGATGTCGATATTTGAATAGGCTATTTTAAGAAACATTTTAGGTGCCTCATTTGTCTCTCTTCACACTTTTGGATTCACTTCTTGGATTCTACACTCATTTTTTACTCTCCAACTACATGCTTAATCTCCTATGCAAGTTCTTGTTCCATTAGGATAGCTTGCAATACTTGGCTTCAATTGTCTCTACTTCTCAACCTTCATTCTATTGGTCTCTATCTTTGTGGCTTTGAAGGGAGTCTCTTCATCTCACTCACTTGTGTATTTCAATTGCATATCATAGCTTATTGATCATTCTCTTGCAATATTATCATCTCTATTATTTATCTATCTTATCTTTATAGTCATTTATCACCATTTTATCTTATCTATATCAGCTACTATGGAGGTGGAAACACCAAAATAGGGATCTAACTGAGGCAAGGCTCCAAACAACCAGCCACCAAGTTTCTTTTTTTCATGTTTGAAGATTTATAGGTGAATAAAAAAATATGTTGGCTTCATCAACTCATATCCACTGTGAGGTCATTCCTTTCCCTCTTCTTTCATTTCATGTTGTTTTCATAATATAATCATACTTTTGATATTTTATAACATCCTATTTTCTATTCAGCTACTCTAGTTAGTTCTTTTCATTTGTCTCATATTTTGTGTTGTCCTTTGTACTCTATTTATATCAGACTTACATGTGTTGTGCATTCATCTTGTACCTGTGTTGTTGTCCTTGACCCATGTGTGTGTCATGTGTAGTGGGCTTGTAGATTTTATCATTTTATCATTGTAGTGTGGTCTTTTGATTTCTATAGTTAAAATGTTATTTTGATTTAGAATGTTAGTAGCTATTCTAAATTTCTTGCATCTATTGTTGTAGTTCATTTATTCACTTTATCATATTAGTTTGTCTTGATCCCCCATCTCACTAGAGTGCTAGTTGAAGTGAGGTGGTATAAGGGACAATTCATCCTTCAAGACTTTAACCATTCTTGAGGTTAGTTAACATTTCCTTCTCCACATTTGGTGAACCAAATGTAAAGCTTACATCTTTTTAAGATCTTATGTCTATTTGGATGTTGTGAACTCCTATAAGCTTCATGACTTAGACCACTTTGAGAACTATTGCAAGAAGATATTTTAGACTCACTATTCCTCTGAACTATTATAGTCCAACTAGACTAGGTCCTTTTTTCACTGGGAATATGGATCCTAATGACCTTACTGGATCTCAATTCTTTACAGGCTCGATATTAGGACTTAATACTTCTCTAAAAGTTGGGTCTAAGAATTATGTACCAGTTAGCTCTTCTCTTGAATCCCCTCCTATAGTGGTTCATGATTCTACTCTTACTGTTGAGTTTAATACATTTTAATCCCTCATGGATAATCTAAATGATTTTGAGAAGTTCCTCCAAATATAGGACATTCGCACCAAGGGTAGGAATATCATTAGTAATTTGAGAATTATTAATTTAAGACAAATGAGGCCTTGAGGTGCTCTTGGCACTGACATGAATAATAGATGATCATGTGTCTCTTCCTCCTTTAGGTTCCTAATAAAATGTTTCTAGAGAATAGATTAGTTTTTAAATACCTAAGATGTAAGTGTACATGGTGAAATCAATACCAAATATTGACCATTTTAATAATGGTGCCATCCCTAGTGTCAATGTGAATAGGAATCTCCTGGGATACAATTTACATAACACTGGTGTGAATGTTGGATTTGGTCAAAGCAGTAATGGTGTTGCTCAAGGTAATGGTGGATCCTCTACTCTTGGTGGTGGAGGTAATCTACCCCCACCTCCCCAACCTTATAGTTCTATTCTTAATAACATATTACAAAATGGTTGTTGTTGTAACAATAATTGGCAATTTTATCTACTACAACTAGCTAGAGTTATTCAACTTCTTATTATTGTTGTATTTTGTTGACTATGAAAGCATTGAATAATACACTACCATAAGGTTTTAAATCCCTAAAGTTCAAAAGATATAGTGATGATGGGGATCCACATCTCCACATTGACTCTTTATTAACTCAATGCAATGAATATCATAATCTAGATTATGTATTACTTAAGATATTCTCTCAGTCCCTCAAAGGAAATTATATGGAATGGTATATCTCTGTTCCAAACTATTCTATTAATATTTTTTATCAATTGATGGATGCCTTTCTTGCTTGGTTTTAGGCTAACATGGGTAGCAAGGTCACTATCGTAGACCTTATTCATTGTAAGTAGAAACCAAACAAGAAGATAACTTATTTTATCTCAAGATATCAGTCTATCTCCACAAAGGTTCCCTATGCCTTACCTAATGATGACATTTAAAGGACGTTCATACAAAATCTACAATTGACATTGATAGAGAAACTTTAATTGATTAGGTATCCTAATTTCACTAGTCTTTGTAGCGCTTTGACTGAATATCAACACACCATGGCTCAATTTGGGGATTCTTCCTCAAATGCCTATGAGGTAGCATCTTCTTCTACTGGGTCTTGAAAGAAAAAACATGAGGCTAGTGTCATGGAACTTCCATAGCTCTCAGAGAGGAACTAATTTTTAACATAACCATAATAGATTCAAACATTTTCTAAGTTATTTGATTCCTATGTGAGTATTTTGCAAAGGTTGTTGAAAGACAACTTGGTAACTCTTCTTGAAATTTGATCCATTCCTGATAATTTCCCATACGCTCATTAGTATGATGGGTCAAAGATCTATCAATACCATCGTATGCCCAGTCATGACACTAATAATTGTGTACATCTTTGACATCTTGTCCAAGACCACATAGAAAATAGTGTCATCAAAGTAAACAAAAGGAATCCAAAGGAAAATAATTTTGTAGATAAAGAAAATAGTGAACTAAAAATATACATTGATTCTTTACCACCATGTTCATCAAACTTCATTGTTAAATCTTCATTGCCTCCTTCGTTTGGAAATAGTCCCTATGTTAATATGGTGACACTCACTCCTATCTCACCACCTATGTAGAGGGTTCTTGAAATGAGCATTACTTTCACCACTGTAGATGTGACATGTAGTGGAGAGCCCTCTCCCCTCTATATCTCAACATTGATCAATAACACCTATATCAGATGTGTCATAGTTGAACCTTTGTGTTAGGTTGACCTTATCATTAAGGAGGTGCTCTTTGTAAATAGTTTGAATTGTTCAAGGTATGACGAGTGTTCTACCAGTATCTACACACATGATGGGTTGTCACTTCCCCCTTTGGGATCGACCACCTTTATGGTCTAGGTAGGACCCAAGGCGGTATTTTAAGTGTTTATTTTCATTCTTGAATTGGACCTCTTTAGGGTCAATTTGGGTATCCCTTGGCTAGAATCCATGGGAGCCATCCCTTCAATTGGGCATTATTTCTTGAATTTTCCTCATGAGGGCACTATCTATATGATCTAAGAACATGTTGCCATACTTTGGTGTTGCATGAGGGCTTTCTCCTTTATCATTTTTAGCCTACTTTGGTAGGTCCCTTGCATCCTCGATGTGATGCATAATTTATTGATTATCAAAAGTATGAGGTCAAGGAACTAAATATTAAATATGTAGCACATATCCCTACTCCTCTTGTCCAACCCTCCCAAGAGGCTCGAAATTCTTCTTCTTCTATCCATTTTTCATCGAGGGTTTAGGGGAAGAACACACCTCATGAAAAGCCTCCTTGTTCACCTCGAGCCTCACAAATTTTGATGGTTTCTTTTGTTCCCATGTCTACACCTAATGTAGACAAAGAAAATAAACTCATGTTGCTTAAAGACAAGGTATGTCTTCCTTTTCCTATCCCAATCATTGTATACATATCTCACCCTACTATTTATGTAAAGGGTAAGAGATCTCCTAAGGTCATTCCTTCCACTCTAGCACTTGCTAGTCGGCCTCCAAGGGTGTCATGCCTCGCAAGGGAATTGGGAAAGAGAACAAAGATTCTCTTTAGAAAAGAAAACCTAAGTAACGAATTATGAAAAATTTTGAACTTTAGAAGATTTGCATGAACAATCCATAAACATCATTTAACTTACAATCCTTCCAAGGTTCCCCTATAGTATGTAATACCCACCCATAGGTTGTTTTTAGGTTGCTTTGTGTTTTAGGTGATTGGTCGAATTCTTTTAGGTCACTTTTCATGTGATCGATTATTGTTTCATTAATGATGATTATGGATTATTATCATATGTTTATCAGGTGTATGTATAGATTAGATGATGATGTTTTATGATGTTGAGATTACATGTTTTATATTGATTACGATGTACTTACCCCATACTTGCATGTGTATGGTGATTATGTGTCTGTATCTGTTTGACGTGTTTGTGTGGTAGAGGACGGAGGTGTAGTTACTTGCATAGTCAATTCCACACGTCCGACCGTACCCTATCATTGTTTGCTATATATTGTATGTACATGCTTTGTCTTGTGATGATAGGTTTGCAGGTACAGGGCATCTTCTTCCCTGAATTGGCAGGAGTGAGTGTGCCCACAAACATTTGTCTCAATGGTAAAGAGGGGAGATAATACACATACCCAAAATCCTAACCTAAGCCAAATTGTCCTAGGAATGGACAAGTGTCTGTTTGACTACCCTATCCAAATTCACCTGGTTGGCATGAATTCGTGGATCCCATTCTCGAGTCTGTGCATTGTTTCAGTTTGTTTGATTTTATTGTGCTTGATCTTATAGTGCTTAATTCAGTTGATTCATGATTATTTAGGTATTTTATATGATTATCAATGTTAGGATTATAATTGAATTTAATGATTTAATTATGTTCCTATGTTTAATTTGGAAAATTATCTAAGGTCAATTATTTGATTAATTGGAATTAATTGATTATTTAATTGAAATTAGGATTAATTATGTTTGAGTGTATTATTAAATAATTAAATATTTAATTACATGCTTTAGGATGTATTAAATATTTAATTTATTTAATTTGGGTTTTAATTATTAACTTGTGCTTAAAAGGTAAATGATTTGAATTATGCTTGCATATTTTATTAAATGATTAAATAATTAATTGCATGGATTTGTGATGCATTAAGTATTTAATTTATTTAATAAATGAATTTAAATTAAAACATGTGTAAAATTGAAAAGGGAATTGTTCTCAAAAAGATAACAACTAGTTTTAAGAAGTCAAGTTGAGTTGTGCATTTAAAAGATATTTTTAATTAATTAATTGTATTTTCTTTCAATTTTTGAATTTGAGTTGGATTAGGAGTTATTTAATGAGTCATTTTCTGATTTGGAGTTGACTGTGAGTTAGCTTTTGAGTTGTCTTTTGGGATTGCTTGAATTTGGGGATTGAATTTCTATTAGGAGATTTTTGCTTTCATTTTTGGAGAGACAGGTTTTGGAGAAGATTTTTGGGGAAGCTTGTGTGTTTGGCTTTTTGAAGATTTGTGGATTGTTATGGCTGCATGTTGAATTGAATTTCTCTGTGCTTCTGGATCGGGCACCTATTTGCAACATAGTTTTAAGATCTACAGGTTGGGCTTGATTTTGGAGAGAATTCTATTTTCAGATCTGCAAGGGTTTTCATTTTCAGTATCTGGCATTGGATATAAGATAGGCATTGAATTTTTGCCTATTATCTCTGTTTTTACATCCTTTTGTCTTTCTATGTTTTTAATATATCTGGGTATTCAGAAACCCTAGTGTAGTTGATTTTTGTATTTTATTACTACTTGGCATCGTACTGTTACTCTGGCAAAATTTTGTTAAATACTTGTTTATAGTTTTCCTACAAATTGAAATATTAGATCTAGGCAATAATTTGACTATAGAGAATGAAATAAATTAAATCTGGTTGAAAAAAAATCATGTTTATGAAAAATACCCAATTCTGGTATAAAATTGTTCTCTGTTAAAATATAAATTTTTATGTGGAAGCATGTGAATGTTTTAATTGTTTGTTTTGAGAAAGGAATAGATTCTTATCACAAAAGAATCTAAGATTGTATTTGTAAAAGAAATTGCTAAATATAAAATTTGTTTCCTGTAGAAAATTTTGATGTATTAATTCTGTTAAATTTCCTATTTCCAAATTTTTGATTAAAATAGTAATATATATATATATATATATATAAAGTTATGCTTTGTAAAATTGATGTTATTATTATTAAACAATTTTTTTTTAAAAATAAATATTTAGTATTTAGCATTTACTTTGGAAATTGTTTAAAAAAAAATTGTTTTAATTAATAAAGGGCGGGGACCACTGTCCCCTAATCCCCTCTGCCACGCGTAGTAGTGGGTACTGCTATGGCAATACCGCACTGCCATAAGCAGTGAGTACTGTCGTAGGCAGTACTTACTGCTAGCATGGGGCAGTGCATGAGTTAAGTGCTCGGTGGAGAGTCTTGGGAAAAATGCGCAGGGCGTTGGGAACAGGGGTGCGGGGCCCGCAGGGTTCCCCCCCAAATGTATTACTTTGTTATATTTTTTTTAAAATGACTTTTGTTATTTCGTTTTATGTTTTAAAAATTTTTCATTTGTTAGTTATTAAATTGACATTTAATATGATTAGTATCTTTTTAAATTTATTAAGTTTATAATTTATTTATTAAATATAATTTATTTTGTTTATAAATTAATTATTTTGTAATTTTGTTTATCTTGTAAATTAATTAATAGGTAACTTATTTTTAGTTGGTTTAGACCATAATTTTTAATTTGATTATTTGATCAAATTGGTATTTACAAATTAACTGAGTTAAATAAAGTTTATTTCTATTTAGTTGCAAATTAAGTTGTAGATAGTTTATTTGTGTTATAGTGAAATCAAATTCTATTTGAATTGTGTTTCTTATTATTCAAATAGATATTAGTTTAAGCAATTTAACATTTAGCTTAAAATTTTCAAGTTACATTTAATTGTATTTAACAAATAAGTAAAACTATACGTTTTTATTCATGTTCATGTTTGTCATTATGAATGGGATATGCGATTACTTTATACTGAAATTGGGCAATTTTTCTCTAGTGAATTTGTATAATAATTATGGGAAATATTCTTACAATTATTGTTTTATTAAAGAATATGTTGTGTTTCTTCTTAGCGTGAATGTTGTATTTATCGTTCCTATAGTAATTTCTTTTACATTGTGTGGTATCAGGCATTAGATGGCCTAGGGGGAAACAGAGGCAGGGATATGTTTCAGTGGATTGTTTTTCAGTATCATGTTTGAAGTATGTGTTTATTCTGATTATCATCTTGGTTTTGATCTTATGGGCTCTTGATTTGGAATGTTATCTTTTTATGGTATCTTCGTAATCATTTCAGTTTCTATGTGTGAAACTGCATCTAGGATTACCTGGTTGAATACCTGATTGATGTTTATGTGATTACGAGCCTAGGGGAGATTGATTAAGTGCATCTTAGGGGAGTGGCTTACAATAGGGGCCGGGACCCAAAGTGGTCAGTACCTGGGTAACCTATTGTAGGTTATGTAATTAAGTGATAACTTAGTAATTAAAAATTTATAGATCATTTAAAAAGATAAGTTAGAGTATGATTATGATTAGAATTCTTCATATCTGAGAGAAAGTATTCTAATCCCACATGGATTGTATTGAGGGTCTGGGGCCCAGAGTGGCCAGTCCAGGGTAACTCTATGCTTGAGGGTCTGGGGTCCAGAGTGACCAGTCCAGGGTAACTCAAGTAGATAAACATGTGATGACACTCCCATAGATTGTAGCCTAAGTCATCTCCTGAGTTTTTTGTTTATGCCTCTGGATTAGTGTGTTCCACCTTTCACTCTATTGTTGTGTACCTTGAGTAGAGAGCTTTCAGGATTCCTTGCTCAGTGGTTTTATCCTTGTTTGGTTTTGGTCATCCGATTGGGGTTTGTGGTTATCTCCTCAGCACGGTGGGGTAGGCCTTTGTGGTTCTACACGGACGGGTGGTAGTGATTCTTTACCATTTGAGATTCGACATCCTGGTGCCAGTGCTTTTGGTACTTCTGCAGTTGGATGCCTTCTTGATTCTTCATTATTGGTTTCTTATCATACCTTCATTTATGTAGTCCTATATTAGTGTATCGCATGTGATACCTAATATGGACATTGTACTTTTTTGTTAGATTTATTATTACATACCCTGCGACATGTGCAGTGGATGTCAGTTTATTAGTTATCATGGATGTCCATGAGGATTGTATATTGTTGTAAGTTGTAATTGTATCATTTATGATATGGAATCTTTTGTAATATTTCTTTAGTTGTGTTTTGTTTTTAAGTAATTCTACGTCATGGAACCCTTGAGATTTGTAATCTGTGTTGGATGTTTTTTCAATGTGAGTAAATGGTAATTGCTTCTGCACTGTTGTTATCTTGTTTGTTAACTTAAAAAAAAAAATGTTCACCAAACTTAGTATCATGTTATAGGTTAATCTCTCCTGGGTTCCCTAGCGGGGTGTTACATAGTACATTTATAATTATTTTAAGATCATTAAGTGTACTAACTCTTAAAGCATAACCTTTGAAATTCTTTAGAGAGAAATATAAATGCTATCATTTCATTACTAACCAATTGATTCCATTAATATTCCCTAAACCTTATTTCATAAACATTTAAAGCATAATATTTGTAAAAGAATTTATCTAGGAGTTAAACTATTTCTCATTTGAAATTAACACATTGGTTTTACTAACTTTTCTTGAACAATAATAATAAGAAACATGCCACTTTGCTTGAAACATATATGAAACTGCTTTTGCTTTTCCAACAACATGATTTACATAAAGTTCACCATTCCCTTTTCTTTTCCCTAAATCTACCCATCCAAATTAAATCAAATTGAAATACATTAAATGCTACATTACATTCATTTCTTCTAGGAGGTAATAATAGCTTTACATTGAAAGATAAATACAAAGTCTTCTTATTTCAAAACTAGAACAATACGCAAGCAAGAATCCATAAGCTCTACAACTGTGAAAGGTACCTCGATAAAAGATTTACCACCCAACCAACCAAAAGGCCCACTCCCCCATGCTAGGAGATAAACACCAAGGTCCACAAGGAAGTGATATCTAGGCCATACCTAGGATTGGAGTAACCTTTCCCAAATAAAACCTGAAAAAAAAATTAAAGTACAAACCCTTTCCCAAAAGGTTCTAAGGCTAGGTAGAAACTCTAAGTGACAAGCTAGGTTTCCTACCCTTACCAAAACATCATAACCACATAAAACTAAAATTTGGAGAGATTTTTAGAGGGTTTGGTGTGTGGAAAAGAGAGGGAAATAAAGTTTTTTTTGTTTAATACAAAAGAAAAGCTCTACAACTTTTCTATTCTCTGCCATGAGGTTATAGCCAGCCCTTTTGCATATGAATAATCTCCATTCCAATGTAAATGTGATCCCAAATGGATTGATATAGTATTGGTTTCCATTGTTAACCATTTACATACATGTTTAATTTATTTTTTATGAGGCTTTGAATAGAGGATGTCCTCATTTACACTAATTGTCCCTATCATTGATTTGGTGCAATTAGTCAATTGGTTTGAAGTTTAAATGAGCACATAGGCTCTCCAATTTCTTTGGTTATTATAGATTATGGGAGAAGCCTATTACTATATAAGTATGTTCCATTAAGTGTTTGAATGTAGGGATATACAAGAGTTTGAAAATAGAGATCTTTGATTGACAAACAATACAGTATCAGAAAAAATGATCCTCAGTGCGTGGGCCATAACTTTCAAACCAAATGTTGGATCTTGATGAGATTGAAATATGTATTGAAAGACACGATTACTCCCATCCTCACTGGAGCAATTGAGGAGTTCTAGTTAGAATAAAAAGTTATGCACATTTGCGTACAGATATGTCTAGAGGGCATAAATCTGTCATGTTAGGACAACCATAGGTAAGATGATTGTTTAAATAAATTTGATCTTGTGTTGATGAATTTTATCATTATTGACAGTAAGAGGATAGTTTTTAGTTCTCTATATTTGTGTACATTTAATTCATGATAGTATCTTTTTTCCCAAAGAGTAGACAAGGAGTAGTGACATAGTTCACAATCTAAATCACTGGTCTATATTTTCCAGCAAGCAAACAAACAATATAGCTTCACCGAAAACATGATAATACACAGAAGAAATATTAATCATTTGTACAATAATATATTTATAATATATCTATCCTTTCTCCTAAGTCCTTTCACATAGGAAAAACAAACATAATACAAAAGAATAATACATTCTTCATATTGCCTGCACACAGGAAGCAATCACAAATACAAAACAAAAGAAATCACACAAATCAAATAAGGAGGAGCATCTTCTAGGATAGCTCCTACCTGGATTCCAGTGAAGACAACCATTGAAGAAGGAGGTATCAATCAACTTGGCCTACTTCCAGCACTCCACCAAATCCTTTTGATTGCAGACACCACATTTTCTAAATATACAATAATCAATAATGATATCCTAAAACTAAGATCAATTCTTCTATGAATAATCCAGCCAACTCCCATTCCTCAAAGGCTTCCTCCCGTAAATAGGTTGAAGGATTGGTTGCACGGGAAAATCAACCAATGCAACCATCCCAACTAAAAGGTAGTTTATAGTTTAGGATTTAATTAATTTCATTCAAGCTATTCACGGGAAGGGAATAGTTATTTTAATATTATTAATAATAAAATCTAATACGAGAGCCTCATAAATATTAATAAACTAATATTATTTTCCTTTATTTAAGGAAAATGAAATAATTTATTACTATTATTACTTATCACCTTATTTACTGAAGTTATGGTAAAAGATTTACCATATAATAATTAATCCTTCAAGTAAATTATTTATTTATTATTATTATTATTTAAAATACAATTACTTTCACACCATATTATATATATATATGTAACTATAGGCATATGTGTGCACCCATATGCTTATGTGTACATATATTGTTATAATATTATTAAAAATAATATTATTATTAATATTATAAACATCTTATTATTATGGTATTATAAAATATTATTATTCAATCAAATAATAAATTATATTTCATACAAAGTAAAATCATGATATATATATGTGTGTGTGTGTGTGTGGTGATCACAAGATGTTCTAACAAGATAAGCGAAATCAATCACAACATCCTATACTCACATGAAATAATGGCTCATATAATTTATCTACTAACAATGATCAAGCATATTATTAAGAATAATTAAAGCTACCATATCCAAACCTTAGTCTCCTAAAATGCAAGAGACAAGAACAAGCAATGGGATCACCATAATCCAACAAACTGATATACACAATGATACAACAACAACACAAGGGACTGACTCAGGAACTCCTCGCCTAAGGGTCACAAGGGTCACAAGTTGAGTTCCTTCTCATGGAACCTTGATGATATCTCCATAAAAAATAATGATCGAGGATTTGAGGGATCGCTCAGACCTTTGAGACCAGGTGGAGACGATACCTGGTACCTATAGTCTTGCATCACCGAGAAGAAACACCTGTGCATATATATATATATATATATATATATATATATATATATATATATATATATATATATATATATATATATCATGTGGACCTCAACTAAGTGAGTAACTACGACTTCATCCTAAGTCATGAACACACATTAAACATTTTATACACATGAAAACATAAGACATCATAGATAATAATGGTTAGATTCAAATCCTTGGGTTAGATTTATAAATCATGTAAATATAGATGTTTTCAAACTTCATAAACATATAAATGATAACAATAAATAAGTGTATCTAAGCATTTGATAAGTGTATCATCCTCTAAATAAGAAAAATTGTAAACATATAGTTCTAACCATCATAATGAAAGTGTCCAAATAAAAGTCCAAGTATAATCATCAGAGAGGGTATTTCAAAGGGTCTCTACCATTCCTCCTACCACTCATAGGGTGAAAAGAGGAAGGTATCCCATGATTGAGTTAATAGCTTCCATGTTAGTGAGACCTCCTGATTCATCTATGGGGCCCTCTTCTTTGCTAATAATGACATCGATGACCACTCCTATGGAGAAGGATGCCACTGGGCCCTCATATGATTCTCATCCTGGCCTAAATCTATATTAGAAACATCTTTCACATGAGGATAATCATCATCGATGAGAGAGGGATTTGGCACATGAGGATACTTCAAGGGTGGATGGTACATCTTCAAATATTGTGTCTTCTATTTTTTCTTTTGCTCCCAAACCTACTCCCCCTCTAGTTTCTCCATCATTTCACCTAACAACCTCTTTTGTTTTGATTCCCCCTACACTAAGAGTGACCATTGGGGCTCACACTAAGTGGGTCCAAGTCTTCATCTCTTTTTTGCAAGAGACACCACTTATCAGCTCCCTGCCAGATATTGTGTTTTTCTTTGTACTCTTGAACATGTTGCACTTTTGAGTGGTGTCTAGCATAATGATTTCCACCCAAACCGCACCAACTTTATCCTTTGACTTCCATCCTAGATTTCATTGGGTGCTTAAAGTTTCTATATTAGATTAGAGGGCTTCACATCAATCCTTTAAGAGGAAGTTCAATAAGGGCCTTGTGTTAGATTTTCATTGTCACAAGTCTCTGTAAATGAATCCTCTTTCCATTTAGTTCTCACTATTGAGAAAGCCTTGACTTCTCCCAAGTTCATCACCACCCCCTATTTAGAGGTCAGTGGGGAATCTTCTACATCTATACCTTAGCATGGGTAACCTATAAGCTATGAGGCTTTTTTGTTTGACTCACTTGAGGATATTTTGACATTGACAATGATCTTTATGTGATCCATCTTACTCACCTTAGTGGAGCTCTTGGATGATAATGTTTAATTTGGCTTGTACATGGCTCTATATGTTGGTGGGGCACCTAGGGCTTCCATAGTGTCCATACCATTGCAATCTCAACCTCCCTCCCTATATGATAAAGATTAGGAGGATGACAATCTTCTAGTGGATGACATGTCAAGGTAGTACCCTCTTCTACATATATAGAGTAAAGTGTGTTTGTATGTGTTCTCCGGTGCTTCTCTTTTAATGGTGTTCCCCTCTTGAGGACCCTTGTACTCTATTGGTACTTGGAAATACAGGGTTATCTATCATTTACCTTATCCTATTTTTTGTCTTATTCCTCTTGTTGTCATGCTTTGGTTTTTGACATTTGGGTATGATGCAAAGTGTTGGGGACATTTAGGCTTCCCTTCCATTTTAACCCATATTTTTATTTATATTTGTCTTCATGTACTATTCTTTGGATCTTATCTATGATTGGATATGATTTAATACCCTTGATAGGGTTTATATAACTCTTCTAGATTTTGAAACCTTTTCATCAAATCCCCCCATCTCTATTTGGATATTGTGGAGATCATGTGTCACCTATTGTGGGGTGATATTACATGAAAACATATTGTATGTTGAAATGCAACACTATCTTATTGTCTCATTAGAACGTTTCATGCTCTATGATGAGGCATATTTATGCCATCTTTTAGAAACCCTAGGATAGTTTTTGAAAGTTCATGTTCTTTTTTGTTATTGCAC
Organism: Chamaecyparis obtusa; assembly: GCA_027943335.1. Taxonomy (NCBI): domain Eukaryota; kingdom Viridiplantae; phylum Streptophyta; class Pinopsida; order Cupressales; family Cupressaceae; genus Chamaecyparis; species Chamaecyparis obtusa. The sequence goes on from BSBK01008712.1 coordinate 838,263, forward strand.
TTTATTAAAGACCTATATACTCTTTTTATGTTATTATGTGGCATGTTGCCACTAAGACATCCAGTCTCATTTAAGCTTTAAAAATATGCAAACTTAAATATTAATGGTATATTACTTATACTAGATCTATGGTTATGTTCTTATGGGTAGTTAGCTATTTAAAATATGAATGAATGTGTGTGTGTTTTGGTGAAATATTACCTTGGATGTCTTGATTCTAACATTTAAGTGCAGAGAATATTTAGTGAATAAAGGATTGACCAAGTGAACATGCATGTATGCTGGATACCTTGACCCGGTCATGTAGAAGACTCAATCGGTGGAGATGTTAATGCAACTCCAGTGATGGTTTCAAGATGATCAAGGTGGAAACAACTGAGTGTAGACTGAGTTGAAGAGTTATGAATTTACCTACAAAAAATTTAGGAAGAAGTGGGAAGTTAGATCTATTCTTCCTCTATTGAGACAATTCTTTCCTTCTTTCTGGATATATTTTGTTTCCTGCTTTCTAGTTTCCTATTTTACAACTTCTAGTTTTGTAATAATGACTCCACCTATCCTGTAGCGCAAGTAGTTAGTTGTTTAATGTTTTCCTTTAAATAAAGCCCCACTCTTGCATGAGAAGGAGGGTATTATCAGTTATCTAAGTTATGGTTTCATTCTGTTATTTTCTAGCTTTCAAGAATCTTTGTACTATGTTTTTCAATCAATGATGAATGAAGTGTTGAGATTTAGTTCTGTGTAATTGAAGTTTTGGATACTCATCTAAGGGGGCCCACTTGGTTAGGAATCCCCCTTAGTTAGAATCATTTCATGTAGTTTCATTTCTTGCATCTTTTTATTTCAATTCTAGTGTTGAACTATTCCTACAACCAAAGTGGAAGAATAGATGAAACATGGTAGTTTAGTTTTTAAGTCTTTGTGTTTCTTCAACATCTTTACTTCTGCATTTTCCACTCCAGCATTTACTTCCTGCAGTTGTAGATTAATATTTCCTTTCAAGTATTTGTTTCCTATAGCAATAGAATAGTTTATTTACAAGCATTTGTTTCTTGCAAGAACTATAGGAAAGTGTGGTCTGAGTCATCCTTTGGTGCATATATCTTTCTAGCCCATTTCAAGTAACATATCCTTGGGTTGATAAATTAAATGAGTTTTTATAAGGATAATAGCTACTCGGTAGGATGTCCAATCCCCGAGTTCTGGTGAAAGCCTAAGTTTTTGAATCCTTTATAAGAGTCGATCACTCTCCTCTGAGTAGCATAGTCCATTCAAATGGGATATTTTATATTTGATAAATGCCTTATTATCTTATTATCAATCATTTTGTTTTTGTTTTTCTTCTAATACCTTTTCATGTGCCTTCTCCTTTTGTTTTTGTTTTTCTTCTGAGACCTTCTCTTTTTCAGGTGTTTTCTCTTTTTCTTGCTCCTTCTTAGTTGATTCTTCTTGAGCGATCTTGGGAGGCTCAAGATTATTTACTATTGTATCAATGTTGGCCAAAGTTTCAATTATTTGAAATGGATCAGATATATCCTACTCCGTGTCTAGTGAAATTCCAACATTGTCAATGTAGAAATAAGGTAAGGTAGTATCAACTACCTCTGTCTCCTTTCTCCTTTCTCCTTAGTATCAAGGACCCATTTCTCCTTAAATTATGCTTTTAGCTCTCCTAGCTCTCTATCTTATTTATTCAATTCTTTTTCATTTGTGAATGGTCTATAGGATTTCTTCACTGGTCCTTTAATTCTACAATACTTCACTACATGTCCATCATTGTTACACTTAAAACATGTCACTTTCTTCTTAGGTTTTAATTGACTGTAATCAATTTGCAACTTGCAATATTTAGCAATATGACCAAAGTTGTTGCATTTGTAACACACAATCTTTCTAGGTCTGGCAATAGATTTCTTAACTTTTTCAAGTATCTTGTTAGATTCATCCTTACTAGTATTAGAAATATTATCTTGCACAATATCATTAGCTTTACTTGTTTTCTTATCCTTGAGTTGTCTATGTTTTGCATCTTTATTACATTCACCTTTTTCTATTTTTGCCCCATGCAAACTTTTCTCCTTTTTCTTTCTAAGGAAATCATTCAAGTGATCATATGTAGGTCTACTAGATCTCATATCTAGTTTTCTACAATCTCTCATCTTATGTCCATACAAGTAGCAATTAAAACAAAAACTAGTAAACTTGGGCTTAGGAATACCTTTTTTAGTTCGTTTCTTTTATTGATCTTCATGGTTGCGATCCTTGTCATTTTACTTACAAGGAGGTATCTTAGGTTTTGGTATCACAACCTCAGATTGTGACTTCTTAGGTGAATCAAGGTTTACAACAACTCTATCTTTCCTCTTATCATGATTTCCATTAAATCCTACTCCTATCTTATCTCCAACAGGCTTGTGCGTGTCAATTTGTTCATCCAATTTTTGTCTTCTCTCATGAAGTTTCTCTATGTGACCTTTAGTCTAATCAATCTCACTAGTAATGGTGATGCAATATTTCTCTACCTTGTCATACTTTTTATTTAATGTATTTATATCGCTTTCTAACATTTTCATCCTATCATTTGTACTTGATAGTTCATTTTACAGTTTTTCATTTAATTCTTTTTTAGCATCAAGTTATTTCATCAGGTTCAATTTTGTGATCTCCAATTCATCCTTCAAGGAATCCTTTTCATGCTTCAACTGCTCAATCTGATCTTGGTCTAATAACTCTTTAGTTTATGCTTCCATAAGATCATATCTCAATTTTCTCTCATGTTCAATATGTTTCTTCAACTTCTTGATAAAGTCATCTTCCTTCCTTAACTTGTACTTTAGAGCCACTCCATCTGAATTAGAAATGTCCACATCTTCAAAGGCCATTTCATAATTCTTCTTCAAGTTTTCCAAATCCATCTTGATCTCCCAAAAGTTGTTAAGCTTCTCTTTCAAGGGCCTAATGCTATGATACCAATTGTTAGGATTTGGTAACACTAAGAGGGGGGTGTGAATCAATGTTACAGTACTTAATTGAATTTTCAAACTTCTTTAACTTCTTTAACCAACAAATAAAGATATAATATAAAATGAACAACCATGCAAAAAACACAAACATAGAAGAACTCATAACACCATATTTGTTTTCAAGGAAACCTTGGTGGGGATGGTACCCACAAAATTTTGCACTATGAATCTTGAAACCCTATTAGGAGTCCTAGCCATGTTAGGAGCTAATTAATACAATATAGGTAGATCCCTATTAGAGGATATATACAATATGATCCCTGATAAGGAATCAACCCTGTTAAAGGTCCTAGCCTTGTTAAAGGAAAAAAAACCCTGTTAGGGGTGTAAAGTAGGTGCAACAACACTTACAACAAATTTGTTATCTTGAATACAAAGAGTTAACAAAGTATTCCTAGAAGAACTCCTCTTGTTCTTCTTCCTCTTGATCTCTACTCTACCTTTTAGATGTCTTCAGAATTTGAATCTAACATCCATCCATATCATCATCATAATCATCACCATCATCATCACACACTTTTACAAAAGTGTTTGTATACTTATACCCTGTTAGAGGTATAATTACAAAAGCTAGTCGACATTACTCTAGCTAAACATCATATTAATTCAAGTGCAATTGTGTGCTTTATTATCATCCTTAGTCAGCCTAAAATCCAAGATAGCATCCAAAAATATCTTTTCGAACACTCACAAAGACGGCCTCAATGATCACTAACATGTTATGCTCTGTTTACTGTCTTCACATCCAATCAACTGAACATAACTCTTCGATCCTTCAATACTAACACATGAGACCTTACACATGTGTTCATTGGTGTCTTGAAAGTATGTACTAATGATCAAAAGCCTTAATAAAACTTTTGTAAAGTTTGCTAAGCTTCCCTATCAGATTGGGTTACATGAACAGTCTGTGTGTTAGAAGTATGAAAAAATGAAAAGAAGGAAATAACCCAAGAAAGTGTAATGCAAGAAGAAATTTTACCATAGACCAAGAATGAGATAATGCTCCAATATCAATCACCAACATGAGAATGCTCTAGGAATCCAAACAATGAGCCAAGAGATTTTGAAAGGGGAAAGCAAAGAAAACCCCTTGTGATATTATGAATGAGGCCATAGCCTAAACTGAGAGAGAGAAAGAGAGAAAACCCCTTGTGATATTATGAATGAGGCCATAGCCTAAACTGAGAGAGAGAAAGAGAGAGCGAGTTGCTCACTTACAATAACTTCATCATAATAAGAAATGAGATAGGAACATCTCTTAAATAGAAATGAGAGAGAGGAGTTAAAATGTAACTCTCAAGTCTATGAATGCCACCATTCATAAGTGTGTGCGACAAGTGTCCATATCCTCTTAAGGAGGAATAAACTAATTTCCTTATTAAAGGAATTACAAAATATGAGTTGTCCTCCCACTTGGACTAGAGGACAAAAAAATATGAAGGATACCTTGGTTTATCCTTATTTAAATAATACAACCAAGGAAAGATTATAAATTCTAACACCCCCCTTTAATATTTACTTGGGGTGTTTACAACAAGGCGTATTAAACCCAAAATTTACAATAATCTGCAACTTGATCTTCAATATAAGGAAAAAAGTATTGTCTTCAAGTGTGCAAGTAGTCATTTGTATGTTGTACATGCATCTTTTGTAGAGCCGAGAGAAGTGGATGGGTCCTTTAAATTTATTCAAGTGGAAGTATAACCACATCTTCAAATAGTCTTGTGATTCATAGGATTTGTGTAAATGAATTGATGTCTTGAATTTTCCTTGATGGATCACCTGAAACATAGAACATAGAAAAACCACAAGTAGATCTCCCATAGTTGGGATCTACCCTTGATACAAATCAGTACACTTTGAAAAGAAATTCAACTTTAGAGAATCATTGAAAACTTTAGAATGAGATAAGTTATGAGCAATCATAAAAGGTACAAAGTAGCTTAACATGATATCAAGATAAACGATATGCTCAAAGTGATTCATAATCAACATTATCAATGCTCTCATAAAAGAAACATACTAAAGCATAAATGACCATAGACAAGGCCAACTAATGAGACCTACATCAACATTGCATCAATCACGTGGATATAGAAAGTCCACTAATGAGTCATCTCATTGCAAGTGAATGGGTCTCGACTCCATCACCTACATGATCCACGATCTAAGAAATGAAGAATGCAGTACATTATCGCAATAGTAAAATTTGCATGGAAATATGAGAGAGACAAAGATAAATTAGTAGAACAGGAGACTCAAATCAACCTATGAAAACATGTCCACATTCATGAACTATCAAGGAACCATTAAGGAGATAAAAAATTTAAACCAAAATAAATGTAACAAATATTGACATATATGCTAAATAATAATTCGAACTAAGGATTATGAGTGTGAGTAACATATTGCCATCCAAATATAAGAGACATCCAACAAATTTTAGGAAAGATTTCAAGAGCACCATCTTCACCATGAGGAAAAAACCAATGGAACAAGTTGATAAACATCAACTGAAGTAAGTGCATCCCAGTGCAACTTACAAATGGAACAAGTTGATAAACATCAACTGAGTAAGTGCATCTCAGTGCAACTTACAAATGGAACAAGTTGATAAACATCAACTGGGTAAGCGCATCCCAGTGCAACTTACAAATGGAACAAGTTGATAAACATCAACTGAGTAAGTGCATCCCAGTGCAACTTACAAATGGAACAAGTTGATAAACATCAACTGAGTAAGTGCATCCTAGTGCAACTTACAAATGGAACTTATAAAAGATGCAACTCAGTGCAAAATAATAGATCATATAAAAACTGATAGCAATTAATGCTCAATGATTAGTCACTGGAAGGCAATGTTTGTAGATAACTCATAATACTTGAACAAATTATAGTTAAGCATTAGCAATTATTTTATTTGCATAAGATCAATCATGTGATATATATCATTTTTCTTGATAAAATTGACATAATTGTAAAAATGGAACAAAAGGCTAGCTAGGGAAATTTTTTTTTTACCCCTTTTATTTAATGAACATAATCTCCTTCCATGCTTGGTAGTGAGAACGATTTAATTTAATTTCATAAACACAATGTAGATATGATTTAAAAAAAAAAAAACCAAAAAAGATCAATTTTCTTAAATGAATTTAATTATTTTTTTAAAAAAAACTATTTTTTAATTAAGAAGGAAATCGATAATCCCAAAAAATAAAGTGATTGATATGTATTAAATAAAATATCTTAATAAATTTTATAAAAAGTAATTAAAACTATTACAAAATTTCTTTGAAAAACTAAGTTTTTCTAAAATTACACAAAAAAGCTTTTAAATTGAAATAATAAAATTATTATAAAATTTGTAGTATTTTAATTTAAACTAATAAAGCTATTATAAAATTTACTTTAAAAAACTATCATAAAACTTATAAAAACAACTATTAAAGTTAGTTTAACTTTAATGAATCTTAAAAAAAATAAAAAATAAAAAATAAAAACTAAAAAATAAATTTAGATTAGAAAAAAACTTACCTTATGTCAAAAGAAAGTAAAAAATAAATAAAAGAGAGCTATTTTTCATAAAACTTTAACTTAAGACAACCACGTGTATATCTTTAAAGAACTAAGTTTAGATGAGAATAAGAACTTTAAGGAAAGTATAACTAAAGTAGAAGTAAATGGAGGATAAGGATAAGGATAAGTAAACCACGTTGCACAACAACTTAGATACAAAATCTCAAAATTGATATCATCCAAAGAGAGACGAACACCGTAGTTCAAATAAAATTAAATTGAAGATCTAGTATCCAAAGGATATTAAGGCTCAATGAATACTTTGTCAAGTAATTCAACTGAAAGAAGCAAAGGATCCAAATTAAGGATTCAGAATATGACATCTTTTAATAAAATAAAAATGAGATTTTCATCAATTGTTTCCACTTAATTCTACTAACAGAACTGTAAAGTTTCCTCTAACAAATAGTAACTATGCATTGCACAGATTGAGCATCAACCCATGGACATGTCTAAATTTCACAATGTCCCTCAGGTGACTGAATTTTCCCAGTTAATACGAAACAATATACATACAAGTAATAAGACATGTTATAAGTTACAACTTTTCATCTTGATTACATATTCCTAACCTTGATATTTTACTCTGGAATCAAAATATGAAAAATATACATACTAACACATAGCGAGCTTCCTATTAAAAATATAACAGATTTAATCCATACACAGAAATAATGCAAAAAATAAAGACGGATAATTTTAAGACTTAAAATATATTTCATTATTACAGATTGGCGTAGCATAGTAATGAACAATGTAAAAAAACCAAGATAAAATTATTAGAAAAGCACGGATATAGATTAGAAGGTATTGTAATGATATTCCACAGCAATATATTGTCAGAAAAAAATGCAAAGATAGAGAAATGAAAAAAAATGCTACCAACATACTAAATGCTACAGAAAGAATAGAGCCGTTACAAATGATAAGTAGAGATACGTTGTGTAAATAGGGAAGCAGAGATGTTACAAATTGATGATAAACGTTATGGATTGGTTCCAACAGTCACGCATGGAGATATTCCTCCAGGCCAACTTGAAGAACAACAAGATAAAATTGAAATGATTAAAAAAATGTTTTATTTTTGCAATAACTTGGAGAAATGTTACGCAAAGAATCAAAGAACTGTAATAACGTTCAAACTATAATGATTGCCCGAAGACTGAGAATGACAGATTTTTACAGAGATAACAACGAAAAATTATGAATGAAAGGAGGCGATAAAAACTGTTTGATGTTTCATTTTTTTAAAAAAAAAATGCCTTGAGAGAGGACTGACACAACACCAATAAACTGGTACTAGCAGAGGAACAAAAAGGAATAAGTTTTGACAGAGAACAATGAAGAATATGCTGCGAATGGGGTTTATAATTTGGTAGGGGCGCGACTGAAAAAAGAGTTTGGCGAGTTATTCTAAAAAACAATTTTGAAATTCCGAGACCTCAATTAATTAAAAAAAATCAAAACATCATACTCCACAACCAAAAACTCCAAATAAAGTATAAAATTACCATGAATTAAGGTGACATATAAAACTAATCCAGAAGATATAAGCAAATAGCAGTTTGAACAAGCTTAAGGATTAAAGTAACGATAATAAAGGAGAAACGTACGAAGGCAGATATGAATGAAATTATAGTAAAAACAACTAGACAAAGCATCTATGGAGAGAAGTAGTAGAGTGCAGAAAGGCGCGGAAGAAACACAGAGATGAAACGATAATAAAAAATACAGTCAAAGCTAAAAGCTGGCTGCAAAGAGAAGAGACAAGAAATGTCATAAATGACAACAATGCAATTGTTTTGTTAGATGAAGTTAGAATAATTAATAAATATATCAATTACTATATTAAAGAGATAGTGTTCTTGTAATAATTATCAACAATGTTCCACTTCAAATGTTGTGCAAGTTTATTACACTACAACCGACTTTATTAATAGGTGTGCTTCAAACTTTGATGAGATGTTCAAGTATGAGTACAGTGATGAGATATTAAATGATTTATATGTACTAACTAAATAGATCATGAAAAACAAGTTTTATCATAACATAAAGATCATTGACAGTCAGAGATGCCCAAATTTTGAATATCAAGAAAACCCTTGCCTCTGAATGAATTATAGAAAAAAGATTTGCAGTTTACTGAAAAGAACAAGCACAAAAGTATCAAAAGAAGTTTCTCATTTACTTTCATATATTGCGTAGAAAGAGAGCTCGAGAGCATCAAGATATACAAAAATAAAAGCATGTTGTTTAAATATTACAAAGAGTTTCAAAGTATATTAATTTTTTTAAAATAACAAATTGTTAAACCGAATGAAATGTATAAAAGCAGAATATAAATAATCGGCAGATATATATATATATATAGTTTTGTAATGAAAGTTATAAACAACAAAAAGAAATCAGAATAAAAAAAGAGATGTTGATAAATAGAACGAGAGGAAAAAAAAGAGATATCAAAAAAGATTAGATATTATTATTATTTGAATAATGAAGAATCAAACCAACAGAGGGCATGATACAAAGAATGGTTAGATTAAAACCTGTAGAACGTTAGAGAAAAACAAATGAAAAAAATACAAACCCTTGCAGTTTTCGGACAGAGGGTGAAGTTAGATCTAGAAAAAAAACTTGAAATGAAGACCATTAACCTTAGATCTGGCGGCAAGCCATCTAGAACTAGTTATTAAGAACTATAAACTAGGTTTGGCGGTGAACCATCCAAACCCAAAAAAAATTCCAAAACCTTGAAACTAAAACCAAATCTGAAATAACAAAGGAGAAAAGAAACAACTGCAGCAAGAGTTAGATTCATGAAAAAAAAAGACTTGCAACAAAGGTTAATCTCAACAAAAACAACAAGACTTTCTTCTTCTCAATGACATATCTTTCGAATGGTACCTTCATGCAAAACACTCAAAACAAGGATTAAACCTGCTCTGATACCATGTTAGAAGTATGAAAAAATGAAAAGAAGGAAAGAACCCAAGAAAGTGTAATGCAAGAAGAAATTTTACCATAGACCAAGAATGAGATAATGCTCCAATATCAATCACCAACATGAGAATGCTCCAAGAATCCAAACAATGAGCCAAGAGATTTTGAAAGGGGAAAGCAAAGAAAACCCCTTGTGATATTATGAATGAGGCCATAGCCTAAACTGAGAGAGAGAGAAAGAGAGAAAACCCCTTGTGATATTATGAATGAGGCCATAGCCTAAACTGAGAGAGAGAAAGAGAGAGCGAGTTGCTCACTTACAATAACTTCATCATAATAAGAAATGAGATAGGAACATCTCTTAAATAGAAATGAGAGAGAGGAGTTAAAATGTAACTCTCAAGTCTATGAATGCCACCATTCATAAGTGTGTGCGACAAGTGTCCATATCCTCTTAAGGAGGAATAAACTAATTTCCTTATTAAAGGAATTACAAAATATGAGTTGTCCTCCCACTTGGACTAGAGGACAAAAAAATATGAAGGATACCTTAGTTTATCCTTATTTAAATAATACAACCAAGGAAAGATTATAAATTCTAACACTGTGGACTTAGGCATTTCCATTCAACAACTACTTTCTGTAATACCCCAAAAATGGGCTATAGGTTCATTAACCTCCTACATCTTCAAATCGAATGAAATCAACATCAAAGTCCTAACCTAAGGCACATCTGCACATTATCGAATCCTAATTGATTTTATCCTAAATTTTGCATCAGGGAATATTCCTAGCAATATTCCTATTTATCCTAATTATCTTTGATTTAATAATTATTTGGCAATAAATCCTATTTATCCTAAAGTTTGATTAATTGAATATTCTGAATATTTAATTAATTAGATTTAATACTGCCACTTAATTATTTAATTAAATTTATTCCTAAATTATATTATTTCATTTTGACAATAAATCAAAAATCTCATGACTAATTGATTAAATTCTTATTTAATTAATTAATGTCAATTGTCAATATTTAATAATATAGTTTTTGAATAAAAGTTTGATTTAATAATTGATTAACCCATAAATCAATTGTTTTAATTCAAAAATCAGTTAAGTTGAGAATAAATCACTTTATTTTTAAATTAATTCAAAATAAATCATGTACAATCAGAAAAGCGGGCAACTAGAAATTAACAATCAATTTTAAATTAAAACTCAACATCTGATGATGAGTTGAAATTTGATCTAAACTCTATTTTGAGTTAAACTCTGCTTTTGCATGATTTTTGTGAGTTAATTATCTCTGATTTCCTGATAACTCAAAAATCAACCTGAGTTTATGAAGAGTGATTTATGGATTTTCTCCTACTTCCTCAAAGCCCTGGATTTCTATAAAATCAAGGCTCATCTCTTCATAATTATCAACACTCAAATTTTCACAATTACTCTGTCGAATTGGTGATTGAAGGATTAAGCACTTGCGACAGGCGATTTGTGAGATCTTTCATAGTTGATCATAGTTTTCATAGTTTTCATATCATAGCATTCATTTTCATTCATATCATTTTTAGATTAAATCTGCATTTAATTTCATTTATCTAGCTTAGATTCATACAATTTCTCATATTATTGCACAGAAAATACAAAATATAGATTAATCTGCATTCATACAGTCTTTCATTCTTTTTGCATTTAAATCCTTCGTTTAGGTGTTGCATTGTCACTGATCTTGATTTCAATCTGAGAACATCATACTCGCACCTACTAGAAGGTAGTAAATCGCCTGGTTAGCATAGATTCATTTACTTACAGATTTTGATTTTGCTAACCTCTAATGTTTTATTGAAGTGTTGTGTCTGCAGCTAGGTACAAAATTCACACACACATTTCTAGCACCCACCGTGGGGCCCTAAAATGGGTTTCCATTTGACTTCTATCAATTTCTATCAATTTCTTGTTGTTTTCTAATTAAAACTGTGATCTTTTATTTTCTGTCCATACATTTTTTGTATGACTTTTGTAAGAAAGTTGTACCAGGAAGACCCCACTATTGTACGATAGTTGATTCTATCCAGGCTTGTATCATAAGCTATACATTGTCATTTGGGAGCTTGATTGTCATATGAGAAGACACCCATTGTCGTATGAGTTTCCTAATTGTCGTGCAGGAGGTAACCCACTGTCATACAAGTTTTGACACCAGATTTCAATTGTTGTTTCAAATTTCCAGGTAGTTTCTAGTTTTGATTTTCAGATTTGGACTAATAGCTAACCCTAACAATTGAGATCTTCTATTTCTGATTGGTATCTGCTAGTTTTGATTGGGAAAGCACAAGAAAAATTGCTAAAATAGGTAAAAATCTACTAAGCACATTGCAAGGAATTCAGGTATTCTATTATGATCTGATAACACTTCAATTTTGGATATAAAACAAACTCTCACGTGTCAAGCTTGTGTGGCTTTTACTATTTTCATATCATAGACTTCATTTTGGGCTATAAAATAAACATAGATTTGCTTTCTACATATCTGTTACACATAGTAAATAGGCCCTATGAACACTATTTGTGGATGATCTCGAGAGAGTGGGCTTCTTTTTCTTGTTCATGAATGTGAAGCTCCTTTTGACAAAGGATCCCCTTGTAGGTAGGGAGGATACTAAGATTGTCTTGCATTCTACTAGATTTGTAGTCCTCAACTTTTGATCGATACATTCTCTCTTCAGAGAGGTTGATAGACCATGAGTTGTTGACATCATAGATCTTGGCGAGATAGTTTCAGTCTTAGCGTGTCAGATTAATTTGTCTGCTTTATTTTAGTGAAGTGAAGAGGTTAGGGGATTATGCTCTACTTCCTTTTTGGATAGTATCATAAACCCAGATCCTTGAATCTGATCTAGTCCCCCTATGGTATCTTTTATGAGTCACCTTTAGAGAGGGTTAACTGTAGTGGACATTTCCTTAATTGGGTCAACCACGTGGACAAAACCTCAAGTGATAATAGTCATTTTACCCATGGTAGCAACAACCACTATATAAATGTCCTTATGGAGGAAATCTTCATAGCTGTGGTCTCTTGTTGGGCTATCAGATCTCCCTAGCAGCTCTTGATTGATTAAATTCTCAGACTGTGTCAAAACCCTAGTGCACCTAGATTGGAGTTCACCCTCTTGAGATCACAAAAGTTGCAGAGTTAGACCATTACTACAAACCCTAGTGAGGCCAAATTTTCATTTTCTAGGAATATGTGCATTATTGAAAAACTTTTTGGAACATACACAAATAGCACTCTCAGGGATTAGCATATTAAGTCACTATTGCTTGTTCATGCGCAAGGTTTCTTTTGCCCTTGTTCATTATTTTCAGAGGATTGCCTACCTCCTTTTCTTTCTATTTTGTGTGCTTGATATCTACTTGGTTATTTGATATGGACTATTACACAGATCTTCAAAACTAGACATAAAACTTTGCCAACAATATGAAGTTGAAAGCCTAAAAATTGAAAAATTTGAAGTAAAATTCCTCTCTAGAGTCAAAAGTCATCCCACAGTCTCAGATTGTCATACGAGTCCTGAGAAAAAGTCATTTTAGAACCCCTATATTGTTGTACAAGAGCCAGTCATACGAGTGTTGTCACCAGAAATCAAAAGAACATTATCCCTGGCAGCAATTATCGTATGAGTCTTGTCAATTGTCATTTGAGAGCATACCCAGTATTGTACGAGCCTTCAAAAACTCATTTGAGAATTTTCAAAAAGTTGTCAGAGACTTGTCAGATTTGTCAGAAACCTAGTTTTTACAACCTATTTCCAAATTGTGTCAAAAAAGTCACTGTGTCAGGAACAGAGCAGAAACTAGAGAGAATTCGATCATTTACCTAAAGTGGTCTCTTGATTCTGATTTAGCCTTTTGATTTATTGATTTGAGTCTTTTTCATCTTGTGTCAAAACCTTGTCAAAATTATCTTCAAATTCAGTCTTCTTACAAAATGGCTAAGTGTTGTGAGCTTGTGCCTGCCATCTATTGGGCATCTACCCATACTACTGTGGCATAGTATCCTTCATTTACATCCGATCTAATCTTCAATCCATTCAATCTTGACAAGGTTGCATCATTTGATCTTCTTGAATCAAGTCATTCTTCATTTGCCTTCATCTTTCTCTCTTGCTTCACCCAAGGTTAATGGTGGAAACTCGAGCTTCATCACATAAGAAATCTAGAGAAGCATCTCATACCTTACCTCTGTCTACTCACATGGGTCCAACCTTTGACGAACTCTACAATTCAGGTCTTTACAAAGAGGACGGTCTTGGCAATCTTCAATTAAAAACTGGTTACATACCCCCTCCTCTGTCAATCCAAGGAGTCAATCAAAAATCTCTACCTCAATCTATTCCAGGGAGTCCTAAAACTCCTAATATGTCTCATGGAGGGAAAAATCATGGGTCTCAAGGACATCACTCTCAACATGGTATGGATCAAGAACCCACACCTTCTGAAATTTCTCGATATCAAAATGATGATGACTTCAAGAAAATGATGAGGCATTTCTTGAAGGAAGATAGAGAAACATACTTCCTAGAGTTAGCTCATCAAGGGGCTAAACTTCCTCCCAAATTTAATGTTGAAGATATCATTACGCATGAGGAAGAAACTCCAATCACTACTATGATGAAACAGATGCATGCCATGCAAGTCAAACTTAACAAACTTGAAAAAGAAAAGGAACCTAAGGAGTTCTCCATGGAAGCTGTATGTCCTTTTCCATCCGATAAAGACTTGTACATGCTGCCATTCCCTAAGAAAGTGGAAATGCCTAAATATGATAAGTATGATGGAAACTCTGATCCTCAAGATTATGTCAGAGAATTCTGTACTCAATCTATGGAGTTCATGCATGAACCAAACTACTTAATGCATCTTTTCCCTCGATCTTTGGGAGGGTTAGCTATTCATTGGTTCTCAAAAATGCCTCCAACTATCAAAAATTTTGAGGAGTTAATCAAACTGTTCTATCAACAATACTCCTAAAATATCTAGCATCCAGTCACCATGATCGACATTTGCAATCTGAAACAATACTCAAGAGAACCATTCTTGACTTTTCTCAAAAGATGGAGGAAAATTTTTTCTCTATATGCTAGACCCATTCCAAAAACTGAGAAGCTCGAAATCTTCATCAACAATCTTGTTCTAGAACTTAACTACCATTTACAAATGCAAAATCATACATCCTTTGATAAGATGGTAGAAAATTCTATTAAAATTGAGAAAAGTACTTGTGCAAAAAGGAGACATATCACTTCAAAAGGACAAGTATGAATCTGGATCTAGCTCTAAAGACAAAGGCAAAAACTGGAACAAGAATAAAGGCATCATCATAGATGGTGTTGTTGATAATATCCATTCCCCATCTAAGGCACCTGCTTTCAATATCATTGTTGGCACCCAAGCCATCAAAGCTTCTGAAGCTAAAGCAACAGAATCTAACAAGAAGCCATCTACTTACAAACCTTGGGCTACAGACCGTAATCACAAATTCACTCCTCTTGGAGAGTTCTTGGAATCTACCATGAAAACTCTATTGGATAACAACATCATTTACTTGCCCAAGATCTGACTATTTGATCCTGAACCTAAACCAAAATGGTGGAAAGAGACCGATTTCTATGACTTCCATCGTAACAAGGGTCATAAAACCAATAACTATGTACACTTGAAACATCTCATACAAGACAAAATTGATAATGGAGAAATCATGATTGACAATCATAAAAGCAATAATGATCATACAACATTCACTTAGCCATTTCTGAAACATGGTAAAGAAGATTCTTCTTCTCAGCCTAATATGGGTGCTAAAGTCAATTATGCCTACTCTGGAAATAATGCTATCATCAATATGGTTGAACCATGCCTATCTGAGTGTTGCAATGTCATCACAATTGTAAGAAGAGATAGAGAAAATTAATCACCTAATGCAGTTACTTGATCACAAGCTCAGACGCATCTGCAAGGACAAATCCCAGATTCATCCAATGTCCCTAAGATGCCTTTCAATCTTTCATCTGCTTCTAAATAGAAGGCTACATCTAAATCTTCAAATCCTAAAGACATGAGGCCTACATCATGCAATATTGTCCAACAACTTCAGCATACAAATGCAAAAATCTCCATGTTTGAGTTGCTTCGGATATCTCTAGCTCATAGAGCCATTCTAGACAAAGCTCTGCTCGGATCCAATGTTCCTGACAACCTTGATTTAGATAGATTCCAGAATATGGTTGGTCATCTGACATCTCCACAGTATATATCCTTTTTAGAGGAAGATGATAATTCCTTGAGTCATCTACATAACCAGCCCTTGCATATTGAAGTCTTGATCCAAAACCATTGTGTCAAATGTGTGTTAATAGATGGAGGCACCAGTCTAAACATTTGTTCTTACATCTTGATCACACAATTAGGATTCTCTAAAGCTACCATTGATCCTAAGAAGAAGATAACTATCAAAGCATATGATGAGCAAGAAAGATCTTCCAAGGGAACTATTGTCTTACCTATCAGAACATGACCCGTTATTAGAGACACCATATGTCAAGTTCTTGATCTACCTTTGGCTTACAACATCCTTCTAGGAAGACCCTGGATACATGAAATGAGAGATATTCCTTCCACATACCATCAATGTGTGAAATTTCCTTATGAAGGAGTAGAGGTGACGATTCCAGCAGACCTATACACAACTTGCAATGCTTTGAAAGAAAGTGCTGATAAACTTGTTCCTAATAACAGAGAATCTTCCACTAAGCAGATAGATATTGCTTCGACCTCTAAAATGGAAGACATTGCTAAAGAAGTCAAAATCAAGGATAATGGTATGGGATAATACACAATGGAACCTATTTTATGTCTCACATCTCTCCCATTGTCCCCTAAATCTTATGGACAACCTTCTGACAAAGTGAAACCTACAGCTAAAGAATCCTAGGTCATATTTAATGGAAGCTTTGTCATAGAACAAGTATCTAAACAAGAGTTTGAGGAAGATGAATCCATGCTTGCATGGCTATAAAAGGATGAGCCTCAATCCCAATCAGTCTAGAAATGTGACTCCACTTCAAGCAAAATTCCTCAGAAGTCATATGGACTAGGGGACAACTTGATCACGAAAATAGGATATATTGAAAAAGGACCTCTAGGACTACAAGGTAAGGGTCTTCTATCACCTCTTGACCACCATGGTCAAACCAAAAAGGATACAACATGTCTAGGATATAAGAAGAAGCCTTTCTATCTTAACAATAACTCCCCACATGTCTTAGAATAGATTGAGCCATCCACAACAAATCAATTAAAGGAAGAAACAACTGGACAATCTGACAGTGATGATT
Source organism: Chamaecyparis obtusa (assembly GCA_027943335.1). Lineage (NCBI taxonomy): Eukaryota > Viridiplantae > Streptophyta > Pinopsida > Cupressales > Cupressaceae > Chamaecyparis > Chamaecyparis obtusa. The sequence continues at coordinate 855,205 of BSBK01008712.1, forward strand.
CTGACACCACCACTGAGGAGCTCATTCCTTATGAGCATTTTCCTAAAGAAATAAAAGACCTCCTTGAAGGTAAAGATGATCCAATAAAAAGAATCAATGTAGTAGAAACACAAGAACCTACTATAGAACAAGAGACAGTTGCACCACAAGAACCAACTAATCTCAAAGGCAATCAAATAGACAAAGAAGAAGGTGGTAGTTATTCTGAAATAGATTCCCATGAGTATGAATTCAAATCAGAATCTGAGGGTAACCCTTCTTGGAGTATTCATCCTAACTTTACACACATTCTCAAATTTCCTAGAGGCATAGATGAGGAATCAAATGACTATGAATGGGGAGTCATTCTAGAGGAAGATGAGCTTATCACAAAAAAACATATTGATGTTTTTCACCAATATGAACCTAAACCCAACATAAGTCTAGAGAGAAATAATGAACTTAATGAGTCTAATCCACCTATGGCTGAATTGGACTCCCACAATGACATTGAGCCTATTCACAAATTGAACATTTTGAGTTGTAATATCACCTTCAAAATTGAGAGTTGGGTTAGGACCAATGATGAAAAATCCATATCTGTAAACACTATTTCCCAATCTTTCATTTCTTTGACTATCCAATATCCTGAACTTCTTGACCAAAATTCCACGAATCTGAGCCAAGGTATCTATACCTTTCCAAATAACTATGCCCTTCCTTGCTATCTAAATGTAGTTGACCCTATGAGGACTTCCATTAGTGAATCAAGCGTTAGCATGATGGAGTCGGACATCAAGTATCTTAGTCAAAAGAATAAGAATAAAAATAAAAAGAAAAGGAGTTATGAAGGTGAAAACCACTTTGTGGCAGTCTTAGAACCTACAAAAGTAAAAATAAAACATGTATCTAAAGGTGAAAACCTCTTCGAGGTGCCTAAGGATGAGATATTTGTGTAATACCCCAAAAATGGGCTATAAGTTCATTAACCTCCTACATCGACAAATCAAACAAAATCGACATCAAAGTCCTAACCTAAGGCATATCTAAACATCATCGAATCATAATTGATTATCTTAAATTCTGCATCGGAGAATATTCCTAGTAATATTCCTAATTATCATAATTATCTTTAATTTTATAATTATTTGGCAATAAATCACATTTATCCTAAAGTTTGATTAATTGAATATTTTCATATTTAATTAATTAGGTTTAATATTTGCCACTTAATTGTGTAATTAAATTTAATTCTATCTATTATTAATTGTATTATTTAATTTTGACAATAAATCCAAATATCCTATGAATAATTGGTTAAATTTTTATTTAATTAATTAAAGCAAGTTGTCATTATTTAATAATATAGTTTTTAATAAAAGTTTGATTAAATAATTGATTAACCCATAAATCAATTATTTTATTTTTAAAAGCAGCTAAGTTGAGCATAAATCACTTTATTATTAAATTAATTCATAAATAAAACATGCACAATCATAAAAGTAGACAACTATCAATTATCAATTAAAGCTAAACTCTATTTTGAGTTAAAGCTTAGCTTTTGCATATTTTTGTGAGTTAATTATCCTTTATTTAAAAATAACTCAAAAATCAAGTTGAGTTATTTGAGTGATTTATGACTTTTTCTCATGCACCTCCAAAGCCTTGGATTTCTATAAAAACAAGGCTCAACTCTTCATAATTCATCTCATATTTTGCACAATCACGCTGGAGAATTGGAGACTGAAGAATCAACTTGCGAATTCAAAGCTTTGTGAGATCAATTTCAATTGCATAGCTTTTATATCTTAGCATAGAATTTCATAGTTTTCATATCATTGTTAGAATCTTCATTGTTAGATCATTTAGCATTCATTTCATATCAGTTTTCAATAGCATTCATAGCATATCAGTTTATCATTCTTATTGCATAGAAAATATCAAAAATATAGATCAATTGCATTCAAATCCTTCATTTAGGTGTCGTCCAGGTCACTGATCTCGATTACAATCTGAGAACATCAATCTCGCACCTATTAGAAGGCAGTAAATCGCTTGGTTAGATTAGATTTCAATTTTGCACGATTTTGATTATAGTTAACCTCTAATGTTTTACTAAAGTGTTGTGTCTATAGATCAAGTACAATTTTCACACACACATTTCTGGCGCCCACCGTGGGGCAACCCACCTTTGCATGCTGGTTTTGATTTTTTTGGGAGCTAAAACCTCAAAGTTTCAAAGATTTAATTTTATCACCCAAAAGGCTTAGAGTTTTGGTCTAAAATATTTTTTGTAGGTTGGTGACATATCAGAGAAGCTACAGTAAAAAATTTAGAATTTTCTGAAATGTTTTGAATTTTTAATAATTTTTTCTTCAAATTCTAGAAAAAATTTATATCTGATGCAAATCAGCATATTTTTCAAAAAATTTTATATTTTCGGAAAGCTCTTTAAATTATACAGGGGATCCATTCTTTTTGTTTTAAATTTGGACATGATATAATAGCTCAAATAGTCAATTTACAAAAACTAGTCTATTTTGATAAAATGGGTCTCTAGGGCACAATGAAGAGATTTTTCTAAAATTTTTGCATTTTTGGAAAGCTCTCTATTTTTTAGTAGGGGTTTCTATTCTAAATTTCTATTTTTGTGGCCAAAATCATATCAAAAAAATTAGATCTTGTTGACTAGGTCAAATGCAGCAAAAAAAATAAAGTTTTGTGATGGGTATGCACTTATTTTTTTATACATGGTTCAATGAATGATATGAGTTGTCATTTGGGTTAATTGCTGGTTATTATTACTGATAATAATTGATTTTTAGAGCTAACCCTATGGTTTTCATAAGTTGAATATATTTTGTATATCTTGTTTGCTTGTTTGCTTGTTGGAGAGTTCACCACTTGCTTGCATGGAAAAGCTCAACAAAAATTGCTAAAAATCAAGTAAAATCTACTAAGCGCGTTGCAAGGATCCCAGGTATTCTCCTTCATCTAATAATATTTTGATTTGGGACTTAAAATAAATCTCTTATGTGTCAAGCTTGTGTGCATCTTTTCATGCTTTTGATCTATTTCTACACACTTGCATAATTTGATACTAGGTTGTGATCCCTTAAGGATTCATTAAGTAGTCTTAGAATACATGTGATTGATCTTGATTGCTATCTTGGGTTATTGGACTCGCTAATCCACTGACCCTTCATTTCCACCCCGTGGTTGCAATCTCAGTGCCATAAAGGGGAGGGGTCAACAGGACAGAAGCGTTAAGTGTTCCACTTGGAAACCCTTTTATGCTTTTAGGAACTCACTTGTTTTCTAAGTTGGGGACTCATTTTCAGCTTGTGTGAGGTGTTAAGTGTTCCACCTTGTGGACTCATCTCATATTTGCTTTAAGCGTTAAGTGTTCCTCTTTTTGCTTTTTGGGTACTTTTGGTAGATTTGCTTTCGGGAATATATCTGTGCTCACATAGTAATTAGGCCCTATGAACACTATTCGCGATTCTTGAGAGATTGGATTCCTAGAGAAATCTTTTTTGATGATAGAATCCTTGTAGGTAGGGAGGATACTTAGTGTGTTTCACATTCAGCTTGGTTAGTGCGTCTTCTCTTATTAATCGATACATTCTCTCTCCGAAGAGGTTGATAGATCACGTAGGGTTGATATCACGAGCTTTGGTGAATCAAAATTGGTTAGTGCATCTTCTCTTATTGATTGATACATTCTCTCCCCGGAGAGGTTGATAGATCATGTGGAGTTGATATCACAGACCTTGGTGAAACAAACTTTGTCTTAGTGTGTCAGATTCATCTGCTTGCTTTGTTTGGGTTAAAAGTGAAGAGGTGTCAAAACCTTGAATCTGGAGCCAAGTCCCCTTGTGGTATACTATTGTGAGTCATCTTTAGAGAGGGTTAACCATAGTGGACAATCCCTTCACAGGGAAAACTATGTTGACGGAACCTCAAGCGGTAATAGCCATTTTTGCCATGGTAGTGACAGCCGCTATATAAATGTCCTTGTGGAAGAAATCTCCACGGGTATGGTTCATTGTTGGGTTGTCAGATCTCCCTAGCAGCTCTTGAAGATTAAGTTCTCGGTCTGTGTCAAAATCCTGGTGCGCCAGGATTGGAGTTCACCCCTTTGAATCATAAAAGTTGCAGAGTCAAACCATTACTAAAAACCCTAGAGAGGCCAATTTTTTTCATTCTCAGGTATATGTGTGTTATTGCAAAACTTTTCAGAACATACACAATTAGTACTCTCAGGGATTAGCACAATTTGGTCACTTGATTGTTCATGCGCAAGGTTGCTTTTGCCCTTGTTCATTGTTTTCAGACGTGCTTGGAATCACTTGTTTGCTGTTCTGCGTGCTTGTTTATCTACTTGGCTATTAAAAATGATCAAATCTGGTATAACCTTCAAAATCTGAACAGTACAATTTGCAAACAATCCAGAACTGAAAACCTTAAATTTTGCAAAAATTGACGTAAAATTCTTTCTAGAGTCAAAAGTCATTTCAGGAAGTCAAAAGTCGTACGACTTTTTGTCAAATGTCATTTCAGTATTGCCCATCTGTCGTATGATTGAGAACCCAGTGTTGTACGAGTTTTCATGCTAGCAAATCCAAGGAAGTCAAAATCCTATTAGCAACTGTCATATGAGTTTAGCAATTATCGTTTCATAGACTACCCAGTGTCGTACGAGTCTGCAGAGTGTCATTTGGAAAAATTTGAGAGAGTTGTCAGAAATTGTCAAATTGCAAGATATCCAATGTTTCCAGCCTAGTTCCAGAATCTGTCAAAAATATCATTGTGTCAGGAACAGAGTAGTAGCTATTGAGCATTCTACCATTTTTCGAGATTAATCTTTTGAATCCGATCTAGTCTTTTGTTTGATCAATTTGAGTCCTTTTTATCTCGTGTCAAAACCTTGTCATAACTATCAATCTTCAATCAATCTTCAAAAATAGACTAAGTGTTGAGAACTCGTGTCCGCTATCTTTTGGGTGATCTATCCCATACATCCAGGGCACAGTATCCTTCACTCACGTCTCATCAGATCTTCAAAACTATCATAATCTTGACAAGGTTGCGTCATCCGATTTTCTAGAATCAAATTGTTCTTCAGTTGTCTTCATCCTTTTCTTCTGTTTCATTCAAAGTTAATGGTGGAGACTAGAGCTTCTTCACACAAGAAATCAGAAGAAACATCTCAAAACTTACATTTGACCAATACCCCAGGTCCAACTCTTGAACAAATCATCAAGTTAGGTATCTACGAAGACGATGGTCTCGGTAACTTTCGATTGAAAACTGGTTACATACCTCCTCTATCAACTCACAGAGGTAATCAGAAAACTCCTCCTCAATCTATTCCAGGGAGCCCAAAAACTCCTACCATGTCTCAAGCAGGGACAAACCATGGTTCTCTAGGAGGAGGATCCCAAGGACACCATTCTCAACATAATGCCGACCAAGAACCTACACCCTCTGAAATCCATCGATGTCAGAATGCCGATGAATTCAAGAGAATGATGAGACATTTCTTGAAAGTGGATAGAGAGGCATACTTTTTGCAATTAGCCCAGGAAGGAGCTAAACTTCCTCCTCACTTCAATGTCGAAGATATCATCATGCATGAGGAAGAAACTCTGATGACGGCCATAATGAACTAGCTGTACGCTATGCAGGTCAAAATGAATAAAATTGAGAAAGAGAAGGAACCCAAGGAATTCTCCATGGAGGCCCTTTGTCCTTTCCCTTTTGACAAAGACTTGTATATGCCTCCATTCCCAAAAAGAGTGGAGATGCCAAAGTATGACAAATATGACGGACACTCTGATCCTCAAGATCATGTCAGAGAGTTCTATATGCACTCCATGGAATTCATGCATGAACTGACCTATCTGATGTGTCTTTTTCCTAGATCCTTGGGAGGAGCATCCATTCAATGGTTTTCGAGATTACCTTCTATGATCAAAACTTTTGAGGAATTGATTAAATTGTTTTATCAACAATATTCCTACAATATTCAACATCCGATTACCATGATCGATATCTATAACCTCAAGCAATATCCAGGGGAATCATTCCTAACTTTTCTCAAGAGGTGGCGAAAGAAGTTTTCTCTATATGCTAGACCAATTCCCGAAATGGAGAAACTTGAAATCTTTATCAATAACCTTGTTCCAGAGCTCAACTATCCATTACAAATGCAAGATCATGTATCTTTTGATAAAATGGTGGATAATGCAATCAAGATTGAGAAAGTACTTGTCAAGAAAGGAGAAATCACACTTCAAAAGGACAAGTCTGAATCTGGATCTAGCTCAAAAGATAAAAACAAGAGCTAGAATAGAAACAAAGGTATCATCTCTGATGGTGTTGTTGACACTATCCGCACCCCATCAAAGGCACCGGCCTACAATCTCACTCTTGCCACCAAAGCCATTGAAGCTTTAGAGCAAAAATCTGCTGAACCATCTCCAAAGAAGCCATTCAAACGATGGGATAATAAATGAAAGTTTAATCCCCTGGGAGAATCTTTGGAATCTACCCTGAGAACCCTAATAGCTGATAACATGATCTCTTTACCACCAATCTGAAACCCTGATCCGGATCCAAAACCATATTGGTGGAAAGATAATGAATTTTGTGCTTTCCATCAGACTAAAGGCCACAAGACTAATGGATGCTTCCACTTGAGGCATACCATTCAAGACTTGATAGATCAAGGGGACATCACGGTCGATAATCCTACCAGCAATAATGATCACACAACATTTACAGAACCGTTTCCACAACATGGCAAGGGAGTTTCCACTTCTCAGCCTAACATGGGGGCAAAAGTCAACTATGCCTACCCTGGAAACAATGCTATCATCAATATGGTTGAACCATGTCTCTCTGAGAGCTGCAATGTCATCACAATTGTGTGAAGAGACCAAAATCATTCCTCAACTAATGCAGTTACCAGATCACAAGCTTAGGCTCATCTGAAAGGACAAACACCAAGTTCATCTAATGTCCCTAAGATACCTTTCAACCTCACATCTACTTCCAAATAGAAGGCTGCCTCGAAATCTTCCAATCCAAAGGATACAAGACCTACATCTTACAGCATCGTCCAACAACTCCAGCATACCAATGCCAAAATCTCTATGTTTGAGTTACTTCAAATATCTCCAGCTCACAGAGATATCCTAGACAAAGCTTTGCTCAGCTCTAATGTTCCTGATGATCTAGATCTAGACAGGTTCCAGACTATGGTTGGTCATCTAACGTCTCCGCAATATATCTCCTTTTCAGAGGAAGATGACAACTCTTTGAGTCACCCACATAATCAGCCCTTACACATAGAAGTCTTGATCTAGAACCGTCAAGTCAAACGTGTGTTGATAGATGGGGGCGCAGGCCTCAACATTTGTTCTTACAACTTAATCACACAGTTGGGATTCTCAGAGATGGCTATTGATCCTCAAAAGAAGATCACCATAAAAGCCTATGATGAACAAGAAAGAGCTTCTAAAGGCACCATTGTCTTACCCATCTGAGTGGGTCCGGTCATCAAAGATACCACATGTCAGGTGCTTGATCTACCATTGGCTTACAATATCCTTCTAGGGAGACCCTGGATCCATGAAATGCAAGCCATTCCTTCTACATACCATCAATGCTTGAAATTTCCCTATGAAGGGGTAGAAGTTACTATCCCAGCAGATCTGAGTACAACTTGCAATACATTGAAGGAAAGTGCCGATAAGCTTGTTCCCAATAACAGAGAATCTTCCATCAAGCAGCTAAATGTTGCTTCCACATCTAAGATGGAAGACATTGCTAAAAAGATCAATATCAAAGAAAATGGGATGGGAGAATACACTATAGAGCCAGTCTTGTCTTTGACATCTCTCCCAATCTCCCCTAAGTCATATGGACAATCCTTGAAGTAGTCTAAATCAGAACCTAAGGAACCTATGGAAGCATACAAAAGAAATTTTGTGGCGGAGCAAGTATCCAAACAAGAATTTGAAGAGGATGAAGCTGTGCTGGCATGGCTATATAAAGAGGATTTTGAATCTAAAATTGTTCAACCTAGTGAATCTATAGCACCTATAATCCCTTCTAATTCATATGGTCCAGGAAATAAATTGATAGCCAAGATGGGATACTCCAGTCAAGGACCTCTAGGAATCAGAGGAAAGGGTCTTGTGACACCCATTCCACATATTGGTAGAGCCAACAAAGATACTGGTGGCTTAGGCTTTAAGAAGAAACCCTATCATCTCAAAGGTGGTTGTTCTCATGTCATAGAACAAATTGCACCAAGAGAACCCCTTCTCAAGAAAGAAGAGATAGAACCCTCAGATGATGATTCAGATAGTTCAGAACTCATCCCCTATGAAAAATTGCCTAAAGAGATCAAAGATCTTCTTGAGGATAAAGATGATCCTATCAAAAGAATTAATGTAGTAGACACACAAGAACCTACTGTAGCGCAAGAGATGGTTGCACCACAAGAACCAGCCAATCTCAAAGGCAATCAAACTGATCAAGAAGAAGGGGGTAGTTATTCTGACACTAATTCCCATGAATATGAATTCAAGTCAGAGACTGAGGGTAATCCTTCTTGGGGTATTCATCCTGATTTCACACATTTTCTAAGATTTCCTAGAGATCCTGAATTAGAAGCTGAGTCAAATGACTATGAATGGGGTGCCATTCCAGAAGAAGATGAGCTTATCACAGAGAAATATATTGATGTTATTCACCAATATGTATCTCAACCCAACGTAGGTCTAGAGCGAAAAAATGAACTTAACATGTGTAATACCCCAAAAATGGGCTATAAGTTCATTAACCTCCTACATCGACAAATCGAACAAAATCGACATCAAAGTCCTAACCTAAGGCACATCTAACATCATCGAATCATAATTGATTATCTTAAATTTTGCATCGGGGAATATTCCTAGTAATATTCCTAATTATCTTAATTATCTTTAATTTAATGATTATTTGGCGATAAATCACATTTATCCTAAGTTTGATTAATTGAATATTTTCATATTTAATTAATTAGATTTAATATTTGCCACTTAATTGTGTAATTAAATTTAATTCTATCTATTATTAATTGTATTATTTAATTTTGACAATAAATCAAAATTCATATCTTTAATTGATTAAATTCTTATTTAATTAATTAAAGCATGTTGTCATTATTTAATAATATAATTTTTAATAAAAATTTGGTAAAATAGTTAATTAACCCATAAATTAATTATTTTATTTCAAAAATCAGTTGAGTTGAGGATAAATCACTTTATTTATTTATTTAATTCTTAATTATTTTGCATATTCAAAAGAAACAGTTAAACTCCAAATCAGAAAATCAATGCAAGTTATTGACTTTTTGGAACTCAACATCCTTTTGGAGTTCAAAAAGCTGATCTAAACTCTAATTTGAGTTAAAAAGCTATTTTTGCATGATTTTGACAATTAACTATCTTTCATGATCAGATAACTCAAAAATCAAGATGAGTTAATTTGAGTGATTTATGGCTTTTCCCATGCACCTCCAAAGCCCTGAATTTCTATAAATTAAGGCTTTAGCTCTTCACAAATCATCTCATATTTGCATAATCACGCTGGAGAATTGGAATTGAAGAATCAAAGCTCTTGCGAATCGACATCTTTGTGAGATCAATCTTATTTTTTTTTTGCATTCATATTACATATCATTGTTAGATTCATAACATATCAATTTCCATACTAGCATAGATTTTTATCAAGTTTTTCATTATTATTGCATAGAAAATATAAAAAATATAGATTAATTGCATTCAATTTCATATCCATCTTTTTCATTCAAATCCTTCATTTAGGTGTCGTCTAGGTCACTGATCTCGATTACAATCTGAGAACATTAATCTCGCACCTACTAGAAGGCAGTAAATCGCTTGGTTAGATAGCTTTCAATTTTGCACGATTTTGATTATAGCTAACTTCTAATATTTTACTGAGTGTTGTGTCTATAAATCAGGTACAATTTTCACACACACATTTCTGGCGCCCACCGTGGGGCAATCCACCTTTGCATGTTGGTTTTGATTTTTTTTGGGAGCTAAAACCCCAAAGTTTCAAAGATTTAATTTTATCTCCCAAAAAGCTTGGAATTTTGGTCTAAAATTTTTTTGGCACGTTGGTGACATGTCAGGGAAGCTACAATAAAAAATTTAGAATTTTCTAAGATGTTTTGAATTTTTAATAATTTTTTCTTGAAATTCTGGAAAAAATTAATATCTGACGCAAATCAGCATATTTTTTGGAAATTTTTATATTTTCGAAAATCTCTTTAAATTATATAGGGGGTTCATTCTTTTTATTTTAAATTTGAACATGATATAATATCTCAAATAGTCAATTTACAAAAATTGGTTTGTTTTGATAAAATGGGTCTCTAGGGCACAAATAAAGAGATTTTTCTAAAATTTTTGCATTTTTGGAAAGCTCTCTATTTTTTTAATAGGGATCTCTATTCTGAATTTTTATTTTTGTGGCCAAAATCATATAAAAAAAATTTGATCTTGTTGACTAGGTCAAATGCAGCAAAAAAAATAAAGTTTTGTGATGGGTATGCACTTATTTTTTACTTGGTTCAATGAATGATATGAGTTTTCATTTGGGTTAATTGCTAGTTATTATTACTAATAATAATTGATTTTTAGAGCTAACCCTATAGTTTTCATAAGTTGAATATATTTTGCATATCTTGATTGCTTGTTTGCTTGTTGGAGAGTTCGTCACTTGCTTGCATGGAAAAGCTCAACAAAAATTACTAAAAATCAAGTAAAATCTACTAAGCGCGTTGCAAGGATCCCAGGTATTCTCCTTCATCTAATAATATTTTGATTTGGGACTTAAAATAAATCTCTTATGTGTCAAGCTTGTGTGCATCTTTTCATGCTTTTGATCTATTTCTACACACTTGCATAATTGATACTAGGTTGTGAACCCTTAAGGATTCATTAAGTAGTCTTAGAATACTTATGATTGATCTTGATTGCTATCTTGGGTTATTGGACTCGCTAATCTGCTGGCCCCTCATTTCTGCCCCGTGGTTGCAATCTCAGCGCCATAAAGGGGAGGGGTCAAAAGGACAGAAGCGTTAAATGTTCCACTTGGCAACCCTTTTGTGCTTTTAAGAACTCACTTGTTTTCTAAGTTGTGGACTCATTTTCAGCTTGTGTGAGGTGTTAAGTGTTCCACCTTGTGGACTCATCTCATATTTGCTTTAAGCGTTAAGTGTTCCTCTTTCTACTTTTTGAATGCTTTTGGTAGATTTACTTTCGGAACATACATCTGTGCTCACATAGTAATTAGGCCCTATGAACACTATTCGTGATTCTTGAGAGATTGGATTCCTAGCGAAATCCTTCCTTGATGATGGAATCCTTGTAGGTAGGGAGGATACTTAGTGCGTTTCACATTTAGCTTGATTAGTGCGTCTTCTCTTATTGATCGACACATTCTCTCTCTGGAGAGGTTGATAGATCACGTGGGGTTGATATCACGAGCTTTGGTGAACCAAAATTGGTTAGTGTGTCTTCTCTTATTGATTGATACATTCTCTCCCTGGAGAGGTTGATAGATCACGTGGAGTTGATATCACAGACCTTGGTGAAACAAAACTTTGTCTTAGCGTGTCGGATTAATCTGCTTGCTTTGTTTGGGTTAAAAGTGAAGAGGTGTCAAAACCTTGAATCTGGAGCCAAGTCCCCTTGTGGTATACTATTGTGAGTCATCTTTAGAGAGGGTTAACCGTAGCGGATAATCCCTTCACAGGGCAAACTGCGTTGACGGAACCTCAAGTGGTAATAGCCATTTTCACCATGGTAGTGACAGCCGCTATATAAATGTCCTTGTGGAAGAAATCTCCATGGGTATGGTTCATTGTTGGGTTGTCAGATCTCCCTAGCAGCTCTTGAAGATTAAGTTCTCAGACTGTGTCAAAACCATGGTGCGCCGGGATTGGAGTTCACCCTTTGAATCATAAAAGTTGCAGAGTCAAACCATTACTAAAAACCCTAGAGAGGCCAATTTTTCATTCTTAGGTATATGTGTGTTATTGCAAAACTTTTCAGAACATACACAATTAGTACTCTCAGGGATTAGCACAATTTGGTCACTTGATTGTTCATGCGCAAGGTTGCTTTTGCCCTTTGATCATTATTTTCAGACATGCTTGAAATCACTTGCTTGCTGTTCTGTGTGCTTGTTTATCTACTTGGCTATTAAAAATGATCAAATCTGGTATAACCTTCAAAATCTGGATAGTACAATTTGCAAACAATCCAAAACTGAAGACCTTAAATTTTGCAAAAATTGACGTAAAATATTTTCTGGAGTCAAAAGTCATTTCAGGAAGTTAAAAGTCGTACGAGTTTTGTCAAGTGTCATTTCAGTATTGCCCATCTATCGTATGATTGAGAACCCAGTGTCATACGAGTTTTCAAACCAGCAAATTCAAGAAGTCAAAACCTTGTTAGCAACTGTCATATGACATTTACAACTGTCGTTTCATTGCTACCCAACTGTCATACGAGTTTAGCAACTTTCATTTCATAGACTACCCAGTGTCATACGAGTCTGCAGAGTGTCATTTGGAAAAATTTGAGAGAGTTGTCAGAAATTGTGAAATTGCAAGATATCCAATGTTTCCAGCCTAGTTCCAGAATCTATCAAAAATATCATTGTGTCAAGAACAGATCAGTAGCTATTGAGAATTAGTACACATGTCTCAAAGAATCAGTACACATGAGGAAGAAATTCTGATCGCCGCTATGATGAAGCAGCTACAAGCTATGCAAGTCCAGCTTGACAAACTTGAGAAAGAAAAGGAACCTCTATACTCTTTTCCATTTGATAAAGACTTGTACATGTCACCATGCCCCCAGAAAAAATTTGAGCAATATGATACCTCTTCCACGGAGAGTGACACATCTAGCTTTGGAGACTCTGATGACTATGAAGACAGACAATGTAATGATACCTATGACACCTCTGTTCCTAAGAGTCCTCCTCATCGTTCATTCCTGCTTACTACAAATGGGCCGTCACATTGGATAGATCGTGAGGGTGATCCATATGATTCTGATTATGAGAGAGACTTTGACAATTTCTATGCACAATACCTAGATGACACATCTACTTCACTTGAGGAAGAGAAAGTTTTTCATGCTGATTATAAAAGTAAATACTACAAGGATCTTTCCTCTAAGAACTCTTAGGCTGAAAATAAAGATTACACTCTCAAGGAAGATCATGTTAATGTTGGACCTTTGTCTTGTGATGGTTCCCTTCCATCCCCTACTTCCTCCAATACCCATACATTTCCTAAAGCTTCTGAGTCTTTCAAATCTTTCACAGAACCTTCATCTGACACAAGCCCTGATATTTTTCATGCAGTTCCCTATAGTTATCCTCCAGGGCTACCCCTTAAAGAAACTCAAGCTAACCTTCACTTGGCTGCAAATACTTTCAATAATGATAAACCTAAAGAGCCTAAGCCTTTATGCGCTACAATGCCTACTTCAACTGGTCCTTCACCATCTCTGCAACAGTCTTCCATACCATTCCAACATGCTTGCTTGTCTTTAGAAGTGGCTCCATGTCAAGAGGACTCTAAAAATGATGAAGAAAAGAACATAAAGAAAGATCAAGATCAAGAACCCTCCATGTCATCCACTCCTTTTTCTGATGTCTCTTATCTGCCTCAGGGTTCTTTTGATCCTATAGACCCTTTTTCATGCATTCCACCATGTCTTAAGTGTTCTCCTAAGTAAGATCAAGCTACTACTTACACTGTTGAGCTTATTGACAATCAAAATAACCTTACTACACTTGTGCTTTCCAAAGATGATACTTCCATTAAGGTTGTTAAAAATAGTGTTGTTACTTCCAATGTTGAGCCTATTGAAAAACAAGAGAAAAATTATGCGCTTATGCTATCCGAAGATCCTTGTCAAGATCAAATTCTTTCATCTTCTTGTTCTACCACTCCATGTTCGCTTCCACTTTCTACTCTTCCTAAGTCTTTGCAAGCTTTGAACAATCCTATCAAAGAAGGTGCTCATATTCAAGATGTCCATGATTCTATTGAAAATTCTAATGCTCACTCTAAAGATGTTGATATCCTTGGTTGTCATATAGATGCTGATGAACTTATTGATTATCCTTTTGCATCTTCCACTTCCATTCTTGGACCTCTTCCACCACTACTAAGGGCTTCATGCCTTCCTTCCATCTTGGGTCCTTATGTCCCTTCACTTTCCCCTCCTAGCTCTCCTGATTTGCCATCCATCTTAGGTCCTTACATACCTCCATCTCCCATCTTTCCTCAAGATCAACATAGATGCATACCCTTGAATCCTTTTCATCCACCCACCCATCTAAACCAGTCATATCCTCCTCCTCCTTCCACAAGTCCCAAGTCCTTTGGAAGTAACTTGAATGTTCAATACAAGAAAAAGAAGCAATACAAGAATCCATCAAAAAAAGATCACCATGTCTCCTCTAATAGACATGGAAACATAAAGTCAAAAGAGATATCTAAGAAAAAAATTACAAGACAAGTATGGGTTCCAAAATCCATCATTGAAGATATTATCTCTAAATCATCAAAAGGAAATAAAAAGCCTACGACTATATGGATTCCAAAGTCTCTCTTGAAAGAGTCTGGTGTTGAACAAAAAGTGAAATTGACATTCAAGCTTCCAAAGGCTTCCACTACATCTCCTTCCAAAAATATTCTTCCATTTCATGCGCCCAAACCTCAACCTCTGCTATCCATTCGCCATATTCTTTCACGTATTCCTTCATTCATGTTTCCTCCACCCTCTCACCACCCTTCAGGGTGTGTGTTTACATTGATCTTGCCTTCCTTTCCATCTACCCTGTCACAATCCTTCCATTCATTAACCTTCTACCTTCTATCTTTTTTCCTCATTTGCCTATTCCTCCTATCTTCCAACCTCACTCGCTTTACATAAAACCCTATCCTCCATTTTTCTCTTCCATTTTCCTTTCCCTATCAGCATCTTTGAACATATCATTTTGAATCCTTGACATATCATGGTTTATCCTTTCAAGGAGCATTATCTAAAAAGCTTGCCTTCTTCTAAAAAAAATAAAAATAAAAATTAAAAAAAATTGAAAATGTGCCTTGGTGAAAACCTGGAAACAGGCACCTTGGTAGCAAAAGTAAAGAGAAATAAATTCATCCTATGGTGAAAACCACTTCCTTGTCGCACCTTGGATAAGTACCATGATGAAAACCTGGCAATCAGGCATCATGCGTAGTTCTTCTACATATTTCATCCATTTCATCTTCTCTCTTTGATCTTGACAATGTTGATCTATACACGAACATTTGGCTATTTTGTGAGTTGTCTGATGATGATCTTGCTTTCAATCCCTTCCTATTTATCCTTCATATTTATTTACCTTCATTCATTTTCACCTGTCGCTATCCCTTTTCCCTTTTGGTCTTGATCTAAGAAAGAAAGAGTAAAACACGGTGCTATGAAGCCTCTTGACATGTCTACTCCTTTGGATTGCATCCTTTCCTGCTCTTGCATTATGATTTTGTGCTTATCCTATGCTAGCCTTTCATTGCTTGTCCAAATATGCTTTACATGACAATTTTTTTCCCTAGCTTGGGTATTCTTGAGGAGTTTCCCCTTGAGGATTTCTTCCCTTCATTTTCCTTCATTCTCTTATCTTCCATCTCTTCCACCAGCTTGCTAATCCCTCTTGTTCTCCACCTTGCTAGACATTGGGACTGCACGATATGATCTTGCTTGGGAGTTTGCAAATGGAAAAAGATGCTATCAAGTATACCAAGTATCAGAACAATTATCAGAACAAGTATCAGAACCAGTATCAGAACAATTATCAGAACAAGTATCAAAACTAGTATCAAAACAAGCATCAGAACTAGTATCAGAACAAATATCAGAATGGGCCTACAAAACAAGTATCAGAACACCTATTGGGGCTACACCTTTCGCTTTAGTTTATGGGTCTGAAGCAGTACTACCTATTAAAGTTGAAATCCCATCACTTAGAATCAGAATGCATGGACTTGTCACTGATGAAGACTACAGAGTGTCTAGGTTACAAGAACTTGAATTACTAGATGAGCGCAGGCAAATAGCGTATGATCATCTCAGAGTATATCAGAAAAGAATGTCTAGAGGCTACAACAAGAAAGTCAGACATAGAGAATTTCAGGTTGGTGATCTAGTGTTGAGAGAAAATCCTAAAAATCAATCACATTGAGAATGCAAGGGGAAGTTCAAACCCAACTGGCTGGGTCCATTTGTTATCACTACAACTTTTGGCTCTGGTGCCTATCAACTCTCAATAATTGAAGGAGAACAGCTTTGAGAACCAATCAACATTCTCCATCTGAAGAAATTCTATGCCTAAGGCATTCAGTGTATGGTAAAATATCCTGAAAAAAATCCTAAAAATAAAAAAAAGTCCTGAAAAAATGAACATCTTGGTGAAAACCTAGCAATAGGCGCCTTGATGATTCACAAAAAAATCAAAAAATATCAAAAATTCAAAAAAATTGAAAAAAATGAAAAATACAAAAAAAAATGAAAAAAGACAAAGTGCCTTGGTGAAAACTTGGAAACAGGCACCTTGGTAGCAAAAATAGAATCTCTACCAAGATGGTGAAAACTTGGCAAACAGGCACCACTTGTTCCAAAATGCTCCATCTATCAGCACAATCTTGGTCTTTCCCAGCTTTCAGTCTTGCTTTAGTTTGTACATATCTCCCGGTTTGTTTCTGCATATCCTGGTTTCAATAAGTCAGTCTGTACACCAATCAGCTCAAGTGTCTGTATCCTATCAATGTTCAAATTTGGGGGTAATCAATGTCATATCCTATGGTCTCCCATGTATCTTAGACATTTCCTATCTAGTCAGAGTCCTTTGAAGCTTCCTGTTGAGTCAGTCAGTCAGTCTCGTCTCCAGAAAGGATTTTGCATCTACAACAATCAAACATCAAAACTCAACTGAAAACAATTTGTGCTTTTCATGCTTTTATCTCCTTGTAGGCTTACTGATTCGCATTGAGATTTTTGCATATTGTGTCCCTTCGAGCTCTTCGATGATGTCCTTTATAGGATTTAGAGAGTGATGACTGGGGGCATAATCTTTTCTTGATTTTCTGCTTGTATGTGAAAATCTAACAACTTTGGAAATTTTGGATTGAAATGGTGTCCGACTGTAAGAGCCTCTATCTTGAATTGGATGACCATACGTACCTCGACCATTGATACCCAAAAAATTCAAGGAAGTTTGATCTAACTATTGTCTTTTTGAGTGAATTCTTTCTCCTACTGTGAAACGCGATCTTGCCTAAGGATGTGAATGATAAAGGGTCACTACGGGTAATTCACATTGGATTTAGAATGATCTCTTGACTCTTTGATGTGTTTGCAATGCAAGGCGTACTCAGGTCATCACGACATTTATGTTTTGATGCTTATACAAATTGCTATATCAAAATGGACATGATATTCAGGTCATCCTAGCGTTTGTGCCTTGGTGCTTATATCTAATCCAACATTCTGAATACAAATCAATATTCATATGTCCATGGTTGTTTGACTAGTGGGTGTTGTATTGATTCTTGCGCATACAAATTGATATTCATATGTCTATGGTTTCATAGCTAGTGGGCATTGTATTGATTTATCCGGTTACCTAAAAGTTCAATGATGATAACAAATCGACATATGATCAGTGACTAGGTCCTAGGTCTTAGGTTAGATTTCATTTTGCATGTCTCTTTGCATTTTGCATGTTTGCGTGATCTCACAATGACTAAATGAACTTTAATGCTTAAACAATTCTCCACTTGTCTCTTCAAATCTAACAAGAGCTGAATCTCACATGAAGGTTCCTCCAATGAAACAGCAAGTAGAATCCTTTTTCGGGATCAAAATTGAAATCTGAGATCATTCATATTATTAACTACTTGCATAATCGACCTTCAATCTTCACAGAAATCCATAATTCAACTTAACTGATTAGCTTTCATCAAACTATCAAAATTTCAACTTGGTCACCCATGGTCAACTCATGGTCAAACCTAGTCAAATTCGGTCTCCAGGACCTCTAAATGATGCAGAATGCATTCACCAAATGTGTTCACCACACTTCTCAAATCAATTAACATGCTTCTAAACTATAACGCTGACTTTTCTTGTCAGATTTCAATTTTAATCCCGAAGGGGGCATGGTATTGCACATCATTCAAAGTCTGTAAATCAAATTCTATCGATCAAATCTATCAATATCTTTCATCAGTGATCAAGACAACAATCACATCTAGTCGCTGATTCATCAAAAGTCCTCATCGCTCGGGGCAAATCTATCATCACTTGGGGCATATCAGATTCATCGATCCATATCAATCTGGTATTCTCCTAATCTTGTAAACTGTATTAGTTTTTGCAACCATCAGATCATAGTGTTCTTTCCTTGGTTCTTCGGCAACTGAAGGATTCGGATGTGATACCTACTAGTTCTACTAAGACAATCGAGTCTAGAACGGGTCACTCACTTCTTATCAATCCTAAGGTTCAGAATTAGGTGTTTTGACACTTTTTCGCAATCATAGGTTTATTTTCTGCTATAGTGAACATTATCTCTGGTCATTCAGGACCTCCTATCTCAATATCTCTCAATTGGTTTCTATCTTGAGATCGGTTTATCTTTTGAATCAGTTTCATATCTCTATCAAACATAGACTATCTTTGAACCACTGCGCTTCGCACAGTAATTCAAAGAGGGGCAAAATGTAATACCCCAAAAATGGGCTATAAGTTCATTAACCTCCTACATCAACAAATCGAACAAAATCGACATCAAAGTCCTAACCTAAGGCACATCTAACATCATCGAATCATAATTGATTATCTTAAATTCTGCATCGGGGAATATTCCTAGTAATATTCCTAATTATCTTAATTATCTTTAATTTAATGATTATTTGGCGATAAATCACATTTATCCTAAGTTTGATTAATTGAATATTTTCATATTTAATTAATTAGATTTAATATTTGCCACTTAATTGTGTAATTAAATTTAATTCTATCTATTATTAATTGTATTATTTAATTTTGACAATAAATCAAAATTCATATCTTTAATTGATTAAATTCTTATTTAATTAATTAAAGCATGTTGTCATTATTTAATAATATAATTTTTAATAAAAGTTTGGTAAAATAGTTAATTAACCCATAAATTAATTATTTTATTTCAAAAATCAGTTGAGTTGAGGATAAATCACTTTATTTATTTATTTAATTCTTAATTATTATGCATATTCAAAAGAAACAGTTAAACTCCAAATCAGAAAATCAATGCAAGTTATTGACTTTT
The DNA here is from genome assembly GCA_027943335.1 of Chamaecyparis obtusa. NCBI lineage: Eukaryota > Viridiplantae > Streptophyta > Pinopsida > Cupressales > Cupressaceae > Chamaecyparis > Chamaecyparis obtusa. The sequence continues at coordinate 874,654 of BSBK01008712.1, forward strand.
TGGAACTCAACATCCTTTTGGAGTTCAAAAAGCTGATCTAAACTCTAATTTGAGTTAAAAAGCTATTTTTGCATGTTTTTGCATGTTTTTAAGAATTAACTATCTTTCATGATCAGATAACTCAAAAATCAAGATGAGTTAATTTGAGTGATTTATGACTTTTCCCATGCACCTCCAAAGCCCTGGATTTCTATAAATTAAGGCTTTAGCTCTTCACAAATCATCTCATATTTTGCACAATCACGCTGGAGAATTGGAATTGAAGAATCAAAGCTCTTGCGAATCGACGTCTTTGTGAGATCAATCTTATTTTTTTTTTGCATTCATATTACATATCATTGTTAGATTCATAGCATATCAATTTCCATACTAGCATAGATTTTTATCAAGTTTTTCATTATTATTGCATAGAAAATATCAAAAATATAGATTAATTGCATTCAATTTCATATCCATCTTTTGCATTCAAATCTTTCATTTAGCTGTCGTCTAGGTCACTGATCTCGATTACAATCTGAGAACATTAATCTCGCACCTACTAGAAGGCAGTAAATCGCTTGGTTAGATAGCTTTCAATTTTGCATGATTTTGATCATAGCTAACCTCTAATATTTTACTGAGTGTTGTGTCTACAGATTAGGTACAATTTTCACACACAACGTGTCTGATCCACCTATGGCTGAAGAGGACTCCCATGAAAATGTTGAGCCTATTCATGAATTGAACATTTTGAGCTGTAATATCACCTTTGAACTTGAGCGTCAAGTTAGGACCAATGATGACATATCCATGTTTGTGAACACCATATCCCAAGCCTTTCCCGCTTTGACTATCCAACGCCCTGATCTTATCGACCAAACTTCCACAAACCCAAGCCACGGTGTTTACACCTTTTCCAGTGACTATGCCCTTGCTTGTTACCTCAATGCAGTCGAGCCTATGAGGACTTCCATTAGCGAACCGAGCATCAGCATGACTGAGTCAGACATCAAATATCTTAGTCAAAAAAATAAAAATAAAAAGAAAAAGATTTCTGAGGGTGAAAACCACTTTGTGGCAGTCTCAGGTCCTACAAAAGTAAAAAGAAAAGACGTATCTGAAGGTGAAAACCTCTCTGAGGCACCTAAGGATGAGATATTTGATGTCCTTCTGAGTCATTTACAGGATAGATCTCTAGTTCTAATTGAGCCCACTCAATCCATCAATTTGGGTACAACAGAGGAACCAAAATTGGTACATGTAGCACAATCTCTATCAAAAGAAGAGAAATAGAAATTCACTACATTCTTATCAGACAAAAAGATCAACTTTGCATGGAAATATTCAGATATGCCAGGATTGGATCCCAATCTCATTATGCACCATCTATCCATTGCTCCTGGAGTAAAACCAATCAAACAGAAATTGAGAAAGATGCATCCTCATGTGGCACTCTTAGTCAAAGCATAACTAGAAAAACTCCTCAAAGCTGGATTCATCCATGTCATAGACTATGCTGAGTGGATCTCTAACATTGTACCTATTTCAAAACCAGATGGTTCAATCAGAGTGTGCACGGACTTTAGAGATGTGAACAGAGCATGCCCTAAGGATGACTTTCCACTACCTAACATTGATATGATAGTGGACATGACTACGGGCTATGAAATGTATTCCCTTATGGATGGTTTTTCTGGATACAACCAAATCAAAATTGCTCCAGAAGACCAAGAGAAAACTGCATTCACATGTGCATGGGGAACCTTCTGTTGGAATGTTATGCCATTCGGACTCAAAAATGCTGGAGCTACATATCAAAGAGCAATGACATCTATTTTTCATGATATGATGCATAAAACAATGGAGGATTACGTGGATGATACCTTGGCAAAATCCATGATTAGAAATGAACATCTAACAGACTTGAGCATGATCCTAGATAGAATGGAATAGTTTAGTCTGTGACTAAATCCTAAGAAGTGTGCTTTTGGTGTCACTTCTGGAAAGCTCTTAGGATACATAGTTTCAAAGAAAGGCATTGAGGTCGATCCAGCTAAGGTGAAAGCTATCATAGAGATGCAACCTCCCAAGAATATCAGTCAAATGCAAACTTTGCAAGGGAGAGTATAGTCCATCAGAAGATTCATATCATAGTTAGCTGACATATCACAACCTTTCACAAAGACATTACATAAAGGTGTGACCTTTGCATGGAATGAAGACTGTACAAAGAATTTTGATCATATCAAGAATTATCTCTCAAATCCTCCTATCTTAATGCCTCCTATTCATGGGAAGCCATTAATATTATATGTCTCCGCAACAGATACATCACTGGGGGCATTGCTAGCACAGCATGATGAGAACAAAAAGGAAAGAGCCATCTACTATATAAGCAAAACATTGGTGGCATATGAAAAGAACTATTCTATGATTGAGAAAGCTTGTCTCACTGTGATCTTTGCATCATAGAAATTGAGACATTACATGTTAGCTCATACCACTCATTTGGTAGCTAAGATTGATCCACTGAAGTACCTACTAAGAAAAGATGCCCTCATAGGTAGACTAGCTAAATGGGTCATGCTCTTGAGCGAATTTGACATTGAATATGTTGAAAGAAAAGCTATCAAAGGACAGGTCATTGCTGATCAATTAGCTGAAGCACCACTATTTGATGATACACCCATGCAAATGGAATTTTCCGATTCCTCTATCATGCACTTCTCTTCTAGAGAATGGCGGTTATTCTTTGATGGCTCCTACACACAGAATGGATCTAGAGCAGGCATATTGTTCATCACTCCTCAAGGATACTCGATACCCAAAGCATTTAGACTAAAGTTTCCTTGCACAAACAATATTGCTAAATATGAGGCACTTCTCAATGGTATGAAAATGGCAATACAGTGGAGAGTTACAGAGATGCACATCCATGGAGACTCACAACTGGTTATCCACCAAGTCAATGATGTGTACCAAACCAAAGATGAAAAGCTCATTCCTTACAAGAGAATGGTAGATGATTTAAAGAAATACTTCATCTCTATCACATTTGAGCAAATACCCAGAATGGAGAATAAGGCTGCCGATGCAATGGCAACATTATCTACTCTCTTACAGCAGCTCAAACATGAACTACGCTACGAGTTCCTGGTGGAAGCCCTATCCTATCCTGCATATGACTCCCTTGAAACCCGCATGATCTGCACTGTTGTAGGTTATGACTCATCTCGCTACAAAAATTTGTTCTCCTATCTCCATGATCAAATCATCCCTGAGTCCTTTAACCATTTTGAGAAACAAAACCTTATCTGATCCGCATCCCGATATGTCATCATTGGTAATGATCTATACAAATGAGGTCTAGATGGTACACTACTTAGATGTTTAGAACGGGAAGAGTCTCAATGTGCATTAGAGGAAGTCCACGAGGGTATATGTGGGTCACACTCAAACGGTTTAACATTAGCTTGAAAACTTATTAGGGCCGGGTACTATTGGCCTGAAATGGAGAAAGAGGCTATTAAATTTGCTAAAAACTGTCAACAGTGTCAAGTACATGGCAACTTGATTCATGCTCCAGGGAGAGATCTAATTCCCTTTACTACACAATGGCCTTTTCAACAATGGGCATTTGATCTCATAGGCACTATCCATTCGCACTCTTCTAATGGACATACCCATATCATCACAGCTACAGATTATTTTACAAAATGGGTAGAAGCAGTTCCTCTAACACAAGCAAAGGGGAAACAGATCTCTATGTTCATCCTAAACTACATCATTTGCAGATATGGGATCCCTCATTCCATAGTCACAGACAATGGGGGACAATTCAAAAATAAGGACCTAGATGACTTATGTGCCAAATTCAAGATTACTCAACATTGGTCATCTATCTACTATCCTCAAGGGAATGGACAAGCTGAAGCTTCAAACAAAAATTTCTTGAAAATCTTGCACAGAACAGTGAATAAAATAGGAAGAGACTGGCATCTCATGATCAATCCAACTCTCTGGGCCTATAGAACTAGTATCAGAATGCCTACTAGGGCTACACCATTCGCTTTAGTTTATGGGTCTGAAGTAGTACTACCTATTGAGGTTGAAATCCCATCACTAAGAATCAGAATGCATGGACTTGTCACCGACGATGACTACAGAGTGTCTAGGTTACAAGAACTGGAATTACTAGATGAGCGTAGGCAAGCAGCGTATGATCATCTCAGAGTGTATCAGAAAAGAATGTCTAGAGGCTACAATAAGAAAGTTTGACATAGAAAATTTCAGGTTGGTGATCTAGTCTTGAGAGAAAATCTTAAAAATCAATCACATCGAGAACGCAAGGGCAAGTTCAAACCCAATTGGCTAGGTCCCTTTGTCATCACTGCTACTTTTGGCTCTGGTGCCTATCAACTCTCAATGACTGAAGGAGAACAGCTCCAAGAACCAATCAACGTTCTCCATCTGAAGAAATTCTACGCCTAAGGCATTCAGTGCTTGGTAAATGTCCTAAACAAATCTTAAAAATCGGAAAAAGTCCTAAAAAATGAACATCTTGGTGAAAACCTAGCAATAGGTGCCTTGATGATTCGCAAAAAAAATAAAAAAATATCAAAAATTCAAAAAAATTAAAAAATATCAAAAATTCAAAAAAAATTGAAAAAAAAAAAAAATACAAAAAAAATGAGAAAAAGAAAAAGTGCCTTGGTGAAAACTTGGAAACAGGCGCCTTGGTAGAAAAAATAGAATTTCTGCCAAGATGGTGAAAACCTGGCAAACGGGTGCCACTTGTTCAAAACGCTCCATCTATCAATGCAATCTTGGTCTTTCCCAACTTTCGGTCTTGCTTTAGTTTGTACACATCTCCTGGTTTGTTTCAACATTTCTAGTTTTCAATAAGTCGGTCTGTACACTAATCAGCTTGCGTGTCTGTATCCTATCAATGTTCAAACTTGGGGGCAATCAATGTCATATCCTATAGTCTCCAATGTATCTTAGACATGTCATATCCACTCAGAGTCCTTTGAAGCTTCATTTGAGTCAGTCAAGTCTGTCTTGTCTCCAGAAAGGATTTTGCATCTGAAACAACACATCAAACATCAAAACTCAACTGAAAACAATCTATGCTTTTTACATGCTTTTATCTCCTTGTATGCTTACTGATTCGCATTGAAATTTTTGCTATTGTGTCCCTTTGAGCTCCTCAATGATGTCCTTTACAGGATTTAGAGAGTGATGACTAGAGGCATAATATTTTCTTGGTTTTCTGCTTGTATGTGAAATCTTATAACTTTAGAAATTCTGGATTGAAATGGTGTCCGACTGTAAGAGCCTCTATCTCGAATTGGATGGCCATGCGTACCTTGACCATTGATACCCGAAAAATTAAAGGAAGTTTGATCTAACTAATGTCTTTTTGAGTGAATTCTTTCTCCTACTGTGAAACGTGATCTTGCCTAAAGATGTGAATGATAAAGGGTCACTACGGGTAATTCACATTGGATTTAGAATGATCTCTTGATTGTTTGATGTGTTTGCAATGCAAGGTGTGTTCAGGTCATCACGATATTTATGTTTTGATGCTTATACAAATTGCTATATCAAAATGGACATGATATTCAAGTCATCTTGGCGTTTGTGCCTTGGTGCTTATATCTACTCCGACATTCCGAAAATAAAATCAATATTTATATATCCATGGTTGTTGAAAGTGGGTGTTGTATTGATTCTTGTGCATACAAATCAATATTCATGTTTATAGTTTCATAGCTAGTGGGCATTGTATTGATTTATCCAGTTACCAAAAAGTTCAATGATGATAACAAATCGACATATGATCAGTGACTAGGTCCTAGGTCTTAGGTTGCATTTCATATTGCATGCTTCTTTGCATTTTTCATCTTTGCATGATCTCACAATGACTAAATGAACTTCAATGCTTAAACAATTCTCCACTTGTCTCTTCAAATCTAACAAGAGCTAAATCTCACACGAAGGTTCCTCCAATGAAATAGCAAGTAGAATCCTTTTCGGGATCAAAATTGAAATCTGAGATCATTTATCTTATTCACTACTTGCATAATCAACCTTCAATTATCACAAAAATCTAGTATTCAACTTAATTGATTAGCTTGCATCAAACTATCAAAATTTCAACTTGGTCAACCATGGTCAACTCATGGTTTAACCTAGTCAAACTTGGTCTTCAGGACCTCCAAACGATGCAGAATGCATTCTCGGACGTGTATACCCACTTTTCAAATCAATTAGCATGCTTCTGAACTATCAACGCTGACCTTTTCTTGTCAGATTTCAATTTTCATCCTGAAGGGGGCATGGTATTGCACATCATTCAAAGTCTGTAAATCAAATTCTATCGATCAAGTCTATCAATATCTTTCATCAGTGATCAAGACAAATAATCACATCTAGTTGCTGATTCATCAAAGGTCCTCATCGCTCGGGGCAAATCTATCATCACTTGGGGCATATCAGATTCATCAAGATCCATATCAATCTGGTATTCTCCTAATCTTGTAAACTATATCAATTTTTGCAACCATCAGATCATAGTGTTCTTTCCTTGGTTCTTCGGCAACTGAAGGATTCAGATGTGATACTTGCTAGTTCTGCTAAGACAATCGAGTCTAGAACGGGTCACTCACTTCTTTACAATCCTAAGGTTTGGAATCAGGCATTTTGACACTTTTTCTCAATCATAGGTTCATCGCTGCTATAGTAAACATTATCTTTGGTCATTCAGGACCTCCTATCTCAATATCTTTCAATCGGTTTCTATCTTGAGATCGGTTTATCTTTTGAACCAGTTTCATATCTTTATCAAACACAGACTATCTTTGAACCACTGCACTTCACACAGTAATTCAAAGAGGGGCAAAATGTAATACCCTAAAAATGGGCTATAAGTTCATTAACCTCCTACATCGACAAATCGAACAAAATTGACATCGAAGTCCTAACCTAAGGCACATCTAAACATCATCGAATCATAATTGATTATCTTAAATTCTGCATCGGAGAATATTCCTAGTAATATTCCTAATTATCATAATTATCTTTAATTTTATAATTATTTGGTAATAAATCACATTTATCCTAAAGTTTGATTAATTGAATATTTTCATATTTAATTAATTAGATTTAATATTTGCCACTTAATTGTGTAATTAAATTTAATTCTATCTATTATTAATTGTATTATTTAATTTTGACAATAAATCCAAATATCCTATGAATAATTGCTTAAATTCTTATTTAATTAATTAAAGCAAGTTGTCATTATTTAATAATATAGTTTTTAATAAAAGTTTGATTAAATAATTGATTAACCCATAAATCAATTGTTTTATTTTTAAAAGCAGCTAAGTTGAGCATAAATCACTTTATTATTAAATTAATTCATAAATAAAACATGCACAATCATAAAAGCAGACAACTATCAATTATCAATTAAAGCTAAACTCTATTTTGAGTTAAAGCTTAGCTTTTGCATATTTTTGTGAGTTAATTATCCTTTATTTAAAAATAACTCAAAAATCAAGTTGAGTTATTTGAGTGATTTATGGCTTTTTCTCATGCACCTCCAAAGCCTTGGATTTCTATAAAAACAAGGCTCAGCTCTTCATAATTCATCTCATATTTTGCACAATCACGCTGGAGAATTGGAGGCTGAAGAATCAACTTGCGAATTCAAAGCTTTGTGAGATCAATTTCAATTGCATAGCTTTTATATCTTAGCATCGAATTTCATAGTTTTCATATCATTGTTAGAATCTTCATTGTTAGATCATTTAGCATTCATTTCATATCAGTTTTCAATAGCATTCATAGCATATCAGTTTATCATTCTTATTGCATAGAAAATATCAAAAATATAGATCAATTGCATTCAAATCCTTCATTTAGGTGTCGTCTAGGTCACTGATCTCGATTACAATCTGAGAACATCAATCTCGCACCTATTAGAAGGCAGTAAATCGCTTGGTTAGATTAGATTTCAATTTTGCACAATTTTGATTATAGCTAACCTCTAATATTTTACTGAAGTGTTGTGTCTACAGATCAGGTACAATTTTCACACACACAATTTGATGTCTTTCTAAGTCATTCACATGACAGATCTCTAGTTCTAATTGAGCCCACTCAATCCATCAACTTGGGAACAACAAAAGAACCACAGTTGATCCATGTAGCACAATTCTTATCAGAAGAAGAAAAGCAAAAATTTACCACATTCTTAATAGAAAAGAAGATCAACTTTGCATGAAAATACTTAGATATGCTAGGGTTGGATCTTGATCTTATAATGCACCATTTATCTATAGCTCCAGGGGTCAAACCTGTTAAACAAAAGTTAAGAAAGATGCATCCTCATGTTGCACTCTTGGTAAAAGTTGAATTAGAGAAGCTCCTAAAAATTAGATTTATCTGAGTGATTGATTATGCTGAATGGATCTCTAATATTGTACCTATTTTTAAACCAAATAAATTAATCAAAGTGTGCACAAATTTCAGAGATGTAAACAAAGCATGCCCTAAGGATGATTTGTTAGAGTATTATTCCTTTTGGCTTAATAATTAAATCGTATTGATTTAATTATATAAGTTTATAATACTCTAGTTACTTAAGCCTCATTTAGGTGCATTATTAATTAATTATTAATTAATAATGTGCAACCTAGCTTTTTATGGCTTTAGGGTTTTCAACCTTATAAGCCTCCTTTGTATCTATTTTCAGCAATTCTCTCTATTCATTTTTGAGCTCTGCCATTTTGAGCACAAGAGGGTTTCTCTGTTTTTCCATTTTTTGCTTCATACTTTGTGGCAGGTTTATTGCATGCAGCTGGATCTTGGAGCTGAATCTGATTGTTTATCAGCTTCTACATGGTATCAGAGCCATTCTGCTGCAGCTTGTTCAAAGTTTTCTGAAGCTGTGGATCAAGCTCTTTTTTTCTGGCATTTTCTGCTATTTTTTATATTGGATCTGGGGGGTTGTAATTTTTTGGGGCACCTTGGACAAAAACTGACCTCACGGTTGCGTCCAGAAGGCCCGAGATACCCAAAATCCATATAAAATTTATCCTTTTTGGACACCGGAGCTTATGGGAAAAAATTTTCCCCTTTTGGGCCGTACGACACGATTTTCGAGAAATTTTTTTTTAAAAAAAGGGTTTTTTCCTTATTTTTGTGGCACACCGCCAGCGCTCTGCCAGCTCGCCACCGCCGCCCGGCCAGCGCACCGCCCGCCGGCCTCCTCCACTGCCGTGCCACTGGCGCCTAGCCGGCGGCCACAGCGTCACCAGCCGCCCAGCCGGCCGCCACCGTCGCTCCGCTCCGCCCAGCCGGCCGCCACCTGCGCTCCACCGCCGCGCCACGCCGCCACCCACCGGTCGCCGCCCAACCTCCGCCCGGCAGCCTGCAGCAGGTGACGTCACCTGCTGACGTCACTTGTCGGCATTTTTCGGTGCCGGATTTTTTTTCCGGCGGTCATCAAATTTTTTTGGGATGATGTCATGCTGATGTCAGCGACGGCCTTTTGACGGCCGTACGACCGTGAAATTTTTTGCAGTGCCTGTGTTTTTCCAGCGAGCATGCCATTTGGGGGTCCTGTTGGTTTTTTGCTCGTAACTTGAGCAAACGGACTTGAAATTGGACATATTATATATCGTTGGAAAGGTCTTTCCGAGCCCATCGCATTGGTGCAGGTTTCATTCCTTGATTCTTCCATTTTGATGCCATTTTTGAGCCTCAAAGTCAAGGTACACATATTGACATTCTAAAGCATTACTTGCTCTTTCTTTCTTTCACGCTTTCAGAATTGTATTGGAATTGGGTTTTAGCTATTGTGGGGGGTGTTCTTTCTTGCTTTTCTATCATTTCTTTCAGAAAAACAACACATTGTATCACTCAAAACAAAAAAAACCCCTTCTGCATCTTCTGTCTAGTTCTGAAAGAAAACTTAATAATAAAAATCAGTCAGAGCACAGGGCACTATGGCAGATACAGCATCAGTTGAGCTTCTCACTCCACACAATTACCATGTGTGGAAGGCTCGTATGACACGTCTTCTTCGATCACGGGGGTTGTGGTCCTGTTTGGATACAGTTCAGCCTCAGTTGACTCGACCATTTGAGGTCATGCAGCACAGGAACAAGATGGATGAAGCCATGGGTTTGATGTCACTACATGTTTCAGACAGTCTCCTTTTTCACCTTGATGGTTGTGATACTCCTGAGGCCATTTGGGCCAAATTTCAGTCACTTTTCGGCACTGTGAATGAGTTCAGGGCACTACAGATTGAGGCAGAGTTGACTTCATTGGTACCTGATTCTTTTCTCACTATTGAGGACTTCTTGATGAAGTTCAAATCTCTCCATTCAGTTTTACAGGGATGTGGGAAGACCAAAACAGATAATGAGTGCATTTATCTGATTCTTTCTAAGCTTCGGGGATAATTTCAGATCTTTTCTTCTACTTTCTACTCCACTATGGATGCACTGGGTGCACGACATGTTATGCCCTCTTTCAAGAATTTTTGTGACAGGTTGACTCGTGAGCAATCAAAGCTCACTCAGATGGATTCTCTTCCAGGTTCACAGTCACAGGCATTGATTGCTCATCCACCACAGGATTCACAGAAGAAGAAACCGAAGCAGAAATTAGATTCCTCTTCTCAGCCCTCTACTGGTCCACCACCTTCTTCTAAGAAGGAAAAATAGAAGACTGAGAGACCTACATGTTCCTATTGTAAGAAGGGAACACATGATGAGTCACTTTGCTATCAGAAGAAGTTTGATGGCTACGAGAAACAGATAGCTGATTTGCAAGCTCTTCTTCAGAAAAGCAATGTTTCCTCTCCATCCTCTTTTGGCTCACAGGGGTCCGCTTTTCAGTCTTCATCTACCCATTCTACAGTTGGACATGATTTTGGAAAGGGTCATGCATTACAGGCTTCTGTTGCATCCCCTTCACAGGTCCCTTGGATACTGGATTCAGGTGCTTCTCACCATATGGCATCTTCTCGGGAGATCTTCTCTTCTTTTGAGGCTTCTCCTATTCCCCATATTATCATTGGGAATAACACTATTATGACTGTCTGTGGGCAAGGCACTGTATGCATTCAGGATGGCACATTCAATGATGTGTTGTATGTTCCATCTCTGTCTTCAAACCTTCTCTCAGTTTTTCAGATTACTCACAGTGGGTCAGGGAAGACAGTTGAGTTCACTCCAGATTCAGTCTTCATCTGAGATAGTATGACAGGAGGTATTGTTGCTACAGGGATAGTTGATCATTCCACCCGTCTCTACTCCTTCTCACACTTTGGTCCACCTTTGCCAGAGCACGACTCTCCTACTTTGAGAGAGCATCATGTGGTACAGTCAGGTCGCTTGAACCTTTGTGTGGTTCCTGAGACTACTGTTATGACTGCCATGCCACCACCTGTTGAGCTCTTTTCTGTTCAGCACGGTTCTCCTACAACACTACCCGACCCTCCAGCTCCAGTCATCGAGCCACCAGGTGCAGTTGTTGAGGATTCTACAGAGGACATTCATCTCCTCTTTGATGACAGTGTCAGCACACCTGTCATACCACCTACATTGGGGATTCCCTTTCAGGATCCTCCTGTCTACTCCTTTGAGCATCAGCTCGGCCTTCCAGTGACACCTCAGCTTTCGAGGTTACCTCTTCAATGTCCACTGACTTTCACTCCTCTGCATTAGAGTCACAGTGGCTTGTTCATTGATCCAGGGGTTCTTTCCTTCCAGGGGAGCTTTGGGGCCTCAACCTTCTCTCACGGGGGGGTTGGCAGCACGCATTGTACTTATGGCTTTGAGAGAGTCTCTTGAAGTCATTCCTTTTTGTCTTTGCTTGCTTTTACATCTCTTTTTGGAGAGGAGTTTTTCCCACTGGGTTTTCTCCTTTACTCCGGTTTATAGAGATTTCCTTGTACTGGGTACCTGATCAGGCCTTGTTGCCGGGACCCATTTTTTTCTTGTTTTCTTAGCTTTGCTAGGTCAGCTTTCTCCCTGCATTCAGCTTAAGGGGGGGTGTTAGAGTATTATTCCTTTTGGCTTAATAATTAAATCATATTGATTTAATTATATAAGTTTATAATACTCTAGTTACTTAAGCCTCATTTAGGTGCATTATTAATTAATAATGTGCAACCTAGCTTTTTATGGCTTTAGGGTTTTCAACCTTATAAGCCTCCTTTGTATCTATTTTTAGCAATTCTCTCTATTCATTTTTGAGCTCTGCCATTTTGAGCACAAGAGGGTTTCTCTGTTTTTTCATTTTTTGCTTCATACTTTGTGGCAGGTTTATTGCATGCAGCTGGATCTTGGAGCTGAATCTGATTGTTTATCAGCTTCTACATGATTTTCCATTACCTAAAATTGATATGATAGTGGACATGACTGTAGGCTTTGAGATGTATTCTTTGATGGATGGTTTTTTTGGATACAACCAAATAAAAATTGCTCCAAAAGATCAAGAGAAAACTGCTTTCACATGTGCATGGGGTACCTTTTGTTGGCATGTCATGCCATTTGGACTTAAGAATGCTGGTGCTATATATCAAAGAGCTATGCCATCTATCTTTCATGATACAATGCATCAAACTATGGAGGATTATATTGATGATACTTTGGCAAAATCTATGATAAGATCTAAACATCTAAATGATTTGAGAAAAATACTAGATTGAATGGAGAAGTTTAGTCTTAGACTGAACCCTAAGAAGTGTGCTTTTGGTGTCACTTCTGGAAATCTCTTAGGCTACATAGTTTCAAAGAAAGGAATTGAAGTGGATCTAGCTAAAGTTAAAGCCATCATGGAGATGCAACCTCCCAAGAATATCAGTCATATGAGAACATTACAAGGGAGAGTACAATCTATTAGATGCTTCATATCTTAGCTAGCAAACATATCACAACCTTTCACAAAGACATTACATAAAGGTGTGACATTTGCATGGAATGAGGAATGTGAAAAAAACTTTAATCATATCAAGAAATATCTATCAAATCCTCCTATTTTGATGCCTCCTATACAAGGGAAGCCATTGATCTTATATGTCTCCACCACAGATACAACAATGGAGGCATTACTCGCACAATATGATGAGAACAAGAAGGAAAGAGCTATATACTATATCAATAGAGCATTGGTAGCATATGGGAAGAACTATTCAATGATTGAGAAAGCTTGTCTAGTTGTGATCTTTGCATCACATAAATTAAGACACTACATGTTAGCTCATACCACACATTTGGTAGCTAAAATTGATCCACTAAAGTACCTACTAAGCAAAGCTACCCTCATGGGTAGATTAGCCAAATGGTTCATGCTCTTAAGTGAATTTGACATTGAATATGTTGAAAGAAAAGATATCAAAGGATAGATAATTGCAGATCAATTGGCTGATGCACCATTGTTTGATGATACACCAATGCAAATGGAATTCCTAGATTCCTCTATCATGAACTTGTCCTCTAGATCATGGAAGTTATTCTTTGATGGCTCCTATACATAGAATGGATCTGGAGTAGGCATATTGTTCATCACTCCTCAAGGATACAAAATCCCTAAAGCATTCAGAATCAAGTTTCCTTGCATAAATAATATTGTTGAATATGAAGCTCTTCTTAATGGCATGAAGATAGAAATTGAGTGGAGAGTAATAGAATTACACATTCGTGGAGACTCACAACTTGTAATACACCAAGTCAATGATGTGTACCAAACAAAAGATGGAAAGTTGATCCCATACAAGAGAATGGTAGATGATCTAAAGAAATATTTCATATCTATCACCTTTGAGAAAATACCTAGGATAGAGAACAAGGTTGCCGATGCTATGGCAACACTATCTACTTTATTACAACAGCTTGAACATGAGCTACACTACAAGTTCCTGGTGGAAGCACTATCTTATCCTACATATGATTCCCTTGAAACTTGCATGATCTGCACTATTGTTGGTCATGATTCATCTCGATACAAAAATATTTTCTCCTATCTCCAAGACCAAATCATTCCCGATACCTTCAACCGCCATGAGAAATGATACCTTATCCATAATGCATCTCGATATGTCGTCATTGGTCATGATTCATACAAATGAGGTCTAGATGGTACACTCCTTAGATGTTTAGAATGGGAAGAGTCTCAATGTGCATTAGAGGAAGTCCATGAAGGTATTTATGGATCACATTCGAACGGTTTAACACTAGCTCAAAAACTTATTAGGGCTGGGTACTATTGGCCTAAAATGGAAAAAGAGGCTATCAAGTTTGCTAAGAACTGTCAAAAGTGCCAAGTACATGGTAACTTAATTCATGCACCAGGGAGAGATCTAATCCCCTTTATTACACAATGACCTTTTCACTAATGGGCCTTTGATCTTATAGGATCCATACATCCTCATTCTTCCAATGGACATATCCATATAATCACAGCTACATATTATTTTACAAAATGGGTAGAAGTAGCCCCTTTGACTCAAGTGACTGGCAAACAAATTTCAATGTTCATCTTGAACTACATCATATGTCGGTATGGTATTCCACATTATATAGTCATAAATAATGGTGGACAATTCAAGAACAGAGACTTTGATGATCTATGTGCCAAATTCAAGATTACACAACATTGGTCATCAATCTACTATCCTCAATGGAATAGACAAGCAGAGGCTTCAAACAAGAATCTATTGAAAATCTTACACCGAACAGTTAATAAAACAAGAAGAGACTGGCATCTTATGATCAATCCAGCTCTTTGGGCCTATAGAACAAGTATCAGAATGCCCACTGGGGCTACACCATTCACTTTAGTTTATGGGTTTGAAGTGGTATTGCCTATTGAGGTTGAAATCCTATCACTAAGAATCATAATGCATGGTCTAGTAACTGATGATGACTACATAGTGTTTAGGTTGCAAGAACTTGAACTACTAGATGAGCATAGACAAGCATCATATGATCATCTCAGAGTCTATCATAAGAGAATGTCTAGAGGTTACAACAAGAAAGTCAGACACAGAATTTCAAGTTGGCGATCTAGTCTTGAGAGAGAATCCTAAAAATCAATCACATAGAGAATGCAAGGGGAAGTTTGAACCCAACAGCCTGGGTCCCTTTATTATCACTGCTACTTTTGGCTCTGGAGCCTATCAACTCTCAATGACTGAAGGAGAACATCTCTGAGAACCAATCAACATTCTCTATCTGAAGAAATTCTACACCTAAGATATTTAGTCTATGGTAAAATGTCTTGAAAAAATCTTAAAAATCAGAAAAAGTCCTGAAAAAATGATCATCCTGGTGAAAACCTAGCAATAGGTGCCTTGATGATTCACAAAAAAAATAAAAAAAATCAAAAGTACAAAAAAAAAAAAGAAAAAGAAAAAGTGCCTTGGTGAAAACTTGGAAACAGGCGCCTTGGTAGCAAAAATAGAATCTCTGCCAAGATGGTGAAAACCTGGCAAACGGGCACCACTTGTTTCAAAATGCTCCATCTATCAGTGCAATCTTGGTCTTTCCTAGTTTTCAATCTTGCTTTAGTTTGTACATATCTCCCGGTTTGTTTCTGCATTTCCAATTTTCAATAAAGTTAGTTTGTACACCAATCTGCTCAAGCATCTGTATCCTATCAATGCTTAACACTTGGGGGTTATCAATGTCATATCCTATGGTCTCTAGTATACTTTAGACATGTCATATCTAGTTAGAGTCCTTTGAAGCTACGTCCGAGTCAGTCAAGTCTGTCTCCTCTCTAGAAAGGATTTTGCATCTACAACAACGCAATCAAACACAAATTGAAAACAATCTATGCTTTTTACATGCTTTTATCTACTTGTATGCTTACTGATTCGCATTGAGATTTTTGCATATTGTGTCCCTTTGAACTCCTTGATGATGTCCTTTATAGGATTTAGAGAGTGATGGCTAGGGGCATAATATTTTCTTTGTTTTCTTCTTGTATGTGAAAATCTAACAACTTTGGAAATTCTGGATTGAAATGGTGTCTGTCTGTAAGAGCCTCTATCTTGAATTGGATGGCCATGCGTTCCTTGACCATTGATACCCAAAAAATTCAAGGAAGTTTGATCTCACTATTGTATTTTTGAGAAAGTTCTTACTCCTACTGTGAAACATGATCTTACCTAAGGATGTGAATGATAAAGGGTCACTACGGGTATTCACACCGGATTTAGAATGATCTCTTGACTGCTTTATGTGTTTGTTCTGCAAGGTGTATTCTGGTCATCACGACGTCTATGTTTTTATGCTTATACAAATTGCTATATCAAAATGGACATGATATTTCGGTCATCCTGGTGTTTGTACCTTGGTGCTTATATCTAATTTGACATTCTGAAAACAAAATCAATATTCATATGTCCATGGTTGTCTAGCTAGTGGGCATTGTATTGATTCCTGCACATACAAATTGATATTCATATGTCTATGGTTTCATAACTAGTGGATGTTGTATTGATTTATCTGGTTACCTAAAAAATTCAATGATGAGAACAAATCGACACATGATCAATGACTAGGTCCTAGGTCTTAGGTTTGCATTTCATTCTGCATGTCATTTTGTACTTTGCATGATTGCATGATCTCACAAATTGCTTGAACACTCAAATGATTCTTCAAAACTAGAAATGCTAAACATTACACAAGGACTGAGCATTGTATGAAGGTCCCTCTAACTAAACAACAAGTAGAATCCATTTTCGGGATCAAAATCAAAATTTGAGATCATTTATTTTCAGACCCAGGATGGTCAACTGCTTGCATAATCAACCTTCAATCATCATAGAACTCTAGTATTCAACTTAACTAATTATCTTACATCAAACTATCAAAATTTCAAATTGGTCAACTCATGGTCAAACCTAGTCAAACTTGGTCTCTAGGACCTCCAAATGATGCAAAACTCATTCTTGAACGTGTATAACCACTTCTCAAATCAATTAACATCCTTCTAAAGCATTGAACACTGACTTTTCTTGTCAGATTTCAATTTTAATCCCAAAGGGGGCATGGTATTACACATCAATAAAATCTGTAAATCAAATTTATCTTTCCTTAGTGATCAAGACAACAACCACGTCTACTTACTGATTCATCAAAAGTCCTCGTCGCTTGGGGAAAATCTACCATCTCTTGGGGCATATCAGATTCATCGAGATCTATATCAATCTGGTATCCTAAATCTATCTTGTAAACTGTATTAGCTTTTCGTAACCAACGGTTCATTAGTGTCATTTCCTTGGTTCTTCGTAACTGATGGGTTCAAGATGTGATACCAATATGATTCTCTTTGGAAAATTAGGTTTGGAATCGGTCACTCACTTCTTCGCAATCATAAGGTTCAGAATTGGGCATTTTGGCACTTTTTCATAATCATTGGTTCATCGTTGCTATAGTTAACATCATCTTTGGTTAATCAGGACCTAAATCTTGCATCTTTAAATCTTTCAATCAGTTTCTGTCTCAGAATTGGTTAGTATTTCAAATCAGTTTCAAATATCTTTATCATACATAGATTATTCTTTGAACCACTACGCTTCGCACAGTAATTCAATGAGGGGCAAAATGTAATACCCCAAAAATGGGCTATAGGTTCATTAACCTCCTACATCTTCAAATCAAACAAAATTGACATCAAAGTCCTAACCTAAGGCACATCTGCACATTATATCGAATCCTAATTGATTTTATCCTAAATTCTGCATCGGGGAATATTCCTAGCAATATTTCTATTTATCCTGATTATCTTTGATTTAATAATTATTTGGCGATAAATCCTATTTACCCTAAAGTTTGATTAATTGAATATTTTTAATATTTAATTAATTAGATTTAATATTGCCACTTAATTATTTAATTAAATTTATTCCTAAATTGTATTATTTCATTTTGACAATAAATCAAAAATCTCATGACTAATTGATTAAATTCTTATTTAATTAATTAACGTCAATTGTCAATATTTAATAATATAGTTTTTGAATAAAAGTTTGATTTAATAATTGATTAACCTATAAATCAATTGTTTTAATTCAAAAATAAGTTAAGTTGAGAATAAATCACTTTATTTTTAAATTAATTCAAAATAAATCATGCACAATCAGAAAAGCGGGCAACTAGAAATTAACAATCAATTTTAAATTAAAACTCAACATCTAATGATGAGTTGAAATTTGATCTAAACTCTATTTTGAGTTAACTCTTCTTTTGCATGATTTTTGTGAGTTAATTATCTCTGATTTCTTGATAACTCAAAAATCAACCTGAGTTTATCAAGAGTGATTTATGGCTTTTCTCATGCATCCTCAAAGCCCTGAATTTCTATAAAATCAAGGCTCAGCTCTTCATAATTATCAACACTCAAATTTGCACAATTACTCTGTCGAATTGGCGATTGAAGGATTAAGCACTTGCGACAGGCGATTTGTGAGATCTTTCATAGTTGATCATAGTTTACATAGTTTGCATATCATAGCATTCATTTTCATTCATATCATTTTTAGATTAAATCCGCATTCAATTTCATTCATCTAGCTTAGATTCATACAGTTTCTCATATTATTACACAAAAAATACAAAAAAATTGATTAATCTGCGTTCATATAGTCTTTCGTTCTTTTTGCATTCAAATCCTTTGTTTAGGTGTTTCATTGTCACTGATCTCGATTTCAATCTGAGAACATCATACTCGCACCTACTAGAAGGTAGTAAATCACTTGGTTAGCATAGATTCATTTACTTACAGATTTTGATTTTGCTAACCTCTAATATTTTACTGAAGTGTTGTGTCTGTAGCTAGGTACAAAATTCACACACACACTTTCAAACATATTCATCATATAAAATATGTGCTACCATAAAGCTGATAAGTTTTTCCATAAATGACAAAATTCCATATGTATGCATGTGTTGACCACTTACTAACAGGTTATGTAAAAATAGTCATTGTAAACGAAGGATTTCCTTCACATTTATTTGTACTAATTCTATTTGGTTAGGACCTTGGTCCCTTGTGTTAGGACTACAAATATTTTCTTGGTTTAAATATTTCCTTTTAGAGTTGTGACTAATTCTTATTTATATGAATCCCTAGGTTTTGTTTTCTCCAAGACCTGAGTGTTCCTCTTGTTTTAAAACCTAAGTATTCCTTCAATTTTATATTTCTTCGTTGCTTTTTGGGAGTCACTTGGGTCAGTTTCAAAGCATATTTCTTAAGTTATCATTGAAAGGGGCCAAGTCTTGTTAAGTTATGTTTCCTAGAAGGACCCATGAATTATTTTTCCTAAGTCTAACATCTCCGTGATGTTTTAAAGGAAAGTCAGATCTGTTTAGATCCAATAGTGAGTGCGATCCCATGATCAAAAGATGTGCAGAGTTTACCCTTCAAGGCATCGTGCTGGAGTGAGACATAGATGATTGTGGGACTTGGCCGAGGCTAAAGAAGAAGACAAGTGTTGAGCAGATTAATTTCAATCTAATAGCAGGTGTGATGTTGCTAACCAAAATTACATACTTTTTAGCCTTTGCATGATCACGCCTAAGTGACAAGTGTCTTCCCTAAGAATGTGGGACCGATATTGAAGAATATAAAGGGAAATTAGATCAAGCCTAATCGGATGGTAGGTGCAATACCATGATTAAGAGTTTATCATTGATTATTGATCAAGGAATCACACCTTGATGACATGTATCCAAGATGTCATCACATAGCGCGAGATGAAAGGTGATAAAGTATGCATAGATTAGTTTGGATGAGACAGTAGGTGTAATCCCATGATCAAAACCTACATGAAAGATACTGATCAAGGGATTGTGTTTGAGTGATGCGTGCCTAGGATGACATCACATAGTATAGGCTGAAAGGTGGTAAAGTATGGATAGATTAGTTTTGATCAGACGGTAGGCATAATCTCATGATCAAAACCTATAAGAAAGATACTAATCAAGGGATCATGATTGAGTGACGCATGTCCAATTTTATAAAGTGAAAAAAGTTGGGGCCTAAGTGCCATGTGGATTTGAGATGTCACTTTCTAATTGGTCTATTTCTCAACCATGAGGAGTGATGTGGAGGTCATTAGTCTTTTGATTTTTTGTGAATCGTACAATATGCTGAGATGCTTTAGATTGAAAACTCTACTTTGAAGTTCATTTTATGATGTGAAATGTTTTATTTTTACCCATTGAAGTTTCAATTATAAAATATGATGAAGTAATTACAGAGCATGCAACCATGCTGTCAAGAATTGATGCAAAATTCTAGCATAGTTTATATCATAAAGCACTCCTTTTGAAATTTCAAAAGAAATGAGACTCAGAAAGATTAAGCAGAGCCAAAATTCAAAGTGTCTGGTGCATTTTATGGCGTAAATTGAGTGGGAAAGGAGGTTGAAAAACTAAGGACAAAATGGGATGTTTTGAACAAACATAAGGTTGAGATTGTTATCTTTTCTTGGCTAAATGATGAGGTGTTCAAAGCATGGAAAAGCATGTATATCTCAGATGTATCAAGTGAACAAGAAAACCTCATTGTTGTTACAACAAGTGGTATTTCTCTAGCACCTTGAAGCATTCGATGATTTGCAAAAATTTTTTTATGCACGAAAGTAGTGAAGATGAAGACAACACCTATCAAGAGTAGAGTAGTTTTGAAGTTGTTGTAGAGGCCTCGTGGTCCAGTTAGATATTGTCTTTTGAAATCTTGTAACAACTCAGTTGTTGTTTCTATTATTTTTGTCTTTTGTGATGTGTTACCTTTTTTGTCTTTGCCTAAATGATCTGAATCTTGTTACAATCCTTTCTCTATAAAAGGATTCCCAATATCATTTAGAAGGGCTGGAAAACTAAGATAGCATTATTGCATATGAGTTTTAAGTTAAGATTATAGAAAATTGTATTAGACTATATCAATATAGAAATAGAAAGTTTAAAATCTTTGGCTATTATTGTAGTGGTTTATATTTTGAAGCAAGGTGTATACAAAAAACATGATTCAACATATATAAATACCAATATTCCAAATTCAAGTCTCTCCTATGTGTCTATTTCTTGAGTTATGAATTTTCTGATTTGTTTCACATAGTTTATCTGTGTATATGTTTATTTTCCTTAGTTTTGATCTGGAATCAAATTAAATTGCTCTGGATAGAACATAAATTCATCTGGTTTGCACAAGGATTTTTAGAAGAAGTATGAGTCTGGGTTGAATGGATCAATACTATCAAAATATGGTAGTATTTTAGGTCATGAATCATTGACATAAGTTAGTTTTTGTATTCTACTTTTGCATTAGAGATATTGCCCAATGGATAAGGCACTGGTCAGGAACAAGTATTTTCTACAGTGATATATGATTGGTAGGGTTTGGATATATTCTACAATCTTAAAATAAACCATTCAAAATTCTTTAAGTATTGTGGTTGTCAAGTTGTATGTTCTTTATGATAATGAAGAATCAATTATTGATTGGTTATCATTAAGTATTTTCTTATCATTTTTCTGCTATTAAAATGTAGCGAAAATTGTAAAATGTTGTATGTTGAACTGGATTAGGTGTACTTGTCTTGGTCTTGTAGAACCAAAAGTGCATAGGGAAGTCTTGTCCCTATAGTTGGTCCAATTGCCTCAGATTTCCCTATATTTGGAATTAACCACTCCTGAAAATATATCTATAGGTATATTGGTAGCTTTCAAAGCATAACATCCATTTTGAGAACCAACACCTTGCTACAATGTAAAAAGGATCTATGTGAATATGACCATGATCCTTCATCTTAAAATCACACAATTTAGGCTTGGTCCATATTGAAATAAGGTCATTGACCTATTGTAAATAAATCTATAAACTTCTTATTGTACTGGATCTTTCTGATCCTGGGCTAGACCAAAGGTTTTTACTCCGTTCTTTCCTACCGATGCTCGCACTGAACAAAGTTGTACTTTTAATTTTTTAATAAAGAAAATTACTGGCCTAGGCCTATTATCTATCCAAAAAAAAATTACAATATGACTACTAAAACAAATTTATTGATTATCATGTTTGAAAAATTGTGATAAAAGATGTTTAATCGACATTCTACTTTCTTGGAATTGTTTCTTTGATTTTGTTTCTCATCACAAGTTGGACTACCTATCTTAGTTTTGGCTTTTTAATAATGGCTTATTAACTAAAACATATCAAAAAAGTGTTTGATAAAAGAAATCACAAATAAAAATAGAAAATTTACAGGCTTTGAAAGGGGCAAAATATTTGAAATGAAAATTTTAAGATAGGGTTATGAAAGAATGATTAGGTTATCTAAAAGAAAAACCACAGTAATATTATTAAAAAATTATGTCAACATTTATCAATCTGATTTTGTCACATGTTTTTTTGTTATCATTGATCTTCATTTCAATGTTGTAGAGATAGTTCACTAGCAATTTGATTGAGTGGAAAAAAACTATGAAAATTCAACACATCCTTAAAGGTATTTGTAAACATGACCAATCTTTACATTGTAGATCCAAAATGTGCATTGTAATTCTTGAAGCTGCACCCGACATCTAAATAGGGAACACAACCTATTTAAATAGAAGTTAACTAAAGCTCACGATCAAATTGGAGGTGATTTAGTCTTACTAGTAAGAGCATGCAACTATTCTATATTTCTAGATGTGCTAGGCCAATGACAATATTCATAGTGATCTTTATAGGAATATTAAAAAGAAAAAATAATATACTCACATAAATTAAATATACTTTGTGCATTGGGATCACAAAGGTTGTCACTAATAACTCCTTATATTGTCTTATCAAATTTTTAGACTATAGACCTTTAAAAAACCATATCAATATTGGGTTACAATGCAACTAAAGATACAAAGATGAATTTATACCCCTAAATGTGATATAGTTCATTTTTTAGTACCACATATTTAACTTATACAACTTAGGAAATGCATGACTCTCTAAAATTGACTAAAAAATATAGGATCACACAATATACTGTAGAAGTGTGTCAAAGAGTTGATACAATTCGAAGTGTATAAATTGTACTAATTTACAAAGAATGGATAAATTATTCACTATAAAGCATTACCAATTACCTAAAGAAAACCAATGCCTAAATCTATCGATGATAGAGTCAAGACTTGAAGAAAGAGAAATCACTTTGATAGGTTTGAGCCTATGAGCTCAATATGAAGCAACAAATAATAGAGAACTAGAATTACAAATAAGATCTCATTACTTTAGTTTAATTTTTCACTCACATGCATTTTTAATACTCAAGGAACTTCATGTGATAGGTCATTCTTTGAATAAATGAAGAACCTCCTTTTCTGTTGGTATTAAGGAATACTGAGAGGGAGGGTGAATCAATGTTCTGCAATTTTTAACTTTGTTAAGTTGATTTGTAAATCATAAACCACATGCAATAATCAGTAAAGGGTAGAATAATAAAACATACATCCACAACACCATAACATCAAGATTTTTATTGTGGAAACCCAATTAGGGGAAAAACCATGGTGGGGATGGAACCCACAAATAGAAATACTCTGCAAAAGTATTTAAACCTGCTAAATGTTTACAAATGGAATGCACACGCATCTAGGCACACTACCTAGAGCTCACTGCTCAATTACAAAAAATGCTTACTACCTATACAATAATTACAATATCACAAAATTGATTTAAATGGTATGCAACACAAATGCCAAAATAGTTCCATTTAGGTACACTATTATGATCTTATTCACTTCATGCTATATCTCTGATTTGATTTGATTTAGACCTCAAATCATCATTCTTTCACACTTATCATATATCTTACATCCCAAAATGATAGAATATATTGATTATATATATATCTTCTATAATGAATTCATCATCCATAGGTTGACCTCAAGAATATTTCATAAAATAATGAAATGTATAAAGTTAATCAACTAGATCTACATGTTAAACATAATGTAGACCAAAAATAATTCATCACACACTATCTCCCATGTCATCTCAACATCCTTGATCTCAAAAAATAATCATCAATATCGATATGATAGATCCACATAAGGATCTACTCTACCATGTTGTTGCTCATCACCGTTCTATTAGAAACTGCCATAAAAATCCTCATAAATCAAACATAACATAGAGTTATACCTTTCAAATTTTGGATATGATATAGTATACCTCCATGAAGCTTCCTCTAGGTTCATACCTAAAAATAATGAACTGGGTGTACACACTAGACCATATACCAAAAATTGGACTTATCCAAAACTTCATTTTGACTTCAGGTTTGATCAAACAATGATATGTGATCATGTGCAATAATGTTATTTTCCATCAATGACAACATCTAAACCATATGAGCAGTATCTCTTTCCAACAATCTCCCCCTTTGGCATTTATGGAAACACTTAATGAAAAATGACTAAGTGTCAAAATTAGTGTCAAACACTAACTCCTCAAAATCCTCCAAAATTTTGTGCATCCCCTGAAATGGATATACATTCTTCACTACACTACTTTCTCCCTTTGACATCAATGGAAAAGGTGGGGATCCACAAGCCAAAATTCTATTCAAAATTCATAGATATGTCACTTATATACAAAATTTTTTATGAACTTACATAAGATTGAAGATATATACAAAAATGTTCTTCAGTGAACTCAAATATTTGTCCCAACCCTATTTGAGACTCTCCAAAATATGAATTTGAGCACAAAATAGATAGGTTTCCATCTTATCATTCTAAAGATCAGGTGGATCACTTGTATTCATTGCTGCTTCTACCTCCTTCACTGCACTGAACAAGGTTCCCAATTAAGGATAAATTAAATTTCTAAGCTCACCAATTATTCTAACAACTCTATATTTCTCATTCTCTAAGCTATTAATCTTTCCCATCAAGGCAATAACCTATACTTCATGACTAGATATAGAATTTGTTAAAGGATCAAACATGATGTAGACAAATCTAAAATTTTATTCTCATTTTCTTTAACCAACTTCTCAATGTCCTCAACACATTTTGGACATGATAGACATGCCTTATAAACATTTCTTCCTTCAGATAACAAATCTTGAATTTTCTTCATACCCACTCCTAACAACATTCTATCTTTTGCAATCATTGCATTCAACTAATTAAATGTATTATCATCAAATTCATCATTTATTTTAATCATTGTAGACTTCTCAAGAGATTCAAAGTGAGTATTAACTAATTTTATAAGGCCCTTCAGTTGACCGGATCGAGTATCTGATGGGTCTCTGACATAGGTTGGCATAATCTTCTCCAATACATTTGATGCAAGAATCAATAGCTCATTATCCTTAATGTGAGTTTTCAAAATTTCTTCCCTTGTATTTTCTTGTGCAAATGAAGGAAGCTTCATTATATGAGTTGGAGAGATAGCATCTAGATTGATATGCCCTTTGATGAGTTGTGGATCATCCAATTGTAATTTATCTTCTTCTAGTATCTCCTTCACTGCCTAAACAATGTTTCTTACCTCAACTTTTATCTCTGTTGCCTTTTCCTCAGTCACTTTTTCTATTCATATCTCTATTACAAGTGTTTGATTGGTATCCTCAAATGTATCCTTCACTATATCTTTTCTCCTTTATCCATTTCTCCTTCATTCTTTTCTTCTGCACCTCTACCTTTTGGAGGAGTGGAAACATTCATCCCAAACTATCCAACTTCAGGAGAAAATGCATCAACATCATCATGAGCTCCTCCTGAGACAATATTAAAGCTTTGATTTACCAAGATCCCCTTCATAATATTTTTTGTCTCCTTCACAACTTCATCAATTTTCCCAATCATTAATTTGTTAATCCCTTTCTTACTTCTAAATTCATTCTTATCCTCTTTAAGAATATGGTTAATTTCATCCACCACTATAACTAGACAAAGACTGATTAATATTTCTCTCCAATTTTGTCATCCTCATATTTAGAATTCATTCTTCTCATTTCCAAAATATCATATACTTCCTTAGGAATATCAAACATTATTTCAACAAGCTCCCTATTATATTTGTTCAAATACTTTATAGTTGCCTCTTCAAGTACCCTCTTACCATCATTATTTAAATTTTCAAATAATTTATAGAGTGGCCCTAGGTTACCATGTATAATTAAAATCTTTTCAATATTATTGATAGACATACCAAGCTTATCAGATTCAAGTTTCATCTTCTTTCTTACTTGTTCTTCATCAGATGGCTTTGACTTTGAAACTTTTACTACTTTTGTCCCCTTGGACTTTAGTTTTTTTATTTCTCATCAGACTCTTTTGTTAGAATAACTGAGAGGGGGGTGAATCAGTTATCCATAGTCCCAATCATAAAATATATATCCAAAAACAATTTACTAAAACTTCTGTAGCTCAGAAAATTAAAATAGTATTATGTCTGTGCTTTTACTGATTACCAGTTAATAACATATGATGATTACTAATCAAATCCAATATGAAACATGTAAAGTATGATAACAAACAATCATCACAATCAACACATAATACAAGAGATTTAACATGGAAACCTTGTGAAGGGAAAAACCACCTAGGACCGGGAACCCAAAAATTGTTCACTCTTCTGAAGTGAAGTCGGTGAAGATCCAACCCTGTTAAAGGTTACAAACAAACTATGAGGTGTGACCTTGTTAGAGGATTTTAGACCAACTGTTTTCATCCAACTAGCATTCACTATGGGGTTGATAGGATAACAAATGTACACTCTATGAATGACATTACAAGACTTTCTAGTCCACTATGTTAAGAGATTTCTTTGTTTACAATGGTTAAAATGTAATAGCAGTTGATCTGATTACAAAACAACTTCAATTGTAGATTATCAGATCTATGTTAAGCTCATTCAAATCCTCTGATCAATATATCAATTCTGTTTCAATCAATATTCAGTAACTTACTTTCGCTCAGTAATAGCTTTCTGATGCTCGGTAAACTCTGCAGTTCGGTTCTCCTTAACGAGTCTGATCAGGCATGCATGAAGCTTGTTCACGCGATATCTTATGCTGTCTCCTTCTTCTAGCATGATTTCATCATGAAATCCTAGTCTCGTAAATAGATGAATAAACCATTTTAATTCCATCCATCAGATTTTTATGCTTAATCTCCTTTGTTGATTTTTCTGCTTAAACCTTCATCGACTGATGTTTCAGTAACATGTTTTGTTTCAATCCATTAGATCTTCTTAAAATTATGTTAGCTATTGATCTTTGTAACAAACATTATCTTCATCTCTGATTTCGATGTACTTTACAACTCATCAACTTCATTAGCTAAACTAGTCATTTAGTTCTTTTCTTCTACTCGATTAACAAAGAAATGTGTCGGTGAACACAAGCTTAGTTTTTACTGTGATCAGTATACACTACACTGTGTCGGTGTATACTATAATGGTTCTTTAATCGATAACACTACTTTGTGGATTTTTCTCTATCCTTCATCATAAATGAATGCAACATAATCAAGTCAATAACATAAGGTCATAGACTCATCCATAAGTTACCCAATGTATTCCTTATCCTTATCTATCATATCCATCTTCCTCATGTAGATATATCTATTCTTCATCTCTTTTCTTCTTCTTCTACAGATGTTTGGGTATAGTAACTTACAAGATAAATACTGTCAAAACTAGTTGACATCAATGACAATGTATTACTAATTTAACCATCTTACATATCTAATTAGTAACTCAGTGATCTTAAATTACAGATCTTCAAGTTATACAATGTATTCAAATCAGTTGTAGTTCATCACTCTTTATCCTCATCATTGGACTTTAGTTTTTTTAATTTCTCATCAGACTCTTTATCCTCATCATAATTCTTTGTGTTAGTGTATGAGAAACAAGAAATGAACATTGTTGATTTGGATCAGAAGATGCCAACACATTATACTCTTCACCTTTACTCTTTTTGTCTCTTCCTTGGATGGTTTATCTTGTTGTTGCTACTTGGGACTCACTATCTTAGGTGGACTTGTAGATGGTGCGTAGATTATATTTTTCCTTGGCCTTGATGAAGAAGCATTGGGAGTGGTTGCCTCTACATTAATTAATTTTCCTTTTTATCTCATTTTAATCTTTCTTTCCTCTTGTATTGCCTACATCATTATTCCCATACTTTTTGCCAGATTCTCCACTTCTTTCTGAACTTCTTTCTCTGCTAGGACTGTTCACTTCTAAATGAACTTTCAATTTTTTCTCCATGAATGTACCAAACCTCTCCTTAGTAGAATAAATAGGCTTTCTCAATAGATGTTGTGCATATATATCAATAATATTCCCATCTACTTCATACCCCATGGGCATGATACAAGAGTTTATAGACTCAACTACTTCCATCAATCATTGATCTATCTCCACCATGAAGCGAATGATGTCCTAATACTTCTCCACAATAGATTTAGGAATCATTTCTCTTTTCTACATTTTTCTTTGGAAATCCTTGAAGAAACTGCATAGAGTACTCTTCCTAGATTTTCTGTCAATCATAAAGAAATTGTTTGATAAGAATTGTAACTAGTTTTTTAGTAGACCACTTAATCCTTCCAACACCATGGACTTCATTCATGAAGTAAAATTTAGACATAAGATCAAGGTACTATACTTAAAGGTTTTATTTCTATCCTTATTGATCTTTTCCAAGTTTTCCATCAACTAACCTCTAAACACTTCACACTAATCATATTCTACATCTTCCTTTATGATCATGTATGCTAAATATGTAGTAGTGCCTGATACTGAATTATCTCTACTAGAATGATATATTTTGTAGCCAATAACCATAGATGAAAATATCACATCCAACTGAATGATATCATTAATAGTCATTTCTCTCTTATCCCATTGAGAACTAGTAGCATTAGTAACAGTTTGGTTTTTGATAGACTTCAATATAGGGACCTCACTAATGAATTAAAGATAGTAAAGTTGTATTGATAACCTCCTTAGTGATCTTATAGGGTTTGTTTAGCCACATAAATTTATCATGTATTCTACTTAACACATACCTAACCTACTCATTCTCATAAAAAATTAGAAATTTTATGACCCAAGCTAGGTTTTTATCTTCAACCACCTTGAATTCCTCTTTTATCTTGGAATTGATAGATAACTTAGTTGAAAATAGGTTGTGAATCTGATAACTACCCAATTCCTCCAAATTTGCATGAATGTATGCCCTAATATCTTCTACATGTGACACACCATAAGGAATAATTAAGAATGCCCCTTTTGGATCATCCTCCATGGATTTGTACACATGTTTCTTAAATTTAGATCAGGATATTTTGTTACATCAACAATATTAGGTGTATCCATGATTGAAAATGAAAGATTTCAAGCTATGTATTAGAATACCTCTTTATCGATGAACTAGGGTTTTCTCACTGAATCACTTCCTTCGCCTTTGATCTCATTGGAATCATCTTCAAGAGCTCTCCAAATGCTTCTTCTTAATGTACAAAGTGATAAATGAAAGAATAAAATGCCTTTTTATCCTTCATGCATCTAATTTTTGATGTAATTAATGATCCATACCCTAACTTACCAAATACCTTGTCATATTAACTAAGATGAGAAATTTCCTTTGTGGACCTCTCAAATCTACTTAGGTTCCTTCAGATTTTCTTTAGAAATGTCTGTAATAGCTTAATTTCCTGAAGACTTTTCCATACCAGATTCAGGTGCAGACTAATTATCTACATTGAAATCACTTTTTGGTACCCATGTCTTGCTCATATTCTTCCTTACCTCTTCCACATCAACTTTTTGTTTTCCCTTGTCATTATTTTGCATGATGTTATTCACCAAACCTCTCTTGTTCATGTTCACATTTCTTCTTCTACAAAATTTTGCAATGTGTCCAGGATTGTTGCATTTGTAGCACACTATATTTAATTGTCCATAATTGTAATTTATTTGATTTCCTCTTGATATGATTGCTTACCAATGTGTCCAAAATCATTGGAAGTATAGACGCCTAAAAATGGTCAAGACTAATTCAAGGGAGTAATCAAGACAGAATCAAAGCATTAATTGCAATCAATCCAAAATCTAATATTAATTGAAATCAAAATCCAAAAGGATTAAATAAGTCAAATTAATCATTTAATTATGCAATTAATCTAATTAATTGTATAGATGAATTAAAATTAAATTTAACCCATTCAAGGAGTACACATGGCTAAAGAAATTAATTAAATTAAATTAATTAATTCCTAATTTCTCTCACCTACCACATGGGAGGACATTGTTGGCATTAAGCAGAATTGCCACTAGTGACAACACTTATTTGCATTCTCAGTGCAAACCGAGCAGACAGTGCAAACTGAGCAAGTTAGTACAAACTGAACAGGACAGTGTAAACCGAGTAACATCATGTCTACCGAGTCACCAGTATTTACCGAGTTCAAAACCTACCGAGTGATCAGTATGAACCGTGCCTTCACTTCTACCGAGTGCATGATGATGCTGAGTAATGCAGTGGACGCCGAGTATCAGAAAGTCACCGAGTCAGTTTGCAGGAACCGTGTAACCATACTTGGGCCGACTTAGTAGCACTTATGTTTATTTGTCAAGCCGACTTTGTAATTGTAATTGTAATTAATTGTTTAAGACTTGTATATAAACAATGTTGTAAAAATGTCAAGATGTATGTAAGAAGAATATGTGAAAGAGAAAGAAAGGTAGAGATAAGCGAATTACAAAAAGGCTTCAGCAGTATAAGGAATAGCAAAGACAAATTCATCACAGAAGGTGATCAGTACATCAGCGAATCTCAATCAGCAATCCAGTTGCAAAGCAAGAGATCTACTGTTTCATCCTAACAGGTGAATCAGTACTAAATCCTTTAACCGGGTAGACTTAACAGTCTTTTGTAAAATCTCTTTACCGAGTGCATACTTCATTGTATGTTTTGTAAATCCTTTAACAGGGTGGATTTAGCAATCCTTATTGCTCCTAATAGGGCAGATCATCAGAAGTGATCAAATTGTAAGCCTTAATCGGCCAACTTTATTCTGCAGTATTAAAGCTTTGTGGGTCTCATCCCCACCCCAGTTTTACTTTCTTTTGGAAGGTTTCTGGGTAACCAAATCTGTGTGTCATTATTGTGAATGCTTTTAAGTTTCATGCTTTTTGTATGCAAAAGGTTAAAGTGAATTACATGTTAATACATCTGTAATTGAAAGAAAATTTGGAGTTACTGATTCACCCCTCCCCTCTCAGTAACTCGGTTAATTCCTGAATATTTCCAATAGACATGACCTCAACCAATAGGAATTAAGGATTGGAATCACATGGATCAAAGCCACTTTGAATCTCACTCATAAGGATAGAGCATCTTGACCACTCATTTTGTCTCATTGTCCCAAGCTTTCAGGAAAAAATATTTAAATTGTCCCCAAATTTGAAACTATGGACTTAACTCAAACTCAACCATGATAAAATTAACTCCACCCCCTATTCTTGATAAAATATACAAATAGAAGGAAAAAATAGGAGAAAAAGATCCCAATTACATCTTAGAATTGCATAAAAATTATAGTGAATTTGAGCCAGAATCATAATTAGCAT
Source organism: Chamaecyparis obtusa (assembly GCA_027943335.1). Classification (NCBI taxonomy): domain Eukaryota; kingdom Viridiplantae; phylum Streptophyta; class Pinopsida; order Cupressales; family Cupressaceae; genus Chamaecyparis; species Chamaecyparis obtusa. The sequence goes on from BSBK01008712.1 coordinate 906,310, forward strand.
AATTTAGATTTGTTTTGAGTAAAATAGGCTTAAATTGCATCATCATTTAGCATTTATTCTCATTTTAGAGCTGGCTCTAATGGATTCTTGTTGAGAGCATTGTGTTATCTCATCTTTAAATAGGGATCCATGAGATGTTTCTTGCTTTAAGTTCTCAATTCATCAAGTTTTAAAGGTTAATTAGCTTAATTTTGAATTGATTCTTAGCAAACTAATTTCATGAAGGTACTACTTGTACACAAAATGACACCCTCTGTGGGGCATTAGGCCTCGACTAACCAAATTTTGAAGTTATTTGTAAAATTCTATAAATTTGTGTTCGAACTCTCTATCTGACAGGCAAAATAGCGCGTACCAAGCCTAGAGTAGCATGTACACGACAAACATTGACATGTATGAGCAATGAAATGAAGCTTCTATGATAAAGTTTGACGTATTTACATAGAATTTTAGCACTTATGATACCTTCTATCTCTTGTCTTCAATTCTTTCAATGCATATAACCCTTCATAGCACGCAAGCACTTTGTATCATCGCGTAGCATTTATTTGCAGTTTTAAATAAAAAATTCTAAGTTTTCTTTATACACATTTAAACATTAAAATAGCACGTTTAATTTTTGTAATAACATGTACAATTAATCTTCTGGCGCATTTACTATCTTAAATAACACGTACAATCATTTTTGTAGCGTGTGGCACTGTTTTATTAATTTTAAATTTTGATAGTAAATAATGTTTTCTCTATGTCTTTCTGATGGTAGGACATAAAAAAGTTTGGAAACCAGAGGCTAGAAAGATAAACACATCAAGAGAAGATTGAAAAGAGAGAAGATTATTCATATAAACAACTTTTTGGAGAATTCCAAGAAGGAAGGTAAATAGAATGAAAAATATTTCCACATAGTTGATTTATACAAGTCTAAACTTGTCTATTTGAATTGGATATTTACTCCTTAAGCTCATCATTTTCATTAATTTTAAAGAAAGGAGTAAAAGGTCAATTACTTGGATTTATTCACTTTGTTTGCCTTGTGTTGGACTAATGATCTTGAGGATGGAAAGGAGCTGGAATGATTGCCACTAGGTGAGTATTCCAAAAAAAATAAAAATAAATAATAAATGCCCTTAGCCTTTGCTAGCTACGAAAAAGGTAAGCCTATATCCTTTTTCATTTTGCTTAAATTGTGGCAAATTTGATTTGAATCTAGCTAATTAGCAGCCTATTATCGTTTGATAGATTTGGTAGCAGGCCTATGCTCTACACTTTTTAAGTGAATCAAAATGTCAAAGTTACTAGATCTTTCGATTAGAAGAAAGGCTAAGGAAATGAAAAAGCACTAATTTTAAATCCTATTGTTTGTGGAAGAAGGTATTAGGTGATTATGCTCTTCACCTTTTAGGTGAATTAGAAAGCTAGAAGTGCCTAATTCCCTTTAGATTAAGAAGGCTTGGTAATTGAACCTTGTTAATGGTGTTTAGAAGTGAGAATAGTAGGGATATTATTTTCACCTTTTGGTGAATCAAGCTCCCAAACCTATTCTTTCACTTCATTTATTTTCTTTCATATAAACATGCTACACAATTAGTGGTCTCGCCTCCCAAGAACATGCCTTAACAAGGCCGGTGAGAGGGACATCCCAAAGTGGGATAAAATTTCCTCTTCCATAATAATCCACCCCAATATAAAAGCAAACACATTCATCCTTAATGGGGTGAGTGACAAAAGGATATCAAGAATCGAACCTCCTCGAGTAGTCCTTCGGGATTGCGCAAAACTCCAACATATCGGTGGTGGGAGGCCCCTATAATGGGGGATGAGAATTGTTATTTTTTTGAACGGAATCCTTACTATCTCCTTGATAATTAGAAATCCTACCTAATAGAGCCATGTTTACGAACCAAATTTGACTATAGGTAGATTTCTTGAAGTGCCTTCTTGTTAAAGACCTGTGGCAATGTTCTAAAGTTTTCAAACATTTTGTGTTTAGAGGGCTTTAAAATACAAGTGTGTTTTTGGTTGCTTTGTTTGAAGATACATATAAAAAGGAAGAAACATCCATTTTATATTTTAAAAATCTTCCAAAAACAACAATCACGAAGAAAGGGGAAGCTTCATTTGACTCAATCCTTTGTTGATGCTGGTTTTCATGAGATCACATCAATTAAAAGTATCACTCCAAGAAGATGAAACTCGCATAAATCAAGAAGTTCCCAAGTTCATATTCCAAGCCCCTTTCATTGAAACACACAAACAAGAAGAAATACTTCCCAACCTATTTGAAGAAAGAGTCGATCCCATGGCTAGAAATAGTGATTTTTATGACTTTACTCAAGGGAGAAACAATGAGGACCAAGATACAACTCAACAAAGAAACCAAGGGCAAGGAGAAATAATTGAAGAAAGATCCATAGAGCGGCCCAAGATCCTGAATTCCTCAAAATAATGGAAAAACTCTTGGAAATGAATAAAGAAAGGTATTTCCTTAACTTAGTCCAATTAGGGGTTAAGATTCCTCATGATTATTATACAAAGACCCTAAAGAACGATCAGGAAGAGGAGAATCTGTTAGGGATAATGAAAAAATAACTTAATATGTTTCAAGCACAAATTGATAATATGAAAATGGCAGTTGAACCCAAACCATTCTATTAAGGCCTTGTTCCCCTTTCCTTTTGATCAAAACTTGGTCATGGTGCCTTTCCCTCCTAACGTGGTTTTTCCAAGATATGACAAATACATTGGTAAATCTGACCCACAAGACCACTTAAGGGAGTTTTGTGCCTTGAGTATTGATTTCATGCACAACACTACCTATCTAATGCGATTATTTGTGAGAAGCCTTAGAGGGCAAGCCATGGAGTATTATTCAAAATTACCACAAGGGATAAAGACTTTTGAATAGTTAGCCTCCAAGTTTGTGACTCACTATGCTTACAACATTATGCACAATCACCATGCTAAACTTATGTGACACAAAACAAAAAGATGGTGAGCCTCTTCTATGCTTTCTCTAAAGACAGAGGATGGTTTTTGTGAGATATCCTAGAAGCATACCTAAAAAGGAGAAAATGAAAATTTTCATGAACAATTTGAACATGGAAATGAACTATAGACTACAACTTCAATTTCCCCCAACATTTGAAAAGATCATCGAGAATGGGATAAAGAGTGAAGAGGTGTTAGTAAAAAGTGGAGAAATCAACCTCTTCAAAGAAAATAAAGGCTACACTAACACAAATAATAATAATTTAAATAATCATAATAATAATAATTTGAGTTTGGGGAATCTTCTAAGTAGGTAGGTCTTAGATCAAGGGTTTTGCAGGGTTAGAATCATCCAGCTGCAAATTCTCTTTAGATAGATCCTACCCATCAAAGGGACAACTTTGCAGTGCCTAGGCTAAAGCAATGAAATAGACTCCATCATCATAGAAAGGTCAATCCCTCTAAAGAACAACTGATATTTGATATATGTGAAGGGACTCTGCTAGGGTCACCAGTTTAGATAAGGTATTCCCATCCCCAGGGAAGTCAGAATGAGTACACAGTGAAAGATCCTCAAGTTAGAGCACCCTTCAATCCAAACCAGCCTCTTAAAATTTGGAAACCAGTCCACCATCAGAATGTCTTGGATCATCAACACCCATAGGATCAGGGTCAGAATGTCTTAAACAAACAAACAATGGGAATGGTAGTAGGTGCCAAAGAGAACCAGGCCTTGATTGAACTCACTCTGCCTCATCTCCTTCTACAAAATCACATTGGATCGCTACATTGCACAACGCTTATTGGTAAGTTTTCAATCCAATCACTTGGATTTTTAGATATTAAGGAATGGGATTTTCAATGCTAGGAGGGCCTCTTAGATGTTATATTGTTGGAGTCAGATCAAGGAGTCTTTGTAGCTCTTTTTGAATCAAAACAATGTAGAGATGCCATCCACAGTTACAAAGGTTGGTTCTGCAAAGGTTTTGGATTATTTACTAGGGTTTGGACACCAAACTTTAAACCAGACAAGAAGGAATGTTGTTTCTTTCCTTACTGGATTTCACTCCCATTGCTCCCATTAGAATACAGAAAGTTATAAATCATTGAAATCATTGCCAATCAGATAGGCATCTTTGTTAGACATGATCTCATTCCTTTTGATTACCCTCATCGGGATTCTAGATTTTGTGTACTACTCTGCCCTACAAAGATGCCACCAAAGATGATCAAGATCAAATCTAAGTGGGGCATATTGGAACAACCCATCATTGTGGAGGATGCAAATGCTTGCCAAAAATACCAAAAATTCTTAGGCCATTTTACTTCGCAATGTAAAAATGTTGTACATTCGAAGAAACTGGTATGTGAGGACCACTATTCAAATCCATTAGAGTGCTCTATCCAAGTGCCCACCTCGACTAAAAAAGCAAGCAATATTCAAACCTCCCATGGCCCTATCTCGCAATTGGTAATATGCAACAATCAACCCAAGGCACCAAAAGCATCTACGGTCATTATTATAGATCAAAGGCTGAAGTCAGTGTTGCATAGTTTTGATCAAGGGCTGCTCTTTCAGATTTCCAACATGATCAATTTTTGTAGCTCTGGTAGTAGAATGCCACAACTGACATGTCAGGCTAAGTTGAGACCACCTCCTCTAGCATTAGAGTTTTGTATTATGGATCAACCTGAGTTGTCTCATCATAATGTGGATATTGTTATTAATTATTTGATATTCCAAAACACTCTGATGAATATTCCCAACATGCAAGATTCACTCAGTAAGCAAGCAGTGTTTGATTTGAAAGCTCGGGAGTTATCAAAATAGATGATCACAGAATTGGCCACCAAATTGATTTTTGAAATAGCAGAAGAAGAAGGGATGTTTTCTAAAATAGGGGATATCAATAAAAACCCACCATTGCCTCCACATGCTGATAAATTGGCACTATCTACAATAATATCCCTAAGATCAGATTAGTAGGAAGAGCCAGCAGATACTCTTAATGAGTTTCAAACTCATCACAATTTACTCAATGATTCCATAATACCAGAGACCTTAGATGGTGCAGATTCTGACAATCTAGACAAGGTAGTTACCAAAAAAATTAGAGACTAGATTTGATCTAACAGTTTTGTGGACTTAGAGCAGGATGCTCCCTAGGTGGTTGGAGTCAATGCTGAAAACCTGTTAGCATCAAACATGACTCGCGATGGTTTGGATAAGCATGAATCACATGAGAGAGAAGAATATATCTCAAAGAGGGAAAGTATAAACTCTATTTAGATGTCATCACAAATGGGATTTGATCATATAAATATTATTTCAATTTAGCAAACACCTTCACAAAGTATCCAAGACAAGCCCACTCCAAAGAAAAGAGGCAGAAAACATAGGAATATCAAAACTAAAGAAGAGATTGCAATAGGCATCCAATTAAATTTGGATGGCTCATTCACACCCTCAAAAATATTGACGAGGAGAACTAAGTGTTCTCCTTGTCAGCCATGAAGATTATATCATGGAATGTCAGAGGCTTAAATGCCTCTGACAAAAGATTTAGAATTAAGCAAGAGCTTGATTCTCTGAGAGCGGAAGTCATTCTGTTGCAGGAAACAAAAATGTCACAAGGAAATTTTGATAAAATGATTGGGAAGTGGACAAGTTGGCAATTAGTTCATAAACCAGGGATTGGCACCTCAGGTGGGCTGGCTATCCTCTGGGATCCTAAATCAGTCCAATGCCAACTTATAAAATAGGAAGATAATTGGCAAGCAACAATGTTGAGTTGGGATGGGGAAAATATCCTTTTAATCAATGTATATGGACCTACAGCTACATTAGACAAGCAAAGGGTATGGATGGAACTGACTCATATGATCCAATCTCACCATGTGCAACATTTAATAATAGGGGGAGATTTTAATGCTATCCTACATCTCTTAGAAAAGTGTAGAGGTATCAGTCCACCATTGAAATCCATCCAAGATTTCTCAAATTTTGTAGAAGATAGCAATCTCATGGACATAGATCCAAGCAATGGTTCTTTTACTTGGACCAATAAGAGAATAAATTTTGCCCAGATAGCTATCAGACTCGATCATTTTTTTATCTCTCAAAACTAGAAGTTAACAAAATTCACTTTTCAGTTAGATATTATGCCAAAACCAGGTTCAGATCACTTCCCTATCAACCTCCAAGTTAGCTCTAATTTAACATATCAATCAAATCAACATAAGCCATCTTTCAAGTTTGAGAGTATGTGGCTGTGAGATCCATCCTTTTTGCCTGCAATCAGACAATGGTGGTCCACTACCCCCTCCACTGAGGGAACCAAAATGTATTAGTTTGCAGCCAAACTGAAATTTATAAAAGGTAAAATCAAAAAGTGGAATGAAGAGAAATTTGAAAACATTTTCAAAGAGAAAGAGGCCGTCAAACAATAGCTAGAAGATGTTCGGGAAATGATCACCATTTAGGGCATGGATAATGAATCTTTTGCCAATCAGAAAAAAATCTCAAATGAAAGGGAAGAATTGTGTAGCAGGGAAGAGGTATATTAGAGACAAAAATCATGGGAAGTTTGGTTGAAGGAGGGGGATAAAAACACTAAGTACTTTCATGCTTTAGCCAAGCAAAAAATTGCTGCACATCAGATCTTCTCCATTAATAATGCAGATACAAGTATTACTCTTAAAAATCCTCAAAGCATTTAGGAGGAAGGAGTAAACTTTTTCAAAAACTTGCTTGCCCCTCCAATTCTTCTTGTCCTAGTGGACACACGTGAGGATGAGCTTCTTCAGGCTATCCCATCAATTATTTCAGAGTCAGACAACTTGAAGCTAATGGCACCATTCATAATCCAGGAACTTAAAAAGGTAGTCTTCTCACTTCCACCAGACAAGGTGCCAGGACCAGATGGATTTACTGCACTTTTCTATCAAGCTTTTTGGGAGTTGGTTGGATGGGAGCTTCTGGGTGTTATTGAAGAATCCAAATCCAATAAATCCATGCTAAGATAATTCAAAACTACCAACATTGCTATCATTCCCAAAGTCAAAACACCTAAGACCTTTTCAAAATTTAGGCCCATCTCCTTGTGCAACACAATCTACAAAATCATTACCAAGGCCATATATTTAAGAATGCAATACTTGATTTTGAACCTTGTGTCTCATCCACAAGGTGGTTTTGTGCTGGGTCGGGAAACAATGGAAGGTGCATTGGTGGCTCATGAAACACTTCATTCCATAAATTCCAGCAAGGCTTCACATTTTGTCATTAAATTGGATATGTTGAAGGCTTACGACAAAGTTAGATGGGATTTCTTATTTAAAGTTCTATGCAAATTTGGGTTTGGAAAAAATTGGTGCAAATGGGTGAGGTCTTCTATTTCAGGTGCTTGCTTCTCAGTGTTGATTAATGGAGTGCTAGTAGGTTTTTTTGCATCCACTCAAGGGGTTTGTTAGGGAGATCCATTATCTCCAGTCCTATTCATACTAATGGCAGAATCTTTTAGTAGACATATTTAGCAACAATAGGCTTCAGGTGCGTGGAAGGGTGTACAAATTAATGACACTAGCATTTCAATAACACATACCTTATTTGAAAATGACACACTATTATTTGGAACTTACACAATCTCGGAAGCAAGATAGATTAAACAATCTTTGGAATTGTACACATCAATCTCAAATCAAAGAGTTAATCCTCAAAAATCAAAGATATATCTATTCAATACTAATTAGATAGATTCAAACAAGATTGTCAATTTATTAGGATTCACAGTTGATTTCCTTCTGTTTGTCTATTTGGGAATTCCTTTTTTTTGTTGGAGCAAACATAATAAGTTACTGGACGCCAATAATTGAGAGAATTAAATCAAGAATAGTTGCATGGAAAGCAAGATGGCTTTCATTTTCAGGGAGAATTCTCCTTATTAAAATAGTGCTTTCAGCAATACCAAACTACTACTTATCAGTCTTAAAAGCACCTTCTATAGTGATACAAACCATTCAAAAAATTCTAAAAGAATTCTTATGGACAGGAAATATGAATGGGGATAAGAAAATCCCACTAGTGTCAATAGATAACATGACACAAACAAAACAGCTAGGTGGAGCAGGGATTCATGATTTGCAAAAACGTAATAAAGCTTTTGGTAGTAAGTTAGTATGGAAAATGTATATGCAACCCCACAACACATGGTGCCAAATTATGCAGCATAAATGTCTAGATAATTCTAACCCATCTAGAATTCTTTCTATCCTTGATTCCCCAAAAGGATCAACAATATGGAATTTCATGATGGACTCAAGGGAGCTAGTCACCAATTATATTTCCTGGGAAGTTAACAGTGGATCTCAAGTCAAATTTTGGCATGACTCTTGGAATGGGGATCCTCCTCTCAACACACTTGAAGGAATTGATGACATTGTCTCAGCTTCAAAAAATGCTTGCGGAAATCATTTAATAAACTTTGTTTCTGCTGTTTGCATTTTCTCAAGGTGGGTGATATGGAAAGACCCTATAGATTTTCCCCTTCCACCCATAGATTGTAAGTGCTTTGAATCAATTCTTTCAAAAAAAGTGGTCTACTTATCTGCTTTGGAAGACAAGATGATTTGGGTGCCTAGTAAATCAGGTAATTTTAATATCAAAGATGGATACAATATTTTACAATAGTAGGAGATTTTCAAACCACCCTCTTGAGCCTTTGCCTTTTGTTGGAGTCAGTTCACACTTCCCAAAGCTAGATGCTTCTCATGGTTAGCCTTAAAAAACAAGGCGCTAACTAGTGACCGACTTCATAAATTAAAGATAACACAACCCTTCAATTGTACATTATGTGATTAGGAACTGGAAAGCATGGAACATCTTTTTCTAAATTATCCTTTTGCCCAATGATGCTGGACATTTGTTTTGGGGAAACTTTAGTATTCTACACTACTGCCAAATAAATTATGGGATTTGTTTTAGTCATTGCCACAATTATATTCAAATTCCATCTTTTCTGCTCCATGGATTAGTACTCCGGCTTTGGATGTTTGGATGATTTGGTGGGAGTGTAATAAAATAATCTTTCACAAGGAAATCACCCCTATCCAAGTAGTCCTCCCAAATCTAGAAAAATCAATCTTTGAGGTGGTAAATTCTAGCCACGCAAAGCTTAAAAGTAATCTCTGATTAACATGATGGGATAGTGTTGTAATAAGGGAATGGAAGCACATTCATGTCCTAATCGGTTGGTGTCACCAAACTTCCACTTGAAATACTATGGACCGTCATTTAGTTCATTGGATTCCTCTTGCTCAGGGATTTGTAAAAATTAATTTTGATGGATCTTCGAGAGGTAACCCAGGGGAGTCAAGGGTGGGTGTGTGCATTCAAGATCATTAGGGCTTTGTCTTGGTAATCAAATCTTGCCCATTACCCCGAGGTACAAACAACATGGCCAAGTCTTACGGGTTACTCGCAGGGCTTGCTCTCGCAAGAGAAGGAGGTTTTCATCAAGTCAAAATAGAAGGTGACTCATTGGTAATTATTAATGCATGCATTAGAAGGGAAATTCATAATTGGAAACTCACATACATTCTTCAGCAAATATGGCTCCTCCTTGATTCATTTCATGAAGTATATATCTCTCATACTCTCCATGAAGGTAATGCGGTAGCAAATCATCTTGCAAATATGGGTTGTGATGGACATGAATTGACATCACTCTCCCTTGAAGAAGCTATTAGGTTGGATTCAAAACTCCATCACTTGATTTTACAAGATGTCAAGGGTTAGGGTTACTGATTCACTAATCCATTCATCCAGCTTTCTACCACTGTGGCCACATGTGCGCTTTGTGTATGCATGGAAAATATTTAAGTCATGTCACAGTACTTGACATGTGGGGTATGCAACATACTCATACTCTTCATTATAGTACCAACATTACTATGTGTTTCTTGTGTGCCATGATTTTCAGTTATCCTATCCTCAAGGTTCACGCCACACATGCGAGTCATGTCTTTGATGATTCAAAACTGTACTTCCTAGGTTACTTCTTGTAGAATCTCAATTTCCAATGTTGCGATTGATATCTTTGCAGCACTAAGCACATATTTGGGCAATTTTGAATTTATTATGGATGTACCTACCATGTCTTAGTTGCTACAAATATCTAGTCTCTTATGTCCTTATACCACTCTTTGGTAGTTCAATGTTATTAGCAATGGAGTTGAAGGCTTTGCAAAGCATGAAATGCAAGCAATGTGGTAGACATCATTATGAAATCATGTCTCATAACTTCAGACTTAGGCTGTGATTTGGTCATTTGGAGGAAGCTCTACCAGATCACATTGATGAGGCCTCATTTTCCTCCATGTTCATATGTCATTCTCAAGTGATCAGGGCAGCAGTTCAAATGATCATTGGGGAAGAAATAGTTGCTTCACATTCACGACATATCATTTTCCCCTCACAGGTTGTCGCCATTTTTTTGTCCAATGTGATGGACCTTTCCTAATCAGTGTCTCTACTGTCATCCTTGGCCAACAAGGTGGTTAACCCCAATTTTCTACAAGACAACACATTGTTGCGGGCTGTGCAATAGTATGATCTCTAGGAGGGTCTGGCATTGGTTGGCGGTTTATTTTCTCATCAAGATTTGCTCACTGGACCATTTTTTGGATTTTTTTTTTTTTGGATCATTAGTATTGCCAAAGCTATGTTGTATTGAATATTTTGACTTTGGCAACTATGATTTTCTTGTAAATATTGCTTAAGTTAGATGTGGGTCATAATTTTGTATGACATTTTCCATAAACTACCGAAGAGGGGATATCGACTGTATAGTTCTCAGGGATGTAGGTGGTTTTCAATGGGAAATCATATGTATAAAAACATTGTAATCTTATTGTATGTATATGACAATGAATCTGGGGTTTCTTCCTAATTCTTCCACGGAGGAGTCTTTTGAATTAGTTAATAAATATAATTATGGTGGCTATTCCACTTTGGTTTAAAAATAAAAATAAAAATAGGGGAGCTAAAAAAAAATGATAAATCAAGGTTTTGGTTGAAAAACAGTAACAAAATCTTGTGAATGATGGGGTTGTAGAAGCCAACAACCTAAAAGCTACCCCTTTTAACTTATCAAGTGGGTTTAACCAAATGAATAATGTTAATCAAACAACCAATACCCCTTTCAACAACAACAATAACTCTTTCAACAATCAAGGTGTGAACAAACCTAAGCCTTTCTTTGCTCCAATCCAAAGGAGAAAATTCACATTCTTGGGAGAACCATTGGAAAATTCTTTAAGGACCCTTGTTGCCAACAAAATCATTGTATTACTAGAATCTAGACCATACGAACCCCAAGTTAAGCCTACTTGGTGGAACGATGCCCACCATTGTGAATACCATCAAATAAAGGGCACAAAACCAATGAATTCATGAAACTTAAGCATTTGGTCCAAGATTTGATAGATGATGGCACAATAAAAGTTTAGGGCCCTCAAAACAATGAAGAGCATACAACATTTAAGAATCCTTTCTTGAATCATGAGAAAGGAGAAACCTCAAATTTGAACCAAAAAAACAAGAGAGGGAATGAGAAAGTTAATTTTTCTCATACATACGATAACACCATAAATTATTTAAATGGGTGTGAAAATAACATCAACGTTATAGTGGTGAAAGAAAAGCAAAAGGAATAAACCTCTAATATTGTGACTAGGGGGTAGACATCCAAAATTACCTTGCCAGGAGGTACCCCTAAAATTGTTCTACCAAATCAAGCATCCACATCATCAAAGAAATACAACATTGTGGACAAACTCCAATGAAATCCTGCACAAATTTCTATTTTGGAGTTGTTAAAACTTTCACCTACTCATAAGGAAATCTTGGAGAAGGCTCTCATTGAAACCAATGTTCCTCTAAATTTGGATGTGGAAAAATTGTAGAATATGGTAGGACACCTTGTTGCACCTCATTGCTTATATTTTTCCAAGAAAGATGATATGTCTCTAAACCATACCCAAAACCCCCCATTACACATTGAATTTTTGATACATAAACATCATGTCAAAAGAGTCCTCATTGATGGAGGAGTTGGTCTAAACATTTGTACTTTGAACCTTTTCAAAGCCATAGGGTATTCCAAAGAAGCTATAGACTATAAAAGAAAGATAACTATAAAGGCTTATAATGATGAAGAGAGATCCTCCAAAGGGATAATAGTGCTTCCTATCCAAGTGGGTCCTATTTAGAAGGAGACTATTTGCCAAGTACTTGACTTGAAATTTACCTATAACATTTTATTGGGAAGACCACATATACATGAAATGCAAGCAGTACCCTCAACATACCATCAATGCTTGAAGTTCCCATACATGGGTCAAGAAATTATGGTGTGTGGAGACTTAAATCCATTTCAATATTGTAATGATATCAAACCTATAAATGATTCATTAGTCTCTCATAATGCCGAAGGCACTACATCAAGGGAAATAGAACAAGGTCAAAGTTAAAAAGACTTTTTCTTAGAAAAAGGAAAAGAGAAGATGGATGAAGAAGACACTTTTGTTAGAGACAATCAAGTTCTCACTAACTTAGCTACATCGAATAAGGGAAAAGAGAAAGTTAGTGAGAAAAATCCTAAATAAAAAGAAGAAGAAAGCAATTCAAAACCTTCCCAAATATAAACCAAAGAGGCTCATTACCAAAAGATTGACACCATGATGAAGAATTTCAAAAAATAATGCAAGATTAAGAAAAATGGTGTAGGGGAATATTCCTTACCAATGATGGATTTGCCACTATCTCCTACGTCTCACGGGAGACCTTCTAGCTCTAATCCGCCTAAAAAATACAATAACCATTTTGTAAGAGCTAACACTTCTTCATCCATGGAAGAATATGACAATGAAATTTTAAAGTGGCTATATAAGGAGGATGAGGAATCTAATGCTAATGAAAAAAGAATCCAAAATATTAGCATCCCTACTCATCAATATGGAAAAAGTTTCAAGATTATGCAAAAGATAGGTTACAAAGGACAAGGACCTTTGGGAAGAAGAAATGAAGGGTTGGTTGAACCCATAGAAATGGCTTTGAGGGATAGCAAGGAAAAATTAGGATTAGGGTATCTTGAACAAGGATACACTCAGAAGAACCATCCTATATTTTATGAATGAATCCTCCAATTAAACTCTCAAAGTGATGAAGACTCCAAAAAGTGGGAGTGGGATTGATTATCTAGTGAATCTTGTCAAGATAAAGAGGTGGATGTCATCCACACTTATGCTCCTAACCAAGGTAAAAGACAAGAGTTAACTTCGGGATCAAGTTCAAACCAAGTTTCAAGTTCTAATCAAGAGGTTCAAGAGAATAATCCAAGTCAATAAATAGAAGAATCTCTATGGATAGGAGAACCCTTTGTACCCTCATGGACACCAATAATGGAAGAATCTAGCAATAGGTTTAACCCATGATATTTTTACCCACATGAAACTCAAGAGGATTCTAGTGAGGAGGATTTTGATCTTAGTTGTTTGGAACACTTAGAAGAGGAACATATTATAGACTTGAGTCATGTCCCTAAACTCTATCAACTTAAATCAATCCAATGACCCATTATCCATCATATATCTAGAACTCATTGAATGGGATTCCATAGAACCAAACAACCTTCCCATATTCCTAAATGATAATTCTTTGGCCTTATAACTAAATGTAGTTGAACCTTCTTCTACTAATGAATATCAAGAAGAAATGATGAAGGAAAGTATCCAATCTCTCAGTCGAGAAATAAAAAAATAAAATGAAAGAAATAAAAAATTGAAAGAGTCTAATGGTGAAAACCACAAGGTGGCAGTATTAGACCAAAAAGAGAAAGAAATACAAGACATCTCCAAAGGTGAAAACCCAATTTTGGCACCTAAGAAATAGAGGTTGGATAGTTTTCTTGAAAATTATGAGGAGAGGTCACCTATTCTAATAGAGCCAACATAAAAGATCAACATTGGGACTGAATTAGAGCCAAAAGTCATACACCTTGCAACATCATTATCAAATGAAGAGAGAGAAGAATTTATAAAGTTCTTCCAAGAAAGAAAAATAAACTTTTCTTTCTCTTATGATGACATGCCTAGATTGGATCCAAACCTTGTTATGCATCATTTGAATATCAAACCAGGGGTTAAACGAGTCAAGGAAAAGTTGAGAAAAATGCACCCACACATTGCACTTCTTGTCAAAGTGGAGTTACAAAAGTTACTAAAATTGGGATTCATAACAACTATTGACTATGTCAAGTGGATATCAAATAGTGTACCTATTTCAAAAGCACATAAATCCATCAGAATTTGCACAGATTTCTAAGATCTCAATCTTGCATGTCCAAAGGATGAATTTCCTTTACCAAGCATAAATGCCATAGTGGATTTGATAGCGGGTCATTCAATGTTCTCTCTTATGGATGGATTTAGTGGCTACAATCAAATCAAAACTTCACCTAAATAAAAAGAAAAAAACATCTTTTACATGTGCATGGGGAAAATTTGTTGGAATGTTATGCCCTTCGATCTTAAGAATGCAGGAACGACCTACCAAAGAGCCATGACCACTATATTCCATGATATGATGCATAAGTTCTTAGAGGATTATGTGGATGATATACTTGTAAAATATCACTCAAGGGAAGAGAATTTACCAATCTTAGAGAAAATATTCATAGGCCTAGAATAATTCAAGGTGAGACTCAATCCAAAGAAGTGTGCCTTTGGAGTACAATCTGGAAAATTGATGGGGTATATAGTCTCGATAAAAGGAATAGATGTAGATCTCATGAAAGTTAAAGAAATAATGGAAATGGGGGAACCTAGAAATATGAGTCAAATCATATCACTCCAAGGGAGACTCTAATCTATCAGAAGGTTCATCTCATAACTAGCAAAAAAGTGTCATTCTTTTACTACACTCCTCATAAGGACATATTATTTATATGGGATGACAAGTGTGAAGAAGCTTTCTCATTACTCAAAAAGTACCTCATGAATCCTCCAATTTTGATGCCACCAATAAGAGGAAAGCCTTTGATATTTTACATTTCAATGACAAAACATTCTTTAGGGGTACTTTTGGCTAAAGAAGATGAAAAAGGAAAAGATAAAGCTATTTACTACTGTAGACATGGAAAATTGGCCAAAAGCTTAAATCAATAAAAAGGTGCATTAAATCATCAAAATAGCATGAAAAATCAATAAATGGAACAAAGGCAATTCAAATCAAAGGAAAATTCAATTAAATGATTAAATGATTAAATAAAGCTTGAAAAGGGGAAAAACACTATGAAATTGATTAAATTCAATTAATGACATAGTTGTTGAAAACAAAAATCAAAATGAACCTCTTACCCTTCATGGCTAAATTTTAATTACTTTAATTAATTAATAAATCATAATTTCCCTCAACAAAGCAAATTGGAGACAAAATGGACACAAATCACTCACTTTTGTTGAAATGGTCCAGCCTTTTGAAACCATTTAAATGATTGTCCCCTCCTTGTCCCCCCATTTATAGACAAAGCAACGCCAATTGACCTTACCCAAGCATAACCATGATCAACTCACTCTATCCCCTACCCTTGGGAAATTACTATAAGTATGAGGCATTTTGGAGAGCATTTCAATCTTAGAATTTCAATTGAAAAGCATTGTTACTATAGTCAATAGATCATTTCTAAGAGCAATTGAAGCATTTGAGCATTTTATCATTGCATTGTTATCAAAATGGAGCTAGATTAAGCATGAATTCATCATAGAATAAGCATTTAGAAGCATCATAGCAGCATTATTATTGTTTTAGAGGTGTCACTAGTGAGGATTTGCAGCTGAGAGCTCACTTACCACTTCTTTCTAGAGATCCATGAGATGTTATAGATTGTAGTTGCATTTTAGAGTAAATTTCCTTTGTATTTAGCTTAAATTGTTGCTACTTGATCTTAATTTCATGAAGGTGAATAATATCATCACACAAATGGCACCCACCATGGGGCCTTGAGCCTCAAATACTAACAAATTTGTGATTTAAATCATCTTTGCATACGTTTTTGTCTTGTTTCCATGTGTTTTCTGTAGGAATTTTCTAAAGTCACGCCTATGGGAAATCTATTCATGCCTAGAAGCATTATAGTGTCGCTTCTAAAGCCTGATCTCATGCCTGTTAGCTGGAAACTCACACTCGAAATGACAAAGCATTCAACCTTTACAGCTTTAAATCATGCTTAAACACAAGAAAGTATCACGTATCACTTATTTTCTGTCACTTTAAATTCAACTTTGCATTGCATTTTACGTTTAAAGTCACGCTTAAGAGAATTTTATATTGCTTAGGACATGAATTTGTATTGCATTTAAGCTTTAAAGTTACGCTTGTTATAGTATCTTTGTCCCTTCGAAAGCTTTGAATGTCACTTTGCTTTGACTATTTGCTGTAAATTTAAAGTTTTGTTTATGCTTAGGAGGATAAATTTACTGCCTGTGTGAATTATCAGTGTCACTTGTGCACTAAAAAGTGTTGTAGCTAATCAATAAAGTCACGCCTGTGCGTGATTTATTCACACCTACTAGCTAGACGATGTCGCCTACGTTTAAATTGCTATTTTCACTTTTAATTTGATAAATTTGAAAATCTGACTCTCTATGTTTGTTGTTAACCAGTAAATGAGCAGACATCCTAGAGTGAAAAAGTCAGAAAGCAGGTTCAACAAGGAGGGAAAAGCATTGGCAAAGAAAATAAAGAAGGAGAATCAAGTGCATACAAAGGCTGTCCTTCAATCCACATTAGATGAGGATGTCAAGGTATATGAGAAGTATTTAGCTGTGATTGAAGCTTATAAGCAGAAATTTGTGTCTCTAAATTGGATTTATGAACCTTGAGCTTAAAATTTCTTTCATTAAAAACTTTTGGTTGATTACATGCAAGTTTGGTTTCCCCTCATTGTGAATTGGTTGTGTTGGAAAAACTTGTTGAAGGAGGGAGCTAGAGCAAATTGCCAAGGTGAGTAAGTGAAAAATGAAAATCAGTAACTCAAAAATGCCCCTAGCCTTTTGCTAGCTACAAGGAAAGGTATTCTACTCAAACAAGCTTGCATTCCCTTAACTTGTGGCATTGCCATTCAAATCTAGCTTTAATAGGGAGGAAATTGAACCACACATTTCAATTCTAAGAACCTCATTGTCAAGATGTTGAAAAAAAGAACTAAGTGTTTGAAGTGTTTGGGAATCAAAAGGAAAGTTAGGGATATGCTCTTCACCTTGTGAAACAAACTCCCAAAAACTTTACTTAAAATTCCAAATTTTCCTTACTTGCAAAATGAACATGCTAGAGATTTAGTGGGCTTGCCTCCCGAATTTTCCTTAGCAAGGCTAGTGAGAGGGACAACCCAAAGTGGGATACACTTGCTTTTGCCGCGAGAATCCGACCCACTATAAAATGAAACGCATGCATCCTTAATGGGGTGCATGACAAAGGGATTTTAATCTTCTCAAACTTTCTCTAGTAGTCCTTATGGATTGTGCAAAATCGTGCCTTGGTGCATGTGGGAAGCCCCTTAACATACTTGGGGGATGAGAGATTTTAATTCATTTGAATGGAACATTTATTAAATCCCAGTTAAATTAGAAAGGCCA
This sequence comes from Chamaecyparis obtusa, assembly GCA_027943335.1. Lineage (NCBI taxonomy): Eukaryota > Viridiplantae > Streptophyta > Pinopsida > Cupressales > Cupressaceae > Chamaecyparis > Chamaecyparis obtusa. The sequence continues at coordinate 923,992 of BSBK01008712.1, forward strand.
CCTTGTAGAGCCATGTTTACGAACCAATTTGACTCTAGGTAGGCTGTTTGGAATTCATTCTTGTGCTATAATTGTGAAAACATTCAAGAATATACACATTAGATTGTTGTTTAGAGACATTTATGTGTGTGTTGCATTTGTTTTTAATTTTCAAAACAAGAAATTTTCAAAAATATCTGATCAAAATTTTTAAAAATCTAAAATATTATACCCTGGTCAGAGAAGTGCCGTCTGTGCACAAAACACACTTACCTATCAAAGGTTTAGTCACACTTGTGACTTTCTTAAACATGCGTAGACACACTAAAGTCATGCTTAGAAACATTTGAGACACACCTGATTAAACTGGAAACCCACCTAGTAATAGTAAAGTGTCGCCTAAGAATCTACAGAGTGCCGCCTATCAAAAACCAGTATACGCTTATACAGATTTCAGACACGCCTGAGCTTGTTTTAGTCACACCTAGAAAAAAAAAAGGTCAAATAGAGAGTACTTCCAGGAAGAATAAAAAATTTTTGAATATCAATTTGAATACCCTTTTTTGAGTTTTCACTCATCCAACTTACAGTCTGGTCAAAAATCCTGTTTCACATATCTGTCAAATTTTTTGCAAAGGATTAGATCCAAGTAGTCTTAACTTGTATCCAAGGTTCATGCCTACACTCACTAGATCATATTATATCAAGCAATCCTTGCAAGTTGACGGGACCTATTTGAGACAAGAGCTCCCTTATCCCGAAGATGAAACTACTCCTAGAATACCACAAAAGTCACCTGAATAAGAAAAAGAAGACAACATGATGTATCAGGGTAGTTTGGGTGGTAAGGATAATAGTGGCATTGATCTCACCAACCAAGGTAATGCCAATAGTGGAGGAAATGACATGAATAACCAGAGCAATATTAATAACCAAGGCAATACCAACAATGGAGGAGTAGATCAAAATGCTCAAGGAGTTAACCAAACTCATACTCAAACTAACACTGAACCAATGATAGAAGATGCCACGAATGAAAAATTTAGTGAGGCTATCCAATGTCCTTATTTCAAAAAGCTCATGGAAAAGGCAATGGACCTAGATAGAGAAAAACATTTCATGGACTTAGCACAAAAAGGTCTCAAGCTTCCCCGTGACTATGATGTCAACCAACTTAAAGCACCAGAAGTTGAGGAAAGTACCTTAGACATCATGAACAAGCAATTCAAGGAATTTCAAATGCAATTAGACAACATCAAGCAAATCGGGACTCCCAAGCCTTTCTCTATAGAAGCATTGTGCCCATTCCCATTTGATAAAAGCTTGGTTATGGTGCTATTCCCAATCAATGTTGTGTTTCCTAAATATGACAAGTACGAAGGAACAATGGATCCCCAAGATCACTTACGGGAGTTTTGTGCGTTGAGCTTAGAGTTCATGCATGATACAACATATTTAATGAGATTATTTCTGCGAAGCTTAGGAGGCATGGCCATGGAGTGGTTTTCTAAGTTACCCTTTGGCATTAAGACCTTCGAAGAGTTAGCTTCAAAATTCATGGCTCATTACTCATATAACATTAAACATGATGTCACAATGATAATATTATGCAACACAAAACAAAAGGATGGAGAGGCATTCCTCACTTTTCTACAAAGGTGGAGGACAATTTTTGCAAGATATCCTAGAAGTGTGCCTGAAAAAGAGAAGATGGATATCTTCATAAACAATTTGAGTGATGAGTTAAACTACCGCTTACAAATGCAATGTCGAAAGACCTTCCAAGATCTAATTGAAAATGGAGTAACCATGAAGGAAGTGTTGGTCAAAAGTGGAGAACTCAAACTGTACAAAGATAATAAGAACAACCCCAACAGTGGCAACGATGGCAACAATGGCAATAATAAGAAGAATCATTGGTTCAATAGTAACAGTCATTATAAGAATAACAATAAAGGAATTGTGAATGATGGAGTAGTTGAATCTAGCAACTTGAAGGTGGTCCCCTTTTCTCTTACAAGGACACCTAATCAAGTGAATAATACCAATCAGAGCTCTAATGCACCATCCAACAACAACCACACCAACAATGGAAATCAAGGAGATAATTCAAGGAATATTAAATTTGATAAATATTTGAGGCCAACTCCCCCGAAGAACTTCACACCCTTGGGTGAACCCCTTGAAAAGGCATTAAAGGTTCTCATGGCTAATAATGTCATTACTCTACCCAAAATTCAACCTTACAAGCCAAATAATAAGCCTAGTTGGTGGAGTGCCGATAACCATTGTGAGTATCACAGAATTTGAGGACACACATCAAATGAATGTCTGCAACTAAAGAATGTAGTGCAAGATTTAATTGATAATGACATGATCACCGTTGATGAACCTCCCAACAATGAAGATCATATGGCATTCAAACAACCTTTTTACAAACATGATAAGGGAGAGTCATCAAATAACAAGAAGAAAAGTGCCAATAATCTCAACTTTGCACCACCTTATGATCATATTGTTAATGCTATAATAGTCAATGAACAACCTCAAAAGGAAGCATCAAATGTCATTACAAGAGGGCAGAATTCTAGAATAACCCTACAAGGAATAGCTCCTCAAAGCACTAACATCCCGCAATCCAACATTGTGGTCAAACAACCTTCTACAATAGCAAGGCCTTATAGTTTGGTTGATCAATTACAACGTACTCCAGCACAAATCTCTATCTTAGAATTATTGAAGTTGTCACCAAACCATAAGGAGATTTTGGAAAAAACTCTAGTAGAGACACATGTTCCTACTAACTTAGAGGCAGAAAGGTTTCAACATATGGTAGGTCATCTTGTAGCACCTCATTGTCTTTCATTTTTTGATCAAGATGATATGTCTATAACCCATCCTCAAAATCTACCATTGCATATAGAGGTCTTAATTGAAAGGCATAGAGTCAAAAGAGCCCTCATTGATGGAGGGGCTGGTCTCAACATTTGCACATTAAGTCTTGTAAAATCCTTAGGTCTATCTGAGTCTTGCATTGACCCTACAAAGAAAATAACCATTAAAGCTTATGATGAAGCTGAAAGAGCTTCTAAGGGCATGATTGTATTGCCCATCCAAGTGGGACCTATCAAGAAGGACACCAATTGCCAAGTGTTGGACATGAAATTAACTTATAATATTTTGTTGGGTAGACCATGGATTCATGAGATGCAAGCAGTCCCATCCACGTACCACCAATGCATAAAATTTCCATACATGGGTGAAGAAATCACAGTTGGAGGAGACTCTAACCCATTCCAATATTGCAATGCACTCAAACCTCCTCATGAGTTATACATTCCACATAACCGGGAAGGAATTATTCAAGAAACCACAATTGAAGATGTTAAAATGAAAGAACTAACAATAAATGTTATTCCACACCCTCCTCAAGCTAGCTCAGTGACATCAACTAAGGGAAAGGAAAAAGTGAGGTACGAGGGCCCAAATGCAACAGAAAGTTCATACATAGCACCTAAATTGGAAATAGTAATCTATAAACCTACCAAAGAAGAAAAGGAAAAAGCCAAGGAAGATCATTACCAACACATGAGTGAAATGATGAACAACTTTGAAAAACAATGCAAGATTAGTTCAAAAGGGATAGGGGAATATTCTATTTCTCTATTTGACATGCCCACATCTCCAAAATCAGATGGTAAACCATCAAAAGAACATCTTCCACATAAGTATAATTCCTATTTTGTAAGGGAAGATAACAAAGCAACATGGGATAAGGAAGAAGATGACATCCTTCAATGGCTTTACCATGATGAGGAAGATACCTCCAACACTCCCATGGAAAGAATTCAGCATGTAAAGATACAAACTGAGCAATATGGAAAAGGCTTTGATATAATGTAGAAGATGGGATACAAGGGAAGAGGACCCTTGGGAAAAAGAAATAGGGGATTATTATAACCTATTGAACCTATTGGAGGGCAAGTCATGAAAAATCTGGAGTAGGTTTTCAATTCAAAGGAGAAAGTTCAAGCCCAATGCAGGATTTTTATCCTCACATAAATGCCTTAGAATTCGAAGGAGATAGTGATGATTCTTAGGATTATGAATGGGATACCTTATCGGATGAATCATGTCATGACAAGGAAGTGATTGCTATACATACTTATGCAAAGATTCCAAGGCAAGAAGCTCAAATTAGTGAAGAACCTCCTATTCAAAGGCCTAATATCGAGCAAGAACCTACCAATGGAGCATGGATAGAAAAATTTTGGATACCTTTAGAGGAGGGAGATTCAAACTTTAGTTTTAACCCACTTGTGGCTTTTCCCATGTTGTTTCCCGTAGAGGTTGACGAGGACTCAAGTGAAGGGGACTTTGACCCTTCTTCCATGGATCATTTTGAGGAAGCACATGTCATAGATCTAAATGATACAATGTACGAACCCTCAAATGAAGTCATGTCCATAACACCTATTGATGACATTTTACCCAATGAACCCTTACTTTTGATAAATCTAGACCTCATTGATTGGGACCAAACCGAATCAAATGACCTACTTTACTTTCCCAATGACCACGCAATGAATCATTACCTTAATGCGGTTGAACCCTCTTTCACCAATGAATTAAATACAGACATAATGACAACAATAGGGGTTCAATCTCTTAGTCAAAAGAAAAAAATGAAAAAAAATAGTAAAAAAATGAAAAGTTCTATTGGTGAAAACCCAACTATGGCACCATTAGAACCAAAAAAAATAAAAATAAAAGACATTTCTTTTGGTGAAAACCCAATTGTGGCATCAAAGGAAGAGAGATTGGACACTTTGCCTGAACATGAAGAGGAAAGGTCACCTATACTCATAGAGCCAATGGAAAAGGTCAACCTTGGGACAGAATTAGATCCAAAGTTCATACACTTGGCAACATCACTTACACCTCTAGAAAGAGAAGACTTCATAAAATTCTTCCAAGAACAAGAAGTAAACTTTGCATGGTCATAAGCTGACATGCTCGGATTAGATCCTGACTTTATAATGCATCATCTGAATGTTCAACCAGGGGTTAATCCCGTTAAGCAAAAGTTGAAAAAAATGCACCCCCACATAGCTCTTTTGGTCAAGGTAGAATTGGAAAAATTATTGAAAGTAGGGTTCATAAGAGCAATAGCATATGCCAAATGGATCTCCAACATTGTACCAGTCACAAAGCATGATAAATCCATTCATGTGTGTATGGATTTTAGAGATCTAAATCTTGCTTGCCCCAAAGATGATTTTCGACTTCCGAGCATAGATGCCATAGTGGATTTGATGGCAGGACACTCAATGTACTCATTAATGGATGGTTTTAGTGGGTATAATCAGATCAAAATTGCACCTAAAGACCAAGAAAAGACAACATTTACTTGCCCTCGGGGCACTTTTTGTTGGAATGTCATGCCCTTCGGTCTTAAAAATGCCAGAGCCACATATCAAAGGGCCATGACAACTATCTTCCACGACATGATGCACACAATTTTAGAAGACTATGTGGATGATATATTGGCAAAATCCCACAAAAGAGAAGAACACCTCCACATTTTGAAATAGATATTTGTTAGGTTGGAGCAATTCAAGGTTAGATTAAACCCAAAGAAATGTGCCTTCAGAGTCCAATCCGGCAAGTTACTAGGTTATATAGTTTCCGCCAAAGGGATTAAAGTGGATCCCAAGAAAGTACAATCTATAATGGACATGGAGATACCCAAGAATATCAGCCAAATGAGATCCTTGCAAGGCAAAATCCAATCCATAAGAAGGTTTATCTCTCAATTGGCTAAGAAATGTCATTCTTTCACCAGGTTGCTACATAAAGATACTATATTTATATGGGATGCCGAATGTGATCAAGCTTTTACATTGCTGAAGACTTATTTGATAAATCCACCCATTCTCATGTCACCAATCAAGGGAAAAGCATTACTTCTCTACATATCTGCTACAAAAAGATCCTTAGGGGTACTTTTGGCGCAAGAGGATGAACAAGGAAAGGAAAGAGCTATCTACTATTTGAGTAGAACATTGATAAAATATGAGCTTAATTACACATTTATGGAAAGAGCTTGTCTAGCAGTGGTGTTTGCATCTCAAAAGTTGAGACATTATATGTTGATGCATAAGGTCAAGTTGATTACCAAGATAGACCCTCTCAAGTATCTGTTAAGTAAAACAACCTTAACATGTCAAATAGCTAAATGGGTGATGATATTGAGTGAATTCGACATTGAATATGTCGATAGAAAGGCAATCAAAGGACAAGTGATAGTAGATCATTTAGCTGAAAATCCCATGACTTCTACACACACTATTCAAGTGGAATTTTTGGATTCTGCCATTATCAACATAGAGGCAAAAACGTGGAAGTTATACTTTGATGGATCCTATACTCAAGGAGGTTCCGAGGCTGAAATATTATTGGTAACTCCTCAAGGTTACACCATTCCCAAATCCTACAAGCTTATGTTTCCATGTACAAATAATATAGCAGAATATGAAGCACTAGTCATAGGCATCAAAATGGCCTTAGAGTGAAATATAAAAGAGCTACAAATTTATGGAGATTCTCAACTCATCATTAATCAAATCAACAATGAATATAACACTAAGGATGAAAAGTTGATGCCTTATAAGACTATGATTGATGGATAGAAGAAATACTTTGCATTGATCACCTTTGAACAGATTCCTAGAGAGAAAAACAGAGCAGCTGACGCTATGGCTACCTTGGCTTCTTTATTACAAAAACCAAATCAAAATGAGAAGTATGAGTTCTTGGTGGAAGAGTTGGTGAAACCAGCATTTGACCTTCCTGAAACCCAAATTGTTTCCCTCTTACATGGACATGACTCCCCTTGGTACGAACCTATATATACATACCTTAAAGACCAAGTGCTACCCTTAGACCAAACCCATGCTCAAAAATGCAATTTCATACGCCAAGCCTCCCATTACTCAATCCTTTCCAAAACATTGTATCGTAAGGGTCTAGACGGGACGTTACTTAGGTGTTTAGAGGAAGAAGAGTCTAAGTTAGCTTTACGAGAGGTTCATGAAGGCACTTGCGGGTCGCACTCAAGCGGGTTAAATCTAGCTAAGAAAATCCTTCGCTTAGGGTATTTTTGGAAGACATTGGAAAAGGATGCTTGCCACTTTGTGAAGATATGCAGCAAATGCCAATATCATGGCAACATGATACATGCACCGGCACAAGAATTACATCCATTTGTCACACCATGGCCTTTCTATCAATGGGGGTTTGATTTAATTGGCATCATAAATCCACCTTCTTCAAATGGACACAAACATATCATAACCACAACAAAATATTTCACCAAGTGGGTTGAAGTGGTTCCATTAATAACGGCAACATGAAAGAAAATTTCCATGTTTATCTTGAATCATATCATTTGCCGATATGGTATTCCTCATGCCATAATAACAGATAATGGAAAACAGTTCAAGAATAAGGATGTTGATGAACTATGTGCTACATTTCATATCACTCACCATTCATCATCAATTTATTACCATCAGGAAAATGGGCAAGCCAAAGCCACAAATAAGAATATATTGAAGATCTTGAAAAGGTCGGTCAACAAATCAGGAAGGGATTGGCATATGCAAATTAATCTAGCATTATGGGCCTATAGAACTAGCATAAGAACACCCACCGGAGCCACACCATTCTCACTAGTCTATGGGACTGAAGCAGTTCTACCATTAGAGGTTGAAATCCCATCTTTACGAGTGTCGTTACAAGGATTGATCACAGATGAAGACTATAGAGTTGCTAGACTTCAACAATTGGAGTTACTTGAAGAACATCAAACACAAGCTTATGAGCACCTGAAAGTGTACCAAAATAGAATCTCAAGGAACTATAATAAACATATCAAACTGAGAGTTTTTCAGGTAGGAGACTTGGTGTTGAGAGAGAATCCAAAGAATCAGGTTGAGAGGGAAAAGAAAGGCAAATGGGAGGCTAATTGGCTTGGCCCATTTATCATAATATCTTCATTTGGCATGGGAACCTATAAGTTATCAAATTGTGATGGAGAGGAACTTCAAGAACCTATTAATAGTATTCATCTTAAAAGGTTCTATACATGAGGTAGATGAAAGAGTATAAAGAGTATCAGATGAGAGAGCATCCTATTTTATTGTACGTAGTTCAAAAGAGATCTTGAAAATACCAAAAACATTTGAAAAGCACAAAAGGATAAAAACATTGAGAAAATTGAGCATGAAAAAAGGAAAAACATTCAAAATGATGTTGTCTTGGTGAAAACCTAGTAAATAGGTGCCTTGATGATATGAAAAGAGAAAAAAAGAAAAAAAAGAAAAATACAAAAAAAATTGAAAAAGAAGAAAGTTCCCTGGTGAAGACCTAGTAAATAGGCACCTTGGTAGCAAAAAAAAAAAAGAGAGAAAAAGCTTGCAAAAAAAGAAAAAAAAGAAAAGAAGAAGAAGCTTGATCCATCCTAAAGGTGGAAACTTGGTAAACAAGCGCCTTTAGTTCCCTTAAGTTGGTCTTTCCTAGGTTGCATTTGTATATATTGCATTTTCAACATCCCATTTGTACAACTACCATTGCATCCATCATTTGTACTTAGTCATAATAAAGCTGGTCAGTCGCATTGTTGCATTATCTATCAGCCCTAAGTTTGTCAACCAATCACATTTATCATTTGGGGGTAGGAGAAGATGGTAAAATTGACATCCAATGGATTCAATAAGTGCTATAATCAGTCACGACAGAGAGAGATTTTATCAGAATTTCAGAAGAGATGGAAAATTTTCTTAAGCCTAAGTATTTGATTCTACAACATAATCTGGGAACCTTCATTGACTTTATTATTCAGGATTAAAATTGACAAACACATCTTAAAGATCAGAATACTTGGAAATCTTTTTTGTTGAAAATGAGGAAACATGGCAAAACATTCAAAAGTTATCTTTCTTTGCCAAGTAATGTAACATGGTAAAACACTTGAATTTTTGTTAAAATCTTGATGAACTTGACTTTTTATCATATCTTTGGAGTTATTCAATGATGTTCGAGTAGATTAGCCATGATAAAGATATGATATTTTATTGCCTTTGAGTGACTGTTTGGAGGAAGATTCGTCACCTTATGAGAATTTGTCTAACGACATGGTCATCAAAGAACCATCAAGGACCATCTCATAAGCAGATGGATTGACCTTTGTTTGTTTATGCAAATGAATCCCTTGGCTATTTAGATCTTCTATATCTTAATACCAAAAATCCACTTGCAACATTGAATCCGTTGACACTGGTATTCAGACTCCCATAGTTTGGTCATCCAACTAGTGAGGGTTGTACTTGGTCCAACAATGAGGTTACCAAAATGAGATAAAAAATGGTATTCATATCATCATGTCAGTGGGCAGTGGTGATTGTATCAACTTTTTGGTCCCAAAATGCTCAATGATGAAAATTTATCCTCAAGGCATTTATTTGCTAAAAGCTGGTGACACTTAGGTTGCATTGCAAGGCATATTAGATTAATTGCATTATCTTGTTAGATTAATTGCATTGTCCTGTTTGATCAAATGCATGTGTTTATGGTTACTTTTCCAAGGGAACGAGGGGGTACATCAATAATCTTGGGTAGTTAAAACATTTACGCAAAAGGGGTTCAATAACAATGTTTATTCTTGATAAAACACTATAAAGAAAATGAGATTATCTTTTGCATACATGCATTGAGCATTATTCATTATCCACATATTACAATGAAAAATCATCCATACATCATGTGCACTCATATAGTTAAAGATAGACTGGCATACATTGAAAAAAAAACAAAACATAGGAACATACATGTGCATTTCCATTAAACATTTTACATCCATACATGAACAACAGAAGAGCATCACCAAATTCATACATCTTTGCATGCATCTATATATATCATAAAGTAAGATACTGCATTCATAGCATGAATCCAAGTAACTACATAAATAAAACATCATATAGCTACATAAAAGATAATCTTATAATTAAATCATCAAAGAGAATCAAGAAGTATATCATCATATATCATCATCAAAAGGAGGATCCAATACATCAAATATGTCAAGGTATCATCAAAGTGATCTATCAAATGTTTCGATAAATGAGAATAACAAAAAAGGTGGACCAACAACACTGAGTAAATCTGTCATCATATCAATCAAGAGCCTGTAGCACCAGATCCATCTGGCCCTCTACTATCCTATGGGGGAGGAGCCTATGCTGTACCCACTCCATCCTGTCTCTGAACAACCATGACTGATACAAGCTGTTGTAATAAAGAGGCAACCTAGTCCAATCAACCCACAATAGTGGATATCTCTATCCTCATAGACTATAAACCTCACTCTAATCCATCCATGCGATCACCCTATGCACCCAATGGCTGTGGAGCTGGCGAAGGCATCTGTGGAGCCCCATCATCCTGCTATGCCTGATCCTGATGAGCTACATCATCATCATGCTGCGCTAAGGCCACTCTCTGTAACTATACCAAGGGATCTAATCTCCAGAGAATTTGCCTAGTTGCATCAATCTATGCATGTCTCTGAGCTCTTTGATGTCTATGCACTCTATGCTACCTATCTGCTCTAGGCCGTCTAATAGCTACATCATCCTATGCTCTATCCTGTCTATCATGACCCTAATCTTGTCTCACCTGACCTTCCCCTGCAGCAACCCGAGGATGTCTATGGCCTCAACGTCTCCGATGTCTACCACCCCTCTCACCATCATGACGTCTAGGAATAGGCTCAGCTGGATAAGTAAACTGAGGAAACCTATGGTGAGACCACCAATCTACATACTCATGTGACATCCCGACATCAGCCATACCAAGAAGTATCTCCCATCTACAAATAGTCATACCCGCAATCTGACCTAATGCAAACTGGTAATCAATACATGGACCCCATAGAGAGATCTCTACTTGTACCCAAGCATATAATGCATTGCTCTGAGGCATATCTTGAATCCACCCATAATGTCTCAAAACTCTACCGAAGCAGAAGTTCTCAATAGTGGTAGGAGTGCGCCCAATCATCTAGCGAGGGGAAAACATATATGGTAACTTGTCACCATCCTCTCTCCAATGATCACAACTAAGATAAGGATGCCATATAACCTGATCCAGATCATCAATTTGATGTTGCCAGTAATCCAAATGACCCATATGATGCTGTATGACCATGCCTGTATATAAGAAAGCATAAGGATATCCCCGAGGTCGAACCCTATCATAAATAGGCCTAGTAATGGGAAGATGCTCCCATATCCACAACTGTAGAACAATAGCACCCACTGACAATGATGCACTACCCCGATAGACTACCTCATGTAAATCATGATACAACTGTGCCAAGACATAGGAAACCCAATCAAACTATCGAGGATGAGCAAGTAAATCCTCTATAATCCGGCCCCAACTGACTGAAAAACTGCAACCTCACTGGTTGGGAAGAAGTAGACCGCCAATCAATGCACCCAAAACTATTGGTAATGTGGGAAAAGAGGAAAAATGAGGCCATGTAATAGTATCCCCATCTCCAATAGTGTTGTCCCCGAATACTCATCGACAGACAGAGGAATCATATGCAGAATCATAGTAGACCAACTCACCCCTGCAAGGAATCCGCAATAATCGATACACGTCCTCTGGCGTGATCATCATCTCTTTGTATGGCAAGTGGAATGTGTTGTGGTTGGAGTGCCATCACTTCACCACTGTAGTCAATAATCCATGGTTTAGCTAGAACCATGGGAGATCAAGGAGGAAACTCAAACCACATCTCTCAATGACTCAGAACTCGGTTGCTGTGAGTCTCTGACCTAAGTCAATAACCCATGATGTAATTGCATGAACGTATAAAGTAGGATAATGATCCTGTTGGCAAGGTAAAGGAATAATATCAGTACATTGTATCAAGGAATTATCTCAAGTCAATCAAAAGTATCAAGTAATCACACTAAGCACCATCTTTCATTTCTCTGTATCCTGAGAATGAAGTGACAGTATGAAATCATATCGGTTTTCACACTGATTGATTTATCCTATCAGTTAATATTCAAATCAGATTGACAAATCACATTTTAAAGTACTACTATCCTGATATCTAAACCATTGTTTTGTTGACAATCATAGACCTACGCTAATTATTCGACTTTCTCATCAGGGGGTTATCAAATTTTTCATTAGATACGATCAACACATGTGTAAAAAGTATGGAAATTTTGCAAAAAATACACTAGGCATGATTTTTATGCTGTTAGGAAACATTTTATGCTAGGCGTGAATTTTTCTTGCCCTAAGCGACATTATTATTTTACCAGATGATAGATTTTTCTCTACGCGACAGTTAATTGGACAAAGCAACAGAGAATTGTGCCCTAGGCGAGAGTTAAATGGTTAGGTTTTGTGTAGACGATAACTTGTTTGAAAATGGGTATTTTTCCCTAGTGTGAGGTGATAGTTTTTATCCTGCTAGGTGAGACTCAACTATTTTGTAAGCGAGAGAAAATTACACGAAGGCGATAATAGAAACCACGGAAGTGATAGTTAAAGAACCTAGGCGACAATCAATTCTGTCCTAGGCGTGATTTCTCAAGTGCAATGCAACGATGAAACATAAAATTGCAATAAATGCTTAAGAAATGCTCAATAAATGCAAAATCAAGGTTCGTAATGACTTACTGGAGGCGCATAATCAGGCGGTCTCACATATCTCTGGCATCACTCGAATCTATGCTCCCAAATCGACACAACCATCTCAAAATCGCTAGAGGATCAGAGCAAAATCACCAAGGGTAAAAAGTAAAAATGAATGGTAAAAGAAGGTTTCCTAACCTATTTAAGGTATTTTTGACCTAATTTTGGAGGTGAAATTATCCATTGACTTCTCGAAGCATATCGAATCAAACCGGGGCATAATCATACATTGTGGGATATCATTAATAGTCAGAAACTAAAACATATTTGTTATATCAAACATCAACAATCATTTTCAAATCACGAAATTAATATGTTTTAATTTCTGAGGGGGCAATAAGGGTATCAAATCGAAGTCGCAATCATACATCATGAAATCAGTGGGGTACCATAATTTTTTTTTATCAAGAGGCAGCAATCAATCACATAGGGAATCGCAATCAGGACATAAAGAATCTTTGAATCGGTGTTCTTCGCACATCGACTCAAAGAGGGGCATTTGTAGACATGGAAAATTGGCCAAAAGCTTAAATCAATAAAAAGGTGTATTAAATCATCAAAATAGCATGAAAAATCAATAAATGGAACAAAGGCAATTCAAATCAAAGGAAAATTCAATTAAATGATTAAATGATTAAATAAAGCTTGAAAAGGGGAAAAACACTATGAAATTGATTAAATTCAATTAATGACATAGTTGTTGAAAGCAAAAATCAAAATGAACCTCTTACCCTTCATGGCTAAATTTTAATTACTTTAATTAATTAATAAATCATAATTTCCCTCAACAAAGCAAATTGGAGACAAAATGGACACAAATCACTCACTTTTGTTGAAATGGTCCAGCCTTTTGAAACCATTTAAATGATTGTCCCCTCCTTGTCCCCCCATTTATGGACAAAGAAAATCCAATTGACCTTACCCAAGCATAACCATGATCAACTCACTCTATCCCCTACCCTTGGGAAATTACTATAAGTATGAGACATTTTGGAGAGCATTTCAATCTTAGAATTTCAATTGAAAAGCATTGTTACTATAGTCAATTGAGATCATTTCTAAGAGCAATTGAAGCATTTGAGCATTTTATCATTGCATTGTTATCAAAATGGAGCTAGATTAAGCATGAATTCATCATAGAATAAGCATTTAGAAGCATCATAGCAGCATTATTCTCATTTTAGAGGTGTCACTAGTGAGGATTTGCAGTTGAGAGCTCACTTACCACTTCTTTCTAGAGATCCATGAGATGTTATAGATTGTAGTTGCATTTTAGAGTAAATTTCCTTTGTATTTAGCTTAAATTGTTGCTACTTGATCTTAATTTCATGAAGGTGAATAATATCATCACACAACTACATAAGTAGAACCTTGGTAAAATATGAGTTAAATTATAGTTTCATAGAAAGAGCATGTTTGGTGGTATTTTTTGCTTCCCAAAAAATATGACATTATATGCTATCTCATAAGATCAAACTTAGTAAAAATTGATCCATTAAAGTATCTTTTAAGCAAAACAACTTTGATAGGAAGGTTGGTCAAATGGGTCATTGATGTAGGAGCATCCTGGGTGTAAGAGCAATCTTGCATCACCCAAAAATGTTTCTGGTTTCTTTTTCAATAAGGGCTATTTTATGCAGAGCTTCTATTTATGGAAACTTACTATTTTTAGTAAGTTGGTCATACGATCTCGGAATGTTCTGATTTCACAGTTGGAGGTTCATCTCAGTCATTTTAGCCTACTAGTTGAGTTTCATTGCCACATCATTAGTATTGGTGAAGTTATTGAGGTTTTTGGGTATGAAATCTTTCAAGTCAATTTTGAAGGCCTTAGAGGCTCCAGATCGTGATCGACCCCCAGCTGACTGGTGCTAGCGCGTGTTAGGCATTGTAGATCTCGTCATGGCGTTTCTAAAAAGTGGTTACAATACAAAAATGAAGTTACAGTTAAAAATTTATGGCCTTTGAAATTGGGTTACCTAAAATCATATTTTGTATTTCTTTTGAGCTGACCCTATTGTAATAATTGTGAAAAATAATTAATTCTATGCTTAGTCGGCCTAAAGGGCTAAATTTCTGGAACCTTCTCGAGCGATGGAAATTGCCTATATAAGAAAGATCCTTAGTGTTGTCTTAGGAAATTTAGAGCAGTTCTGGGTAGATCTGGGTAATAATTCAAGGCTTTGTCCTATAGAATATTGTAAAGGGAATGCCCATGTGGCTTTACATATTGTAATTCTAAAATTTGTAATTAAACATTTGTGGAGATAATAAGAAGCCCATTTTCTGTTCTTGTAAATTGTTGATTGTTTCTGTTATGTGTTTGTGGTATTAAGGGGAGCATCCTTCCTCAAGTGGTATTAGAGTAGGAGTTCTTGAGTGTGTAAATAGATCACTGATTGTAAGGCAGTTTGCACCAGGACCGTGGGTTAGGGTTTCTGTGTAAACAAATCACCGACTGTGAGGCAGTTTGCACCAGGACTGTGGTTAGGGTTTCAGCGCTATGTGTGAAAATGCCTCCATGAAGGGAACGTGGCAGAAGAGCTGGTGCTGTGACACCTGAGGTTAGAGAGCTCCAGAGACAAGTGTGAGCATTGCAAGAAGAGATTCACAGAGGAATGAATCTTAATGTGAGAGACAAAAGTGAGGATGAAGCTAAAGAAGGAAATGATGATCAAGAAGTGGAAGTCGAAGTTTTGAATTAAGAGGAAGAAAGACTTTTCTGGGCAATTTCCAAGATTGAGAAAAGACCTAAGATCGAGGTTCCTACATTTTCTAGAAATCTTAACTTAGAGGAATTGATCGATTGGATCAATAAATATGAAGATATTAAGGATCATAATAGGGTCAAATTTGTGAAGGCCAGATTGAAGGGTCATGCGAAGATCTGGTGGCAAGAGATTCAATTGGAGTGAAATAGAAGACGAAAGGATAAAATCACAAGATAGGATCAGATGGTGGATAAATTGAAGTGACAGTTCATTCCTATTGATTATGAGCTTGACCTACTGAAGAAAATGCAAAGTTTCAAGCAAGCAGGAAGATCTGTTTAGGAGAGAAGTTCTATCGAATCCTCATCAAAATAGGCCATGCAGAAGCTAATAAGGAGAAATTTTCCCATTACCTTAATGGGTTGAGGCCAAGCATTCAGGAGGAGTTGAATCTAGTTCGAATGAACAGTATTGAAGAGGCATACCAATTTTCCTTAAAAGTAGAGGAAAAGCTAAACAAGAAATTTGAGAGTAGACAAAGTGGAAGAGGTTGTGATGGAAGATCTGGTGGATGGTCATATGGAGATTGAAATGAAGATCCGAAAAAGTAGGATGAGGCCAGTAATAGTCAAAGTTAGAGAGGAGATAATTTCAATCATTTCCATGATCAAAATAATAGAGATCAGAGAGGAAGAGGAAGAAGACAAGGATCTGGAAGAGGAGGTTTTTGTGGGACATGTTTTCACTATGGGAAAGGTCATAGGGCATTTGAATGTCCTCAACGCCAAGGAAGGATAGATAGGAGAAATGAAGGCTAGGCTAGAGTTGCACATATATATGAAGATACCAGATCATCACATTCTGAAGATGCTGAAAGAGGAGAAACACTGATTAACAGAAGAGACCTGCTGAGTGGTGAGAATGAACCTGAACAAAGGAGGAGCCTATTTTGCACCAGGTGCAAGTGTGAGGGTAAGTGTTGTGATGTGATTATTGATAGTGGAAGTACTGATAATTTGGTGTCAGAAGAGATGGTGACAAAGTTGAATCTCAAGAGGCAAAAATATCCACATCCATATCGGGTTGCCTGGGTGCAGGATGACCACAAGGTCATGGTCAATGAACAATGCCTAGTGAAGTTCAAGATTGGTGGATACCATGATGAGGTACTGTGTGATATCATATCTATGGATGCATGTCATATGTTGTTGGGTAGACCTTGGCAGTTTGACAAGTGTGCTGTACATGATGGTCGTGTGAATACCTATTCCCTGATAAAGGATGGAGTGTGACATAAGCTAAAACCATTGAGGAAATAGAAGAAAAGGTATGTGATAATGCAAGAATAACTTTTGTTGATAGAGGAAATTTCTTAGATTGAATGTGGCATGAGCATATGTGTTTTACCTTAATTCCAAAGGCTGGGAATGAGGAAGTAGAAGATGTACTTGTAGAAGTTGCAGAATTATTGAATGAGTTTTAGGATATTGTACCCGATAATGTGCCTGATGGATTACCACCAGTAAGAAAGATCAGTCATCAGATGGACTTGATTCTAGGAGCTAGTTTGCAAAATAAGGCAGCACATAGAATGACACTAGCAGAAAGTGAAGAGTTGAAGACATATTTGAAGTTTGGTTCATCACATCATCCACATATTGTATATGGAAGTAGTCCCAAAAATGCATCTGAGTTGAGGAAGCATATTACAAAGATAAATGCATAGTATAAGGCTAAGGTAGATGTGAAAAGGAGGCATAAAGAATTTTAGGTTGGAGATGAAGTCATGGTTCATTTGTGGAAGGAACAATTTCTAGTTGGTACATATAACAAGCTGAAAATGAAGAGGTTTGGGCCATGTAAGATACTGAAGAAGCATGATTCTAGAAATGCCTATGAGGCCGAGTTGCCTACAGAGCTGAATATTTCACTAGTATTTAACATTTCAGATTTGATAGAGTATCATGAAGGGGGTGTTGAAGATGAGATCACAACAGAATAATGGAGTATTCCAGCAACTAGTTCAGATACCAAGGAGATTGAGGATATACTGGATAGTCATGTTGGCAGAAGCACAAGAAACATGACATATGAAGAATATCTAGTCAAATGGAAAGGATGACCTATTGAAGATTCATCAAGGCTAAAAAGGAGGAGGTTAACTATCTTGGTTTCCCTCTTCACACCTGAGTCGTGATAGGGCCATTTCTCAAATTACCCTGGGTGTCTGATGCAGAAGCATCCTGGGTGTAAGAGCAATCTTGCATCACCCAAAAATATTTCTAGTTTCTTTTTCAATAAGAGCTATCTTATGCAAAGCTTCTATTTATGGAAACTTACTATTTTTAGTAAGTTGGTCATACGATCTCGGAATGTTCTGATTTCACAGTTGGAGGTTCATCTCAGTCATTTCAACCTACCAGTTGAGTTTCATTGCCACATCATCAGTATTGGTGAAGTTATTGAGGTTTTTGGGTATGAAATCTTTCAGGTCAATTTTGAAGGCCTTAGAAGCTCTGGATGGTGATTGACCCCTGGCTGATTGGTGCTAGTGCATGTCAGGCAAGGTAGATCTTGTCATGGCATTTTTGAAAAGTGGTTACAATACAAAAATGAAGTTACGGTTAAAAAGTTATGGCCTCCAGAAGTTGGGTTACCTAAAATCATATTTAGTATTTCTTTTGAGCCGACCCTATTGTAATAATTGTAAAAAATAAATAATTCTATGCTTAGTCGGCCTAAAGGGCTAAATTTCTGGAACCTTCTCGGGTGGTGGAAATAGCCTATATAAGAAAGGTCCTTAGTGTTGTCTTAGGTAGTTCAGAGCAGTTCTGGGTAGATCTGGGTAATGATTCAAGGCTTTGTCCTACAAAATATTGTAAAGGGAATGCCCATGTGGCTTTGCATATTGTAATTCTAAAATTTGTAATTCCACATTTGTGGAGATAATAAGAAGCCCATTTTCTGTTCTTGTAAATTGTTGATTGTTTCTGTTATGTGTTTGTGGTATTAAGGGGAGCATCCTTCATCAGTCATAGTTTTAAGAAAATTTGATATAGAATATGTGGATAGAAAGGAAATTAAAGGCCAAGTCATAGAAAATCAACTAGCTGAGGAACCTTTAGAAGATGAACATCCTATTCAAGTGGAATTTCTAGATTTAGAAATAATCAATATTGAAGCAAAAACATGGAAACTATACTTTGATGGTTCATATACTCAACATGGCTTAGGAGAGGGTATATTATTGATTACACCTCAAGGATCAAAAATTCCAAAATCATATAAGATACTATATCCATGCACCAACAATATAGCTGAATATGAAGCATTAGTTATTGGCATCAAATTGGACCTAGAATGGAAGGTAATATAATTGGAAGTATATAGAGATTCCCAACTAGTCATAAATAAGATAAATGATGAATACCAGACAGAAGATGACACGTTGATACCTTATAAGAATATGATAGAATATCTCAAGAAATACTTTATTTTGATCACATTTGAGAAAGTGCCTAGATAAAAGAATAAAGTAGCATATGCCATGGCGACATTAGCTTCACTCTTGCTAATGCCAGATCAAAGTGCAAGATATGAATTCTTGGTAGAAGAAATGGGACAAACCCCATTTGACCCTTCTAATTCTCACATCATTTTCCTATTAGTGGGACATGACTCTCCTTGGTATGGATCCATATATACTTATTTGAAAGATCAAACCCTACCCTTAGACCAAACCTGAAACTAGAAAAGAAACTCCATAAGACAAGCCTCTCATTACACCCTTGTATCAGACACATTGTATCACAAGAGTCTTGACATAATTATTTTAAGGTGTTTAGAGAAGGAGGAATAAAAAATTAGCCTTACAATAAATCCACGAAGGAATCTGTGGGTCACATTCAAATAGGTTAACCTTAGCAAAGAAACTTCTAAGGATAGGATATTATTGGCCTTCCATGGAAAAAGATGCATGCCATTTTGCAAAGACATGTAAAAAATGCCAATATCATGGGAACTTAATTCATGTACCAACTTAGGAATTACATTCGATGACTACACCTTGGTCCTTCTATCAATCGGGGTTGGATCTAATAGGGATAATTTATCCACCTTCATCCAATGGTCATAAGTTCATAATAACAACAAAAAAATACTTTACCAAATGGGTTGAAGTTGTGCCATTGTCTACTACAACAGGAAATAAAATCTCAATGTTCATATTGAACCATATAATTTGCAGATATGGCATCACTCAAGCCATTATAGCAGATAATGCTAAACACTTCAAGAACAAGGACCTAAAAGAGCTGTGTGTAAATTTTCATATGATACATCATTCATCTTCAATCTACTATCTGCAAGGGAATGGACAAGCAGAAGCCACTAATAAAAACATCTTAAAAATATTGAAGAGGAAAGATGACAATTCAGGGAGAGATTGAAATATTCAAATAAATCTTACCTTATGGGCATATAGAACAAGTGTGAGAATGTCAATAGGAGCCACACCATTTTCCTTAGTGTATGGAGCTAAAGTAGTGCTACCATTGGAGGTAGAGATTCCATCTTTATGAGTTTCATTGAATGGGTTACTAACTGAGGAGGATTATAGGGTTGATAGACTTCAGGAGTTAGAGTTACTTGATAAGAGACAACAAAAAGCCTTTGATAATCTCAAAGTATACCAAAATAAAATGTCAAGGAACTATAATAAGCATATCAAACCAAGAGAATTCCAAATAGGTGATTTGGTACTGAGAGAAAGCCCTAAAAACCAGGCAAAAAGAGAGAAGAAAGGAAAATGGGAAGCAAACTGGTTAGGATCTCTTTTATTACTTCTTTTGGAATGGGTACATACAAGCTAGCTAATTGATGAGACAATATTATGGAGTGTTTTGTTTATGATTTTCTAAGAACAGACTTGAATATCTTATGGTTTTCATGAACATTATATAGTCTTTTATGTTTCTAAGTTTTAGTTATATGTATATTTGACACTTATGAAACTTAAGGACAAGAATGAATATATATATATATATATATATATATATATATATATATATATATATAAATGAATGTCATGATAAAATTTGGTATCTTTCTTCTCTAGCTTTAATGGGTAGATCTCTTGCAGCTATATGACAAGGCTACGTTAAAAGAGGGAAACTTATTATAATCTCTGCCTTGGATTTGTGTTTTGGATTTTGTTGTGTTAACCTTTTGTAGGGAGAATCAGTTAGCAAGGAGTGCGGACTCAAGGATGAGTGGGTATTTCAAGGAGGATAACTGTTTTAAACATTCAATCATAGCTCCACTCCTTCCATCACTTTGCGGTTGTTGATTCAGTCCAAGTCAATCTAGTTGCCACCGTTCCTATATTCTTGCAGCATTAAAAGTGGCTTATCTCCTTGCATGAATGGTGCTGTCGTTCATATAATTGAAGTTGTTATGATTTGTAATGAAGGATCTAGTTTATAGGAGTTTTGTTTTTCCTAGTTTCTTTTAAAATAAGTTGGAAGTGTTGATTCCAAGCTAGTTAGTCATTTTGAGAATCTCATATTGTAAACCAGCGACAGAGTAAAAATACTTTGATATTCTATTGTACTTTGTTTTGTTGAATGAATATATGACAGTTCTTCATTTCAATCTCTGAGTTATAATTCATTCATACTTCCATGGGGGCCCACATGGGAGATGAATTCCCTGTTCGTGTTTTAGTAGGATTCAGTTAAGTTTCTTCAAAGTTGTTAAGTACTGTTGCTCCTGCAGCCACTGGTAGCAGAACCATTGACTGTTTCTTGCAACATAGGTTTAATTCTCAAGCATTACCTATTTACTATTAAGATTGTTTCCTGCAAAATGAGGTTAATTAGTAGTTTTAGTTTCTAGTATAAATTTCCTGTAGCAATAGCTTTTACTTTAGTAGTGATGACTATTGAGAAGAACTAAAGGATAAACTTTGCAGCCATCATCTCAAGTTCACGCTCTTGGATTGATACAATTAAATGAAGTCTAGCATAATGTTCCAAGTAAAAACATGATGATTTGTAGCAATGAATCACTGTTAAAGGATGTCCAATCCTTAGGTTGCTAGGATATTATTCTAACCAGTCACTAATTGTGGAGAGGAACTACAAGAACCCATTAACAACATACACCTGAAAAGGTTCTACACCTAAAGAAGATGAAAGAGTATAAGTGAAAGAGTATCATAATATAAAATTAGGAAGCATCCTATTTATTTTGGATAGTCAATTAAAGTGATCTTGGAAAAATTCAAAAACAATGGAAAATGATCCTGAAAAAAAAGAAAAGAAAAGCAGAAAAACAACGAAAGAGTTCCTAAAGAAATCAAAATTAGTGGAAAATTGAGCATGAAGAAATCCAAAAACATTCAAATATGGATCCTAAAAAATGTTTTTTTGGTGAAAACCTAGCAAGTAGGTGCCTTGATGATAAAAAAAGAAAAGAAAGAAAAATACAAAAAATTGAAAAATAAGAAAAGTGCCTTGGTGAAAACTTAGGAAATAGGAGCCTTGGTAGCAAAAAAAGCATATAAAAGAGAAAAGAGCAATAAATTCAATTGGTGAAAACCTGGTAAACATGCACCATTGAAATTCAAGTCAAGTCTAATGCCTAGCCATCCTTGTATAAATTGCATTCGCCAGTATTTCTAAAAATTGTATAATAAATCTCAGAGTTGCATTTGCAAAATACCTAAGGCTTTCGTCATAGATTTGAAAAGTATCCAAGTCCAACATTGCAATGGAATCAAACTGGGGGAAAATTTATCCTAAATCAAAAGGATTTATCAAACATATATCAATTGACACAAATCTATGCATCCAACCACAAGCATAACAACTAGACGATCGATTCAAATCCTAATCCAAATGGTGATCTTGCAACAAATAACTTTGATTCTTGATCTTACAATGACCTTATCTTTATAAGGATTAAAATGAACAATAAAATATGAAATGGATAAGTTCTATTTGAAATATGGATTTGAAAAATAATTATAATTTTTTACAAGTGATTACTTGATTGGTGAAATCACGTCTTTTTAGAAAATTGATGAAGTCTTGGACTAGATAAGCAATGATAAAAGCATGATATTTTCTTGATTTTCGCATGAGTGTTCTAAGATCAAGGTTTTAAGATATGTATCATTCATCTAATGACACAATCATCAAAGAATCATCGAGGACATGTACATATGGAAAAACTAAGATCTCTATTTGTTTACGCAACAAGATACCTTAGCCATTTTGATCTTCAATATCATAATGCCAAGATCCACTTGGAACATTGAATCCAATGAAAGTAGTATTTATAATATCATGGTTGAAAATCTAACTAGTGACAGTTGTACTAGTTTTAGACATGTATGTTAGAAGGAAAAAGGTATTCATATCATCATGGTTGAACTAGTGAGGATTGTACCAGTTTCAGTTTCAAAATGCTTGATGATGAAAATAAGCATCCTAATTCTGAATAGAGACAACTAGTTGCATCCATAATAGATTAAATGCATTTAGATTGCATGGATCCTTTTCTCAAAAGTTGTCATGAAAGATAAAATTCATCATTAATTTAAGTGATTGAATGTGTTGGATATCAAAAATGAAACTTGCATCATAGTTAAGGGCATTAGATTAACATATATTATCCATGTCATTAATCATTAGATTAAGTGTATTATTTAAATTGCATTATATATCATCATTAATCATTAAGTGCATTAGAGTTAAGTGAATTACACAACAACATTAAGTATTAAGTTTCATTAGGGTAGGCCATTATTTAGGGTAGGCCATTATTCATTAAATAAAATATCATTAAGTTAGAGTGCATTCATTAGATTAAGCCCATTATTCATTAACCATTATTAGTTAGATTGCAATTAAGATCATTAATATTGTTTATTAATCATTAAAATGCATTAAATTTATTATGATCATCATATAAATTGCATTAAGTCTATAAAGATACAAATCATTAATCATTTTTCATTAACCATTAAAGCATTAAGTTCATTAGGTTCATTGCATTAAAACCATAAAGATCATTATGCATCACATACATCACATCATTAATTAAGTATTAAATTTCATTGAGAAACATGTACATGCATCATATTAAATCCATGCATTACACTGCATTACATATCATTAGAGCATATTAAAGCATCAAATGTCAAATCATTAGAGCATTAATCATTAAAGAATATCATAAATGAATCCATCTAATATATGTCATAAACAAGACATCCATCCAAAGAATGTAGGTAAAGTACATGAATTAATATCAATTTTGCATAAGAAAAGCATAAAAAGAGGGCATATAGAAGTAAGATCAAGTAGAACTACATATCATAATCATCCTAAAATCAAATCCAACATATGATGACATCATATAAAGCAAAGTCCATAGTATAAATCAAAGTCCATGGTATAAATCAAATGTCCATTAATATAATTAGAATCTATCAAAGAGTACATGAGTATATGAAATGTCGATCAAAATCTCATGATATAGAGTACATAGATCAAAGTGTGCATGATATAATCAATTGGTCCCACTACCACCTACACCTATACCTACACCTGCATCATCTATGCTAGGACCATCAAGACCTATCCCTAGACCCCTGCTAGAGCTAGTATGAGATCCTTGCTGAGCCATGGAAGCCATGAATGTCTGCATCATAGCACTAAATTGAGTCATTTTTTGCTTCATCTATGTCATGTCTTCCTGTAGTGACCTGACATCATGTACCAAGGTATCTGGCACCTGTAGACCCGGTGTTTCCTGAACTGGTGGTACTGGTGGACCAAGCATCTAACTGACCTGTGGTGCAACTCTAAAAATATGAGCTCTGTGCTGATCCCAGTCAACCACTCTGATATGTTGAAGAGGCCCTCCTCTCATCACGACTCTACTACCTCTCATGCAAACTCCACCTCTAGCAGGTATAGGGGAAATGATAGGAATGACTTCCCTACCACCTCATTTGGCTCTATCTACCCTCCGACCTTGTCTCTCATCTCTCCCACCTCCACCACCACCACCACCACCATCATCATCATCATCATCATCATCTAATCACTCATCAATATCAGGAATAGGCTTAGCTGGATCAGTGAACCACTGTGCATAGTCATCGGTCATCCCTGCACCAACCATATGCTCTTGCATATCCCAAGCTAAGTGCAAAAGGCCCATGAGATCATCATGTGCAACACAAAAATCAATCTAAGGACCCCCTAGGGATCTGTCAACCTGTACCCTAGCATAGAGTGCTAATCCCTGTGGCATACCCTGAATGCAGCCATACTGCTAGAGAACTCTCTAGAAATAGAACTTCTTAATAACAAGAGGAGTACACCCTACCATCCACTGGGGTATACACATAAAAGGAATCTATGTAGGGTCCTCAACCCATGGCTCGTAGCCCAAATATGGTCACCAGGTCACTTGATCTAAATTATCAATAATATGTCACTAGTAATCAAGCTTTCCCAGATGTGACTGGACACCTATACCCACATAGATGTAAGAAATTTTTTTTTTTGGATTTCTTCATTGTACTTCCACTAGATGACTGATCAGGATATGCTCCCATATCCATAACTAAAGAAGAATAGCACCAGTAAATAGTGTAGCACCACGTTTATAAACTACATCATGTAGCTCATGATAAAGCTACATAAGCACACAAGAATACTAATCAAAGCACCGAGGATGACCAATCATGTTCTCTAGAATACGGCCCCAACCAATAGAAAAAATGTGATCTTGTCAGCCAGGAAGAAAGAAGCCACCAATAAGAACACCAAGAACAACAGGAAGCACTAGGAATGAGATGAACTGAGCCCAAGGAATGCTCTCATCACTGAAGAGATGTCTACAAATAGTACCATTGCAGACTTAATTGTAGTACAAGATCTCTCCATATGTTGAAATATGGAGGATTCAGTACACATCCTCAGGAGTGATCGTCATCTCCCCATGTGGAAATTAAAAATTATTATGGTCGAAGTTCCATCACTCTGCCATAGCAGTGAGTAGTCCTCAATTCACTTGGAATCGAGGTATGTCTAGCAATAAAGAAAGCCCACGTCAGCTGATCATCATCTCCCCATGTGGAAATTAAAAATTATTATGGTCAGAGTGCCATTGCTCAGCCATAGTAGTGAGTAGTCCTCAATTCACTTGGACTCGAGGTATGTCTAGCAATAAATAAAGCCCACATTAGCTAATCACTCGACACTCGTGAGCGCTCAAATAATCCACCATATCTAGAGGCCATATATATAATCCTAGGACATATAAATTCTAGAGGGGAGCCTACAAAATCAAGTGGCATTGAATTAGTAATTAGATCATCAAACAATGAATCATCACAAGTTAATCGACATCCTAACCTATCAATATCATCATTAATTTTCCTAATTCTATTTAGAGAGGATGCAAAACAACCAAATCTAATCAAAACCAACCAATAAGCATTGACAATCAACATTCATCAAAACATGATCACAACTAACACCAAACAACTTGTCTCATCACAAGATCCATCGTTCATATTCATTGATCAATTATGTAAGTCATTTAGACTAGACGACTGTATCAAAATTTAAAAATACTTGCAAAAAAGTTGTAAGTGCTATTTTATGGCTTGTACACGCTAAAACACATAAGCACTACTAAATTGATTAAACATGCTAAAAGAAATATCAAAAGTGTTGAAAGAACTTGTAAGCGTTATTAAAATTCAAAAGTGCTACTAAAACATATCATATGAGCTACATGAATTCCTAATCACGTTGGTATTATTCTACGTGCTACTTAATTGCTTGAAAGTCAAAACCTAACCTAGGGCACCCAAGTATATGCGCTATTAAAAGCATTGTAGGTGCTATTTCCCAATGCAGATGCACTAAAACAAATGTGTATGTGCTAGACTAAAAACCTAGTACATGCTATTTCATTTTCTTGGCAAACAAAATAAATTTTGACACCTAAAAATTTATATTTTTTTGCAAAAAAATTAATCAATCGACAAAGAGAGTTTATCAGGGTACTCACTGGAGGTCCGTAGTCCTGAGGACACTGGTATTAGTACCTGCACTTGAATCTATGCTCTCGATAAGGCACAATCATCATAGAAGATTTAGAGAGGTTAGAGGAGAAAATTCAAAGGAAGCATGTGGAAATGAATAGTAAAATTGACTTTTTACCCCTATATATAGCCATTTGACCTAAAAAGGGGCCTATTTTAGCAGAAAATTGACCCAGGATTGAAATTGATCGCCAAATTGACCAAATTAGGGGAGGGGCATTTCTCATCAGTTCATCGGTTATATCATTATCAGAAATGAAATCAAAATCAACGTAAATTCAAAATTATTGAGTGAAATGATAAAAAATGCATAATTTTTCATCAAAAACTCATTCCATTTCATTTTCGAGGGGGCATGTACTCGGATTGTCATCGATTTAACCAGAATCTGTTGCAGGATGATCGAACACAACTTTTTTTGAACTTATTAGTGGGGCATTGAAATCAACATATCATTTCAAATTAAGACATCATATCTAGGATCCATCATCGTATCGATCAATGATAACATCAATCAATCAAGATTTTACCAGGGAATATGCATCAATCATCAAAATCAAATCAAACATCAGTTAATTAGGAATCTGCATCATGACATTAGACATTCTTTGAACCAATGCGCTTCGTGCATTGATTCAAAGAGGGGCATTTGTAGACACCTAAAAATGGTCAAAACTAATTCAAGTGAGTAATCAAGACAAAATCAAAGCATTAATTGCAATCAAGCCAAAATTCAATATTAATTAAAATCAAAAGCCAAAAGGATTAAATAAGTCAAATTATTCATTTAATTATGCAATTAATCTAATTAATTATATAGTTGAATTAAAATCAAATTTAACCCATTCAAGCATTACGCATGGCTAAATAAATAAATTCAATTCAATTAATTAATTCCTAATTTCACTCACCTACCACATAGGAGAAAATTACCTCAACCAATAGGAATTAAGGATTGGACTCACATGGATCAAAGCCACTTTGAATCTCAATCACTCATAAGGAGAGAGCATCTTGACCACTCATTTTGTCTCATTGTCCCAAGCTTTGAGGACAAAATATTTAAATTGTCCCCATATTTGAAACTATGGACTTAACTCAAACTCAACCATGATCAAATTATCTCCGCCCCTTATGCTTGGTAAAATCTATAAATAGAAGGCAAAAATTAGGAGAAAAGGATCCCAATCACATCTTAGAATTGCATCAAAATTATAGTGAATTTGAGCTAGAATCATAGTTAGCATAATTTAGCTTTTTTTTAATAGTAAAATAGGCTTAAATTGCACCATCATTTATCATTTATTCTCATTTTAGAGTTGGCTCTAATGGATGCTTTCTAAGAGCATTGTGTTAGCATCTTTAAATAGGGATGCATGAGATGTTTCTTGCTTTAAGTTCTCAATTGATCAAGTTTTAAAGGTTAATTAGCTTAATTTTGAATTGATTTTTAGAAAACTAATTTCATGAAGGTACTTCTTGTACATAAGAAATAAATTATCTAACATTTCCTCTATTAGGAGTATTTCTCACCACCCTTTTGCAATCGCCTGATTTATGACCATTGTTGTTGCATTTAAAGAATTGACTAGGAAAAGATGTAGCATTCATTCTTTTTCTACATTATGCATCCCTATGACCAAATTTATTGCACACAAAGAATCTAACATTGAAATTTTGAGCATTAGGTTGTCTTACTAGAGAGCTCTTAGGATTACCATTCTGATTATTTGATGAGGGATTTCTTTGACCATATCCATAACTTTCACCCTTCTCAAATCCATGAACTTGTGCATTTCCTTTCATTCTTTGAATTTCAAGTACCACATCAAGCTTGGATGACCTAACCTTGACCTTCTCCTTGTATTCATTTGTAGTAGCAAGTTCACTCCTAAGAATGTTGTTCACCCTTTCAAGTTCTTCCTCATTATGTTTATATTCTTACAAGTTAAGTTGTAGATGTCCAATCTCATAGTTCATTCTGTGACATTCATCAAAGTATTATTATTTCAGGGAGTGATCAAAGTTCTCTTCATTATTCTTCCTTGCTTCAATCTCCATAGTCAACTTCATCACCATAGATTCCATCTCATGCTTTAGGAATTCTTTATCTTTTATAAGATTCTCACATTCGCATGTCTTCTCCTTCAAGGCTTGACTATCATTACTTGTTCTTTCCTTCTTAATATTCTCAAAAAGTTCCTTCCTCTTATCCATGGACTTGTTCAACTGCCCTTTCAATGTCTCAATGAAATTTTTGGCTTCTTTAAGAATCCTCTTCAATTCCAAAACTTTAGCTTTGGACTAATCAAGATCTTCAAGTGCAACCAAGAGATGTTTCTAAAATCTATTTAAATCTATTAAATCACCTATTAGGATCCCCCTCAAGCTACTAGACTTCCTCCAAGGCACAAGTCTAATACCAATTGTTGTTATTAAGGAACACTGGGGGGTGAATCAATGTTCTATAATTTTTAACTTTGTTAAGCTAATTATTAAACCACAAACCACATATAATAAATAGTAAAGTACAAAAACATAAAACATATATCCAAAACACCATAACACTAGGATTTTTATTGTGGAAAACTGGTTAGGGGAAAAACCAAAGTGGGGATGGAACCCACAAATAGAAATACTCTGAAGAATTATTTAACCCCGTTAAAGGTTTACAAAAGGAATGCACATGCATTTAGACACATTTCCTAAAGCTTACTTCTCAATTACAAAAATAATTACTACCTATATGATAATTATAATATTACAAAATTGATTAAATTGGTACACGACATCTAAAAATGCTAAAATAGTTCCAATTAGGTACACTATTATGATCTCATGCACTTCATGCTATATCTCTTATTTGCTCTAATGCAAACCTCAAATCATCATCCTTTCACACTTATCATATATGCCTCATCCTAAAATGATCAAATATATCAATTATATATATTTGCTACAATGAATTCATCATCCACAGGTCGGCCTCAAGAACATGTCATAAAATAATGAAGCATGTAAAGTTAACTAGCTAGATTTGCATGTAAAACATAATGTGGACCAAAAATAATTCATCACATGATATCTTCCATGTCAACTTGACATCATTGATCTCAAAAAATAATCATCAATATCGATATGATAGATCCACATAAGGATCTACTTTATCTTGCTATTGTTCATCATTGTTCTATTAGAAACTACCATACAGATCCTCATAACTCAAACAAAACATATAGTTAGACCTTGAAAATTTGGGATATGATAGATTATACCTTCATGAAGCTTCCACTAGGTTCACACCTCAAAAAATTGAACTATGTGTACACACTAGACCATATACCAAAAAAAATTAAGTGCTATGTTCTCTACTAGACTTAGCAAAAACTTCATTCTGACTTCGGGTTTGATTAAACAATGATATTCGATTATTGTAAATGATATGATTCATTCTTTTGTAGATTATTTGAGACCTTCGATGCTTATTGGTAAATTGCATTCTTATGTAGATTTTGAAATTCTGGTTTCTTGGGCAAGTAATTCTTGGGTGGGTCTTAAGGAATTGTTTTTGTATGAGCAAGATTCATTATTTTTTGTGGCAATTTTTTATTCTCATAAATGTAAATTGGATGTGCAAAAAATTTAAGGGCTGGTTCTGTAAAGGTATATGCATCTTCACCATGGCATGGGTTACCCATTTTGATGTCAATTTGGCTCTTCCGTCTTTCATGCCCCATTGGATTTCTTTCCCCAACCTCCCATTAGAGTATAGAGATCCTAATAAGGTGGAAATTCTGGCCAACAATATAGGGATCTTTATTAAAAATGATCTTGTTCCATTCATTCAACCCAACCTCCCTCTTAGAGCATGTCTCCTTTTGAAGAAATCTAATTCTATGCCAAAAAAAATTTCAATATGATCTAAGTTTGGGGTTTGGAGTCAAAATATTGAGTATCAGGATTCTGCTTCTATAGACTCTCTCGCTAACTCTTTGGGGCATTTTTCATACCAATGTCAAAATTTACCTAAGGTTTCTCTTGACATTTGTCAAAGTTTTGTCACTAATCCTAAGTTTTGCCCCTTTGTTTTCTCCCATCCTCCTTCTTCAGCTCCTCCTACACAATTAGTGCCTTTTACCCCTTTCGCTCTCAATCCAACTGATATCAATGCTCACAAGGATAGTTTGGTTATATCTGATTTTATCTTGGGATTAAAATTATGTTCTCTTTTAAATTTAGTTTCTAGTTTTAAATTTCCATCAATGGTTAATAATTGCTCTTTTTCTTTACCTAGGTGTGTAACTGATACTACTCCTTGTTTATCTAAGATGATCTTACTTGCATACCTCTATGTTAATAATGCAAAATCCTCGAACCCTATCATTTGCAAGATTAACATACCTTCTATCTATTCTGCTTGGGTTGATCATCCTTTGATTTCACATGGCTATCTACCTAAAGAGGTATATGCCAATAATGTGGTGGAGGATTTAGTTTTCAATAGTCAACCTTTTACCCCTGTTTTGGGTTCCCATTCCATATACTTTGACCAAGAGCTTCATCTTATGTCGGATAACATTCTTATCTCAATAGCCTCACAACTAATTGATGAAATTGCTACTGAAGAAGGAATACAACTACAGGATTCTAGTAGTTTTCGCCCCTCTTCTATTTTAGTAAGAGACTTTGACTACTCTCAGGAGTTATCTTTATCACAATCTCCTACCTCCCAAGTTCCTTTGATTCCTAGTCCCGGGGTTAAAACTCCTAAGAAAAGGGGTAGGAAGCCATTGGCTTCCAAAACAAAAGATGAAATTGAAGCTAGTATCCAATCAACATTGGTGGATTCTTTTTCCCCCATTATTAGAACAAGGAGAGCGTGTCTCTCTCTAGCCTCCCAATGAAGATTTTCTCTTGGAATGTCAGGGGTTTAAATGCCCTTGACAAAAGAAGAAGAATTAAAAAGTTTATTGATTCTTCTCAAGCATATATTATCCTCCTTCAAGAGTCCAAATTATCTCAAGAATCTTATGATAAGTTCATAATGAAGTGGTCTTGTTGGGATTCCTCTTGTGTCCCCTCCTCTGGTGCTTCTTTAGGTCTTGTGGCTCTTTGGAATAATAAATCTATTAAGGGTCACCTTTTGGCTGCAAATCCAAATTGGCAGCTTCTAAAAATCTCTTGGTTTGATGTTAATTTCCTTTTGTTTAACATTTATGGTCCAACTTCTCCACAAGATAAGCTTGTCCTCTAGGAATCCTTAACTAATCAATTCAATAAATTTGATGATCTTCCTTTTATCCTAGGTGGGGATTTTAATGCCATCTCATCTATAGATGAAAAATCTGGAGGGAATCCTATAGCTTAGAGAATTATAGATGAGTTTTCCTTCTTTATTTTAAACAATGCTTTATGTGACATTCCTCCTTCAAATGGAATTTATACTTGGACTAATCCTAGATCTGCCTCCCCCATTTCATCTAGGTTGGATAGATTTCTTATATCTTGTGATCTTAAGCTTCTCAATTTAGCTCTTTCTTCAGAAATACTTGCTTCCTCATAATTTGATCACTTTCCTATTTCCCTAAACATAATTGTATCAGGAAGTAAAAGAAAAAATTATTCCCTCAAATTTGAAAGTATGTGGTTTACCCACCCTCATTTCATGTCTCTTCTTAGGAAATGGTGGGTAAGTGCTCCCTTTTGTAAAGGCACTAGGATGTTCCAATTTTCTAATAAGCTTAAATTTGTGAAGTCTAAAATTGTTATTTGGAATAAGGAAGTCTTCAAAAACATTTTTCAGGAAAAAGCCACGGTGGACAATGAACTTGCTCTGATTTCTGATTAGATCATCAAGGTTGGTTTGAATTCTTCTATTGTCGAGCAACAAAAAGCCCTCCAAATCTATTAGGAAATTCTCTACTCTAGGGAAGAAATCTATTGGAGACAAAAATCTCGAGAGCTTTGGCTAAAAGAGGGGGATAGAAATACCAAGTTTTTTCATTCTTCTACTAAAATTAGGAAAGCTTCCTCTGCTATTCTCTCCATTAAGGATGTTGTATTAGGAGAAATTTTGAATTCATAGCAGCAAATTAGTAATGAGGGGGTTTTTTTAAAAAAAAATTTGCTTGCTCCAGCCTTATCCCAATATGAGAATAAGCTTGCTATGGATGACCTTTTGAAATCCATCCCTTCTCTCTTATCAGATAGGGATAATGATCAATTAATGAAGCCCTTTAATATAGAGGAACTTCATTTTGTTGTTTTTTCTATGGCGCTAGATAAGGCTCTTGGTCCAGATGGATTTACTATGCTTTTTTCCAAAAATGTTGGGATGTTATTAATTTTGACCTTTTGTTGGCTATAGAAGAATATCGTAGAAAAGGCTATATTCTTAAGAATTTCAATAAAACTAATCTCACATTGATTCCCAAATAAAAAAATCTAAGTACCTTTGCAGATTTTAGACCTATTACTTTGTGCAATTCTATTTATTTAATATTTTCACCAAGGCTATTTATCTTAGACTTAAACCTCTTATTCTTAGAATTATTTCCCCTCGGAAAGGAGGTTTTGTGCCAGGTAGGGATACATCCAATGGTGCTTTAGTTTCCTTATAAGTTCTCCACACTATTGAGTCTCTTCATATTCCTTCTTTTGTGCTGAAATTAGATATGATGAAAGAATACAACAAAGTAAGTTGGTCATTCCTCCTTAAGGAACTTAATAAATTTGGATTTTCACAAGCATGGTGCAAATGGATTAAGAATTGTCTTTTAGGTGCATCTTTTTTAGTTCTAATTAATGGTGTCCCCTCTGGATTTTTTCATGCCACTCAAGGACTTTGGCAAGGAGATCCTCTTTCCCCCTTTCTATTTATTATAATGGAAGAGGCATTTAGTAGAACTATCCAAAAATACAAAATCCTTTCCAATTGGAAAGGTATACGCATTCCTAATTTAGATTTATCTATTTCCCATAACTTCTTTGCTGATGACACACTGCTAATTGGGAAATCTTCCATCCAAGAGGCTAAATGCATTAAACATATATTGGACACTTACACTACTGGGTCTGGCCAAGTCATCAACTCCCTCAAATCCAAAACCTAGATGTTTTTTCCTCCAGACTCTGTTCAACGGAGAATTTTCAGCATCTTTGGATTCCTGCTAGATGATCTTCCCTCCACCTATCTTAGTATCCCATTTTTCTTTGGTCAAGTTAAAATCTCCTACTAGGATAATGTGATTTCTAGATTAAAGAGTAGAATTTCCACCTAGAAGGAAAGATGGATCTCGCTCTCTGGTAGGATATTATTAATCAAAATTGTTTTAGCTGCCATCCCTAACTATTACATTTCCATCCTTCAAGCCCCTAAGTCAATAATATCTCAAATTGAAAAAATTATTTATTGTTTCCTTTGGTCTTCTAATATGACTAATGAAAAGAAAGTCCATCTTGTCTCTCTGTAGAAACTCTCCATCAACAAATCGTCTAGAGGGGCAAGGCTACACAATTTAGCCCTTAGAAACAAAGCTTTTTGTGGGAAGTTAGTTTGGAATATGTATTACAAGCCACATGCATTATGGTGTCATATTATGCAAGAAAAATATTTATACTCTTCAATTCCTAACATAATTTTTACCATTTCTAACCCTCCTTCTGGTTCCCCCACATGGAATTTTATGATCTCATCTAGGGAAGTTGTTACAAAATTCCTATCTTGGCAGGTTCATAATGGTTCTAGTGTTTTTTTCTAGAAAGACTCCTAGAATGGATTTCCTCCCTTATGCTCCTTGAATTCTTTAGAAGAAATTATGAATGTTTCCATTATTCATTGGGGAGAGCTACTTGTAGATTATGTGGATCATGTGTATATTCTTTCACATAAGGTTATCTGGAAAGATCCATCCATCCTTCCCATAGACATATCTACTACTAGGGAATTCTCAACCATCCTTGCAAATAGATTAGTTTACATGTCCAAAGGTATTGATAAGTTGATATGGTGCCCCTCCAAAAATGGCTTGTATTATCTTAAATCTGGTTATGTCACCCTTCAACAAATGGCTAATGATCATAGAAATCACTGAGCTTTTTCCTTATGTTGGGATAAGTCTGTTCTCCCTAAAGTGGGAGTTTTCTCTTGGCTTACTATCCAAGGTAGAATCCTATCTAGTGATAGGTTAGCTAGAATCCTTATAACTCCCCCTTTTAATTGTGTTTTATGTATATGCATTCGGAAGTAATGGATCATCTTTTTGTTCATTTTCATTTTTCCCTTCAATGCTTGTCTTTTGTCATAAAAAAGCTATCCATTTCTTTCCCTCTTCCTAATTCCCTACGGGACCTTTTTTAATCTTGGCCAATTTTATTTACAAAATCCTTATTTGCATGTCTATGGATTATTATTCCTTCCTCATTTCTTTGGTCGATTTGGTGGGAAAGGAATAAAAGAATTTTTAGAAAAGTCAGTTAAGACATCTCCTCAGTCCTATCCACAATAGAAAGGATTATATCAGAGCAAGTCAATAACATGTCCTCTCTCCATTTTAATCGAAATACCAATTTTTCTTCTCAGGAAAGTTCAATAACATCTTCTTGGAAACTTATCCCCTTTCCTTCTTCCCCTATCTTCCCTCACATCAGAAAGTCTCCTATTTGTAGATCCGCTATTAAATGGAAACCGCTTGACCCTCCATAAAGTTAAATTTTGATGGTTCCTCAAGAGGGAATCCTGGTGAATCAGGGATTGGTGTTTGTTTAAAGATCATTCAGGCAAATTTCTTGTCCTATCAACACTTCCTATTAATCCTAGCACTAATAATATGGCATAAGCTATTGCTTTGTTAGAAGGTTTGGCTCTTGCAAAAAAATTATCATTTTCTAATCTACACATTGAAGGAGATTCTTCCATCATTATCAATTCTTGCATTCATAGGAAGATTGATAATTGGAAGCTAAGTTATATTCTTCTCCAAATTTTGGATTTTATTGATTCTTTGAACAACTTCATCATTTCGCATACATATAGAGAAGGTAATGCCTTGGCAGATTATTTAGCGAATTTGGGCTATGATAAGGTTACATTGGATTCATGTCCTCCAGTAAACTCCCTTGATAAATATATGATTCTTCTTGCAATTATAGAGAATGAATCTTCATAAGCAGTGTGTAATCTTTTTTATGATGTTTAGTAGCCTTTATCAGGTTAAATGTCATTATGACACCTTTTTGTTAAAGTTATCTATACTGTTTAGTGGTTTCACTGATCACTAATATGTATATCAAGTTATGGTTCTAAGAGAAAAGGGTGTGCCCATTCTTATTTTTTTCTAATTAGTATCTATCATGCTAAATTCCATTATGACATCCCTTTTTTGGAACAACTATCTATTTTACTAATATGCATAGCAAGTTTTGGTTCTAGGAAAAAGGTGTGCCATAGTGGTTAATATTATTTAGCATTGTATAGTCTAATTAGCACCCCCCTTTCTCATTTGAATGGTTATCATTTCTTCTTCCCTATAGTTGTAATATCTAAATTTATCTCATTCTGATAAACTAACACTTCTATTTCCATTTGCAAGTCGAGCTAGCATTATTTATAATATCTTTTCCTCTAGTACATGCAGTCTTTCTTTTTTGAGTTTTTAATGGTCGCTAAGATTGGATTTTAATAAATATATCATTTTCTTTCATAATCAACCTCCCACGAGTTTGTGATGTTTTTTTTTCCCTTTGGTTACCACATATGCATTTGAAGTTGTACTTATAAGCTTTCCCACATCCTTTCACTATTCTTAGGCATCATCATCTGATCTCCGAGTATGCATTTGGATTCTAGTTATTCTATTTTCATCATTACTCTTTACCTACATTTATTTTGAGTTTAAAGGGTCACTTGTCATCATTATCATTTCATGGGTGAAGTCATTTATTAAACATTATTTTTTACTTCTCCTGTGTGTTCCTTACACCCTTCACATCTTTCATGATATTTTGTATCATATGTGTAAGGTGCAATTATTATCTCATGTGGTTCTTAGATTACCATATCTCTTGTTGATCTTTGATATTTATGGGTAATTCTTCTCCATTTCTTATTTAGTTTCTTATTTTTACCTCTTCTATTTCTAGCCATATTTTCCCTGACTGGATTATCTTTTGTTTGTGATTACCCAAGATGTTGAGTCATCCTAGTTTTTTTGTGGGTGTCAGCTCAAATGTTGAATTCTACTCGGTATGTTCATCTTTGCATATGGATTATTACCCTAGAAATTATAGGGTCATGTTGGACATTGAGGATTGGGAAATGCCATTTCTTGGTTGCATTAAGGATGATATGCTTGCATCTATCTTTCTATGTGATCATCCTCATATTCGATGTGGCATTAGGAGGATCATTGGTTTTGACATCCTCTCTCCTCTAGGTAAACATATCATTTACCCCTCGCAGATCCTATCTATCTTCCTTTCTAATATTTTAGACATGCTACAATCCCTCATTCTTTTAGAGCTTATTGTAAGTCATTATGTCAAACCCTCATTCTTGCAAGGAAATAAGATTAGGAAATCATATCAAAAATATGATTTATGGGGTGATGCTGCTTTGATTAGTGGTCTCTTCCATCATCATGCTATTTTAAAAATCACGGTGTATATATGGTTTTGGAAAGTTGATGCAAGAGAGTGCAGGAGAGGGGCCAATAAATGGCACACCCTAACTTGAACCAACTTGCTCAAAAACACGTGGAAGCAACAACAACATAGTGGGAGAGAGAAAATGTAGGATCATTCATATATTCACTTCAAATAGATTCATACATGCCAGGCTGTAAGGCCTTCCCAATTTTGGCTAGATATTACAATGAAA
Organism: Chamaecyparis obtusa; assembly: GCA_027943335.1. Classification (NCBI taxonomy): domain Eukaryota; kingdom Viridiplantae; phylum Streptophyta; class Pinopsida; order Cupressales; family Cupressaceae; genus Chamaecyparis; species Chamaecyparis obtusa. The sequence continues at coordinate 961,478 of BSBK01008712.1, forward strand.
TACAAAAGTCCTCAAACATGTAAGGATCTGTGAACAATCTCTAATCTTCTATCAAAACTTCCTTTCCCAAAATTGACTCCTAAACTCTAACCAAACAACTTCATTTATACAAGAGGCTATGAACTAAGTCGGCCTTTAGATCCATAATCAATAGAAGGAATGATTAGATCTAGGACCACACGCTTCCAAATGATGGATACCAACATTAAATCCATGACCCGTAATCAATGCACAAGTCAGCCTCAACATAAACTCAAAAGAAACCCATTGGTAAGAAAAGCCAACTGAGTGCCAGACAAGCATCATTGAGTACCAAGGAAATTACTGAGTACTAAAGAGATAACTAACCAACACCAGTGAACAAAGGAAACTGAGCAACATTGAACCAACTCGGTCAAAGCAGGAATCGAGCAACACAAACAAACTCAAATAAGTTTTTGGTGACACAGGATTGCCAAGGACCCGAGATGCTCCTACATCAGACACCTAGGGTTATTTAAAAAATTATTCTCTAAATCATTTAGTAGGGATGATCTGAGCTGCATCCAACTTAGACTATGAAATCCATGAACTGTCTTCAATTGGTCTGGTCTTCCACTTTACTAGATATTCCATATACTATTTTACTTTTGTACTTCTGCCAATTCTTTTCCCCAAAATCTACTTAACTTCTTCATTCTGTTTCTTAGGATAATCTGTCGGTACTGCCATGTCTTCTTCAGGTTCATGAAATTCATACAAATCATTAATGTTGAATATAGGTGAAATATCCATGTCATCAAGTAACTCAACTTCATATGCATTTTCACTGTTATTTTTTCTCAAAATCTTGCAAGGTCCAAAATTCTTCATCTTTAGCTTCCCATACGTTCCAATAGGAAATCTGCCTTTCTCCAAATGAACCATCACTTCATCACCAACATCAAAAGTCTTATGTCTTCTTGATCTATCAACTCTATCTTTGTATTTTTTATTACTCTTTTCTAGTTTAAGCTTCACATATTCATGCAATGTCTTCATGTACTCAACAAATTTTACTCCTTTAGCACTTCTCTTTCTTTCATCGTCAATGTCTCTTAAGTCAGATATAACTCTTAGTTGTATGCCATTTACAATCTCAAAAGGTGTTTTTCCAGTACTCCTATTCACTGAATCATTGTATACAAAATCTGCTTGTGCCAACACAGAATCCCAATTACTTGGTGTGTCTCCAACTAAACATCTCAAAAGCTTTCCCAAGCTTCTATTCACAACTTCTATCTATCCATCAGTTTGTGGGTGAAATATAGAACTATATTTCAACTCAGTACCCAACTTCCTCCAAAGAGTCTTCCAAAAGTATCCAACAAATTTATTGTTTCGGTCAGAGATAATACTCCTCGGTAATCCATGCAATCTAACAATTTCCTTAAAGAAAAGATCTTCTACATGTACTGTATTTGATGTCTTTCTACAAGGTATAAAATGTGTTATTTTAGAAAATCTATCCACAACCACAAATATAGAATCATTACCTCTTACTATCTTCGGTAAGCCAAGAACAAAATCCATACTGATGTCAATCCAAGGTTTCTTAGGTACATCAATCGGTGTATACAATCTAGTATTATGACTAACTCCTATTACAACTTGACAAACTCCACAAATTTTCACAAATTTCTAAACATCTTTATACAACTCTAGCCAAAATTATTTTTCCTTAAGCAAATTCATGTTTATCAACACCAAAATGTCCAACCAAACCACCACTATGTTTCTCTTTTATCAAATTAGTTCTCATAGGTCCTCTCGGTATACACAAATGAATACCTTTAAACAACATACCTCCTTGCATAAAATATTCATCCCTTTTAGTACTCTATTGATCTTGAATAGGTGCTCTGCACTTTCTCCATGGCTTAGAAAAATCAAGATCAAATTCATAAGAATCTGTCATGTCATCAAAGCCTAGAATTCCAATTTTCATCTCGGTCATCAAAGATCTCCTACTCAATGCATTAGTAGCTCGGTTAGTGACTCCACTCTTTATTGGATATTGCTAATGCATGGGTGGTGATTGAGACATTTAATATGTTTAATCACTACATTACTGAATGGGCACTCATATTGTTGTCATTTGTCTTTTTTCATTGATGTCAACATATGCTTCTATGAAGGAACCAAATTGGTAATCATAGTGTACAGATGTTTTAGATGCTATAGAGTCAGATGAGATTTTAGATGGATGTTGTGATCTTATATCTGAGATTGCATCATTAATGGATGCATATTGAGGAAGATACAACTATTTTGGTAAAGATTGGTCATTGCACTATGACAATGAGAATTGACAGAGTTAGTCTCTGAGTTTTTGGTATAGATTTTAGAGGGATTGGATTCAAGGTATGCGATCTTGAAGGATGATGGAAGAGGTACTGATAGATGTTCATTGGTTAACACAAGGTACAAAATGATTGGTGATGTCATCTATGGTGTGTGCTCTGGCGATGGATTATTATGAAGCCAACTCAGGGAATGAAGTGCGTGTTTTGTTTGGCAAGCATAATTCAAGGATGTCAGTCCTTAATTGTTGTGATGTAATCATTGTAAACTTTTTTGTGATACCATGTGTATCTTAGCAAGGGCCTATGTAATTGTTTTTAATTAGGAAAGCCTTATGGGCTGACCTATTCTTGGTAAAATATAATAAGGTATAAATAAAAGGTCTTTTCTTTGGAAGAGACATGGATGTGATATGTGTGATATAAGAAGGTTGTAAACTTGTGTCTGCTATATGTAGAGTAGAGGATTATTGGTGGACTTCATTGGAATTGATCAAGCAAAGATAGTTGCTAGCAAACGGTTCAAAAGATTGTGTATTTCTTCATATACACTTGTTGCGAACTAGTGAGTTCAGAAGGTGGACTTAACCTTCTTTGGGCAGTGAGCCCTCTTTTTTTCTTGACTCCTAACAGGGTCTATCCTCTAACAAGGACTATGTACTATAATGTTTCAATAAGCTCCTAATAGGGCTATATCTTCTAATAAGGATTACTATACTCTCAGTACATCATTAGTGGGTGCTAATTCCCACCAGGGTTTTTACCTTTAATAGGGTTTCCCTGTAACCAAAATATTGTGTTATTGTGTTGGCATTCATTATGTTCATTGGATCTGATATTGATAAGCTTAAAGTTTAAAGTTCAATATTCTGTCATACAACTGATTTAGCCCCCCCCCTCAGTTGTATTGTGGATTGTTAATCCTAACACTCTTATGCTTTATCACAAATGTATAACTCTACAAATACTCAACCCATTTGATATGTCTTTGATTCAACTTATTTTGACTACCCAAATAATGTAAAGCCTTATGATTGGTATACACCACAAATTCACTCAGTATCAAATAATGTCTCCATTTCTTTAGTGCTTGAACAATAGCATAGAATTCTTGATCATACACAAAATATTTCCCTTTTGCATCATTCAACTTTTCACTAAAGAAAGCAACAGGTTTACCTTCTTGACTCAACATAGCTCCAATTGCACTTCCAATTGCATCACATTCCACTTGAAATACCTTATTGAATTCAGGCAATGCCAAAACAGGCAATTCAGCAACCTTCTGCTTCAAAGTCTCAAAACTTTTATCAGCTCCATGTGTCCACTTGAATTCTCTTTTGTCTCCTCTCATAGTCTCAGTCATAGCATTACAAATTGAACTAAAATTTCTAATGAACTTTCACTAAAAACTTGCCAAACCATGAAATGATCTTACCTCACTAGCATTCATAGGTGTAGGCCAATTCAAAATAGCTAAACAACCTTTCCAGGATCCATTTTCAAACCATCAGCTGAAATCACAAATCCCAAATACACAATCTCCTCTTTCATGAATGAACACTTTTTCAGATTTATCAACAACTTTTCTTCTTTCAATATCTACAAAACTTGTTTAATATGCAAAAAATGTTCTTCTCTAGTCTTACTGAATATCAAAATATCATCAAGATATACAATCAAAAACTTACCCAAGAATTTCATCAAAACTTCATTCATCAACCACATAAAAGTATTCGGTGCATTAGTTAAATCAAAAGGCATAACCAACCACTCATACAAACCTTCTTTTGTCTTGAAAGCAGTCTTCCATTCATCACCTTCTCTAATTCTGATCTGATGAAACCTACTTTTCAAATCAATCTTGGTAAAATACTTTGTTCCAGTCAAATTATCCATTATATCATCCATTCTCGGTATAGGAAACCTATACTTCACTGCTATCTTGTTGATTTCTTTGGAATCAATACACATTCTCCATTCTTCTTAGGTGCCAATATCACAGGTACTACACAAGGACTCAAAATTTCTCTGATCAAACCTTTCTCTAGAAACTCTTGAATCTGTCAATTCAATTCCTGATTCTCGGTAGGTGTCAATCAATGAGGTGCCTTGTTTAGTAAACTAGCTCCGGGGATTAGATCCATGCAATGATCAATGCTTCTTTTCGGTGGAAAACCATTAGGTACATTATCAAAAATGATTTCACTATACTCGATGAGTAACTTATCAATCTCCTTAGGGACATTATCCTCTATTTTCTTACTCAGTTTTTTAGGAATCACAATAAAACATACATCATTTCTCTTTAAATCCTTAACAAAATTTCTTCCTTCCATCAAGAAAACTTTCATAGATTTGCACACATTACTAACAGGTTCTTCCATCAAAGGTAACAAGATTTGTCTCTTTCCATCAACCAAAATAGTATACTTATGCAATCTCCCATCATATATAGCATATCTATCATATTGCCAAGGTCTACCCAACAAAATATGACAACAATCCATAGGCATGATATCACATAACACCTTATCATAGTACTTTCCAATCTTCAAATTCACATAACATTGTTCACTTACCAGGAGTGTATGCTCATCTTTGATCCATGAAATCTAATAGGGCTTTAGATGTTTTAACCTTTCCAACTATAACTTTGTGACCATCTCCTCAGATGCTAGATTCTCTGAGCTACCACTGTCAATGATTACCTTCCAAACTTTTTCAGAAACTCTACATCTGGTCTTGAACAAACTTTTCCTTACTAGATCTTCCTTTTTACCTTCATTCCAAAGTGCTCTTCTTACCATCAAGTTATTTTCCTTCTCAGGTTCATTCGGTGACTCTTCTTGTACCAAAGCATTCTGACTGTTACCATCCTTCTTACTTGCATGTGTACACTCAAATGATGTATGTCCTTCTCCACAATTGTAACAAGTTCCTTGGAAACCACCTCTGTTATAACCACCTTGGTAGTTACCACCTCTGCCTCTAGATGAACTTTCACCTTTCCACTCGGTCTTTCCTTTATCTAGAGTTGTGTTTTCTAGTTTATATCTATTATTTTCACCATAATATCTACCTCTTCCTCTAGGGAATCTACCACCTCTACCCCTTTGTCTTTTCTCATGTCTCTTATTCAATTTCTCCTCAGATTTCAATGCAAATTGATAAGCCTCTTCAATGTTCTCCAATTTGACCAAACTAATTTCTTCTTGGATGGAAACTCTCAAACAATTTAGGCATCTAGAAATTCTTTCCACATCATCTTCATCATGTCCAGATCTAATATCTAATCTATAGAATTCCTTAGTATAATCCTTTACTGAGCTATCTTTCTGCCTCAAACTTTGCATTCACCTAACTAGGTTAATTTGATAATCACAAGGTAAGAACTTTACTTTCAATTTATTCACCATTTTACTCCATACCTTGGATTTGTCTTTGCCTTTCCTCTTTCTATCCAGTAGCAGATGTTCCCACCATAAGGATGCATGCCTTTTCAACTTTGTGCTTGCAATTTTTACTTTCTTGTCTTCAGGTACATTTTCATACTCAAAATACTTTTCCATCTCTATGATCCAATCCACCAATTCATCAGAATCCAACTTTCCACCATACTCAGGGGAATTAAAGTGTGGTGTAGACTTCAGACTTGTCAAAGCCTTCAAGAATCTTTCCTCACCCTGATCCATCATAGGTGTAGGTTCTACATCACCTTGTTCTACCTTAGCTTCATCATTACTAACATATTCAAGATGTCTTCCTCTTCTCTGGGTTGTTTCAACAACTTCTAATCTAGCAGCAATTTGTCTCAACATGTTTTCCAATCTTGGATCTGCATCTCACCTCCCATGAACCATCTTGAAAACCCTTTGCAACTATGGCTCAGATCACATCTACTACCCCAAAACAATTCAACTAGGGCTTCACAAGAAGGAACCTTCAAATCTAGATTCTCAAACCTAGATCCAAATCTCACCTCACTCTGATACCACCTGATACAAGAGATGGGGGGAGAGGGGCCAAGAAATGGCACACCCTAACCTGAACCACCTTTCTCAACAACACGCGAAAGCAACAACAACATAGTGGGAGAGATAAAATGTAGGATCATTCATATATTCACTTCAAATAGATTTATACATGTTGGGCTGTAAGGCCTTCCTGATTTTGGCCAGATATTACAATGAAATACAGAAGTCCTCAAACATGCGAGGATCTATGAACAATCTCTAATCTTCTATCAAAAATTCCTTTCCCAAAACTGACTCCTAAACTCTAACCAAACAACTTCATTTATACAAGAGGCTACCGAACTGAGTCAACCTTCAGATCCACAATCAACAGAAGGAACGGTCAGATCTAGGACCACACACTTCCCAATGATGGATACCAACATTAAATTTGTGACCCATAATCAATGCACAAGGCAGCCTCAACAGAAACTCAAAAGAAACCCGTTGGTAAGAAAAGCCAACTGAGCGACAGATAAGCATAACTACGTGCTAGGGAAATTACAAAGTGCCAAAGAGATAACCGACCAACATTGGTGAACAAAGGAAACCAAGAAATACTGAACCAACTCGATCAAAGCAGGAACCGAGAAACACAAACAAACTCAAATATGATTTTGGTGACACAGGATTGCCAAGGACCCGAGATGCTCCTGCATCAAATGCATTAAGAAAGCTCTCGAAATGTAGTCTTTCTATCCTGTCAAAGTTTCCCTGCAATAATTTGGGAGTTTCTTGTCTAAAGAATGTGTCAGTTGCATTCATCACGTGGTTTTTGTAATTCTTGATCTTTTGGAGGAAGACTCTCTTAATCAGTCATCTATTCCTCTTCAGACTTGCTCGGTTCCTTCTCAGCCACTTCCTAATCTAAATCTTAATCTAGGTTCTGCTAATGCTTCTACATTTCACATGGAGGCTTGATTATATATTTCGATATGGTGCATTGTGAATTTTGTGGCTTTGTTGTTTTTTTTTTGTGCAGGGATTCGGAGGCTCCATTTCCAGTAGGTTCAAAATTTCTTTTTATCATAAGCTGGTGCTCTGCTACAACATCTTCCCGCTCCCGTGTCTTCATTTTGGTTTTGCTGTTAATTCCTATGGGGATGATGTTTCTGGTATCTTCTTTTATGCCTTCAGGTAGTATGTAATAGCCCTATAGGGATGTACGTAATTGCCCTTTGGGTCATACAATGATGTAATTTCTAGGTATAGTCTTCAAATCCTTCATAACGGTATTGATGTATATTGGGGGCACTGCATAAGGGGATTCTTTTTGCACTCCTTTTCAGTGATCCTTCCATTTTCTCTCTTTCTCTTGATGGGGTCACAAACAAAGTTTTTCTTTCTGGTTCTTTTCTCTAGGAGCCCCTTATTTTAGAACCAGTGAAAATGGTAATATATATATATATATATATATATATATATATATATATATATATATATATATATATATATATATATATATGTTTTACTTTCTGGTTCTTTTCTCTAGGAGCCCCTTATTTTAGAACCAGTGAAAATGGTAATATATAAATATATATATATATATATATATATATATATATATATATATATATATATATATATATATATATATATCAAGTGGCCCTGCCACCTTTTTCAAAAAACAAAAAACATCTAAACCATTTGAGCAGTGTCTCTTCCCACATTTTCTACTATCATTTTTTTTTTAGCACGATAAAAGACTAATCAAAATAATGAAACACCAACAAATATAGCCCTAGAGATTTATCTTATATGCCCCTGAAATTCCCTGCTAAATATTAAGACATTCATATGACAAAGAGAATAACTATTTATAAAATATCCTCTAAACTTAAAAATAATGAATTGCACAATACTTATGAATTTCTTGTTACAACATTTAACAATTGACATAATTTAGACCAAAGAACACCCTTTAAAATTTAGCCAAAATATTATACAATTGGTAGAGAACTGTAAAGTTGTAAAATATTTTACATGCATAAAAGAAACTTATATTTTTAACCAATTATTTAGCCTAGAAATTCTACACAAATAATATTTTCTCTAATATATATTATTGCATGTAAATCATGACAAGAAGAGGTAACAAAGTTTGATACACATACTTATTTTCCTACAAACAAAGTTGAAGGTGAGATGATAAATTTTTGCAACTTACAATTGAATGAGATGGTTAAGTGGACCACATCAATTATCTCTTCATTGGTCATGAAGGTAAAATAGATGACATTTTTTTTCTTCAAATTACTACCAAGGGGTAGCTCACATTTCATTAAACAAAAAATAAAGAAATAAATACATAAAGTCAACATGGAGTAAAAGCCAAGACCCTAATGGACTCAATGACCTCCTAGGATTTCTCTAGGTGTATTCATATCATCATATAAATTTGTAAGTTTCCATATTGTTCCTTTTAAGGAAATCTCTAATTATTTTAATTACACACAATGTCATTGTTATTGATTGCAACCTCAATGTTAAAATCATTAGCCACCAAGCCTTTGAACAAATTATTTTTCAGTCTCCCTAGAGCCTCCATGGAAAGTGCTTGTAATCTCAGGCTGACAAAATGATGACCCTTAAACATCACGCACTAAGGAAAAAATTATGCTTAGAAAAATTAAGTCAACTTTGACTATTTAACACTTTTAGTCTAGGAGTTAGTCATTAGTGTGTGATGTTTACAGTTGGGGTCACAAAATACTTGATTTCTCTTTCTATTGCAATTGCATTTACTCTCAAGAATAGAAATACATTCTAATTCCCTAGTGTTAGGTTATAACAAAAAACTCACCATTGATCCAACCACCCTTTGTTGTATGCAATATATAACATGTAATTGATTGGTGATGGCATTGAGACATATTCTCTTCCTACGAAAAAACTATAGATAGAGGACTAGGAATATTATCCTTAGGGCATTGAGACATTTTTTCTTTCGAGCTGATTTTCAAGTTCAGAATAGTTTGTTATAAGTTTGTTATCCTTTATATATCAAATTTAATCCTACCTAGGCCTGCAGGTTGTTAGATATGATAGATGGAAGGCCTTGATAAATCACATAATCCAATAAAAATCCCACCTCCACATGTGCCTCTCAAGAAACAAGTCTGATTGTGTACTCCTCAATGTCTTATAGAACTACATAGCTGACATCCAATCACATGGAAATTATCAACTTGGTACATTTCTTGTGATGACCACCCATACCACATTTAAAGACTCTCCCTCAATATCAATTATTTTCAATTTATTTTATTTACATAGTTTTATTCTAGCAAGAAATAACACATATTCAACATCATTGTTTGATCCACTAGGACAATTCAATTGAGCCTCCCTAGAAAAATTCACCCTTTTCATTCTCAATGATGAATCTGTACTAAACAAACACAAATTTATATGTGAGGCATCATACAAATTTAGCTTGAGTTGGGCCCTTGGAGGGAGAGTTAAGTACAATTTTTTTTGTTGTTGAAGGTTCAAAGAACCTCTTCGACTTAGAGCCAAGGACGGATGGGTATCCATTCTATCAAAATTCACCCAGAGCATGATCTTGACCTCATCCCTTATGGTTTTGTAACCATGATCTCAACAAGACTTGATCCCTGGTGGGCTCATTTAGAACCATTCTACTTCAATACAAGACCAAGGGCCCATTGATGTTATCTCTTTTATCTATTCTTGGAGGAATTAAATGGGGCCATACCTTTTCCATTTTCTCATCCTAAGAAGAGTATCGATCAAAATGTTGTTCTTCTACCTTAGCATTGATGTGTTTGCATATCACTATCTCTATTATGCTCAAGATCATTTCTAAGCTTGACACCTTGTTATAAAATATGGGTACATTTCATTCTTTCCACAAATGCCATATAAGCATGGCCTAAATGACACACCAAATCCTGCTCCATATGGAGGCCTTAACGAAATAATGGCCAACACATAGATATATATTTTAGGACTTTTGGAAGTGGATCATAGTATTTTATCTTCCCTAAGAATAATTTCCAACATTCTTATGCCACCTCACACTGCACAAAAAGGTGATCCATAGTTTCTTCCTATTTGCAACACATGGAGTACCTAAAAGGGCCCATGAATCCAAGCTTCATCATGCAGTCTATAGTTAGAATCTTGTTCTATAGAGTAGTCCATGTAAAGGCACTAGCCTTTAGCAAAATATGTGAATCCTAGTATAATTCTATCTCAGTTGACAATTCATAGCCAAATTTGGGGGTAAAGTTACCAGAATTAGCTGCACACTAGAAAATTTGGTCTTCCCCATCTACTAGTACAACATGTTTTTTTTCAATTCTTCTACTCGGAGTTGTTTGCAATATGTGTTTAACATTTTGAGCTCTTTCCATTTGAACTCTATAACTCTATCTGTCCATGTAATTACATACCTTGTCACTAATTGATGGAATGGTGAGATCTCTAGCATGTTCTATCCCTGGTACATATCAGTTAACAGTTTATAACTATTCCAAGAATCAAACCAAAAGGCTGCATGTCTATCATTTCTATTCCTCCAAGAAATATGCTCTGTGATAATGTCCCTGCAATTGTTCATGAATTTCCATATTGCTGATACGTTTGTTAGATTAGCAATAGTCAGGATTATTTTGAGGAGTCCTCATCTAAATATTCTTTATGGAGTACTTGACTATCATGCCCAAAAGCTGGGAAAAACACAACTACAAAATTTTTAAAACAAGCACTAACCTACTACTACAACACACTTACGCAACCAAGAAGAGAAACACTAGCTGGTACAAGTCTCTACATGCATGCAAAATGGTGTAGAGAGAAAATAGATGACTAACAACACTAGAGTGTCTAGCAACACCCCAAAGGGTCAAACTGATGCAAGAGCATCCTGGGTGTAAGAGCAATCTTGCATCACCCAAAAATATTTTTGTTTTTGTATTTAATAAGGGCTATCCTGTGTATAGCTGCTATTTATGGAAACTTGCTATTTTTAGTAAGTTGGTCATAAATCTCAGAATGTTCTAATTTTACATGTGGAGGTTCATCTCAGTCATATCAGCTTGCCAGTAAAGTTTCATGGCTAGATCAGGTCTAGTTTTGATGATATTGAAGATTTTTGGCATTGGCAGCAGGGTACAGAAACTTTGAACTCAGTTTTGAAGGCTTTCAAGGCCTCGGATGAGGTCAAAAATTTGGGTGATAGGTGCTTGCGCGAGTCAAGCCTATAGAACACTTCGTGGCCTTTCTGAAATAGGGTTATAATAGTCAATCGGGTCAACTGGTGATGACTTATGGTCTCCGAAAGTCAGGTCACCTGAAATGGTAGAAAATAATTTTCCTTCAAAATTTTTGTTCGGGTTTCAAAAGTTATTTTGAGCCGAATTTGATGTAATAAATTGAAAAATAAAATAGTTCTAAGTTTGGTCGGCCCCTTAGGGCTAAATTTCTGGAACCTTCTCGGGTGGTGGAAAATGCCTATATAAAGAAGGCCCGTAGTGTTGTCTAGGGTAATTCTGGGTAGTAGATCTGGGTATTGATTCGAGGCTTTGTCCTACAGAATATTGTAAGGGAATGCCCATGTGGCTTTGCATATTGCAATTTTGAAAGTTTGTAATTCCACATTTGTGGAGATAATAAGAAGTCAATTTTCTATTCTTGCATATTGTTGTTGTTTCTTTGTTTTTGTTATGTGTTTGTGGTATTAAGGGGAGCACCCTTCATCACAAACCATGGATGGTTTACCAAGTTTGACCATAAGTCAAACTTCATCGAAACAACAACTAACTATACTATAGGGTTCTTAAGGCTACTGGCTTCGATCGACACATAAAACGAGATGGTGACTAAAAGTCAACTAGAGTTGACCACAAGTCAACCATGCACTGAAGTATGTGCAACTGAGCTAAAAGGTTACAAAAAGCTCTCAGGCATACTTGGGCACACCAACTGAGGTGATGTCCAAGGTTTGACTAAGTTTGACTGAAAAAGTCAACTATGCAATAAGGCTTCCTAAAACACAACTAAGGTCTAAGACTCATCTAGAAGGGTTGTGCATGAAAATTGAGATGCTTGTCTTAGGTTTGACTATAGTTGACCAAAAGTCAATCGTGCATGATACTTGGCCATCAAGTCTAATAAGGTCGTGAAGACCCTAGACGAGACCATAAGGGTGCAATGAAAACCCTATTGACAGGGACGTCCATCAAAATTAAATTAAACGGATAAGATAATAAATAACAACTGTAATGTTAAGTTAACTGAGATAAATTAGTAACTTAATAAATGAATTTATTTAATAATCAAATTAATCTAACTAAAGTATAATTTGATTCATTTAAAAATTATCCATGTTAATAATATAGATTAACCTCTTAAAGTATTTATGCCAAAATTTAAAATGATCACATTACCCATAACATATCCACAAAAACAATTTTATAATCTTAATTTATTTAAAACAGTCTATAGAAAGAATTATTTTATCATATTAAAATATCTAAACTTTTACAAAAAAAAAGAAACATTAAAATTGAATAAGGTTGTTTAATAACAATTTCTTATATAAACTTATTTAATGCAAAATAAGACATCGATAAACTAATATAAAAATCAAATTATCTAATTACAAAACTAATTAATAAAATACTATAACAAATTAACTATAAATAAACTTATTTTAAAAGTAAATCTATCTACAAATATTAGTTGAGAATCTTAATAAAGCAATTTTTAAGCTTTTAACCCAACTAAAATTTGACATTACGAACCTATTGAATAACATGGATTAACAAATCTACAAATTCATAGTTTTGTTTTAAAAAAAATAAATTAAAACCAATCTATATCTAACTTGGACGACCTACTATTATCTTATATTAATAGCTTTATATTATATATATATATATATAACTTAATAAAAAAAAAGAATTAGCCCCAATGCATCGCGTTGTGTGCGTGCTTGACAGGGCCAAATAGAGTTGGGCAGTCACCAAAAGAGAAATGACCCAGACCATTGTGGTGGTGGCGGTGAGCCAAGGGAAGAAGCGGCGGAGGAAAGAGATGGTAGAGCGAGGAGGACAGGCAACGACGGGTGGGAGGAGCTAGGGGGAGCGGAGAGGAAGGGCGCGGGATGGAAGTGTGTGCTCCTAGCGCCTCTTCAGTCATAGTGGTGGCACGAGGGGGTTGAGCCACCGGCCTTCACCGCCCACCTCTACTATGGTTGAGGGTTTGGGCTTCGGCCCGCCCCTAACAAATTTTAAAAAAATTCGCTGTTGACTTTTTTAATAAAACAAGCACTTCGCGCTTTAAACAAAGAACCCCATTTAATTTTATAATATTAAAATTAATTTAATAGCCTATGTTTAAATAGACTTATGATTTAAACATGAATCTTAAATATAAGCATATTTATAAAAAATTTACTGGTGCACTAATTAAAACCATTTGAGATCCTTGAGAAGATAGGACCAGTTGCTTACCGTTTAGCTTTTCCACCTAGCCTGTCACGCATCCATGATGTGTTTCATGTTTCAATTTTGTGGAAGTATGTTTATGATGAGTCTCATGTGATAGATTGGGATGCTTTGCAGGTAGTGTCAGATGAACAACTGGCATTGGAGCCCATTCGTATTTTAGCCTGACGGACCCTGTCACTTCAAGGCAGGGTGCTGGACCAGGTTAGGGTCCAGTGGGATTGTTATGACGAGGTCACGGCTTCATGAGAGGATGCAACGCAGATGAGGTCATAGTATCCTCACCTCTTTGATGAACTCCAGGAGGAGGTTCATGCCTAGAGGGGGTGGATGCGAGACCTACCAGACAGTCATATTTATACTACCTTGTTTTCCATGCTTTTAGTACTTATTTCATAGACATACTTGATTATTTGAGACACTTATATATTTAAGGATCTGTTGAATCCTATGCTATATTTTCGGTACCTGATTATGTAATCAGGGTACACTTGAGATACTACATGTTTTGATTCAGTTTTAGTTACAAATATGATTCATATGATGTTATATGACATTTTAATAATATTGCGATGAAAAGTTGGTTTAGGAAACCAAGTTATTCTTAGTTGATTGATTTACAAACAATTTTAAACCATGCAATATTGACGTATTATGTTTATATCATGTTAATTGGACCCATTGATGTGTGCAATGAGTGTGCAAGATAAGTTGACCATGGATCTAAATGTGGGGATTTAGTATTGGAACCTATGTTTATACCATGCATACCAAGGTCCTCTTTGTATAAAAGAAACATGGACCTTGTTGTATAGTCTTTTATTCGTAAATGTGGTTTGCATGTGTGTAATTAATTTAGTTAATGTCTATGTGAATTAACCATGTCATTTTGTTTAAATAAATGTGCCAAATTTGGCAAAAATGTGGCTTAAGTGTTGGCATGGTTAGTATTTTACATTTGATTGGGTCAAGGGCTTGACTAGGGTGTAGCCTTAGGATAGGATCAACTAACCTTGGGTTGGGAAGTTTCTAGAAGTCAACCAAGACCATAAATCCGTGCTTAAACTTTAGGTGGAGTTTAGGAAGGCCATTTGGGCTCCCATAGGTTAACTGGGGTCAATTTTAGCTACCCAGGTTGATACCTTAGGGGTTAGGGGTCATTTTCAGCCCATTAAGAGCCTTAAAACTCATTTATGACCCCTCTAAAGTCAAGGTTTTCATTTTGGTCGAAATTGAAGAGTTGTGAGGTTTTGGTTAACCTCTCTCTTCTTCCCAAACTTGCATTCAACTCCATTTATGGTGAAGGAAGGCAAGTGGGAATAAGGGGAAGGAAGTTTCTTCCCCTCTTCTGATTGGCCCCTAGATTCTAGGAGGTTTGCCTATTTAGGAGAAGCTTTGAGTAAGGTTTAGTTGATCACCCACTCTCTAGATTTGGAGACCTTTTTTAGTTTTGAAGGAGCCTAGGAAGATTTAGCTTCGAAGGAGTTGCAATTTTAGTTTTCATCCTTTGCTTGGATCAAGGTAGGATCTTGTGGTATTTTTGTTCTTCATGCTTGTGTTTGAGCTTGGAGCACCATTAATGGAGTCCATGGCTTTTCAAGGTTTTAGTTTGAAAATTTAAGTTTATATAAGAAAATGTTATTAAACAACCTTATTCAATTTTAATGTTTCTTTTTTTTGTAAAAGTTTAGATATTTTAATATGATAAAATAATTCTTTCTATAGATTGTTTTAAATAAATTAATATTATAAAATTGTTTTTGTGGATATGTTATGGGTGATGTGATCATTTTAAATTTTGGCATAAATACTTTAAGAGGTTAATCTATATTATTAACTGTTTATGTTTAGAATTGTTACCCTAACTTAGGCACTAGGGCTATACAACAATTCTATCCTGACAATGGAAACCTCCTTGAGCTGTGGGTAGACTCTGAATAAGGAGGAATCTTTGGATTCTAGGCCGGTTCCTATTAAGTATGGAATATCACTTTCCTAATCTGTAACTTGTTGAGAAAAGGGAAAAGAATACTTATAACTAAAAATAGATTAGGGTGATACACCAAGAAATATTTTAGACTTTGCAGAAAAGATAAAACATCAATACTAACTCATAAATGAAGATCTCAACACTACGAATCTTTGCTCAACATATAGGTTGACAAAACTTACTATTAGGGTTTTACCACGAATAGTTTGGATAGTCAATAGACATACATTTCTCACACAAGGCCTTGAAGCAATTGATTACCTTAAGAAGGAACAGAAATCTACTCACTTCCTTTGGACAAAAATGAATTTAGCACTTGTCAGAAAAGATGAAGATAGGATTCAATATCAAAACAACTCCACAAATATGAATCAAAATCTCTGCTTTATTTCCTCCAAAATCTAACAAAAGCGATTACAAAAATGGCCTATAAAGCACCTAGGAACAATGAATTCACTATGTTCCCTCTCTCCAAAATCTAAAACCCCTAATTGATCATCAAAAATCAATTTTATAGCCTGCCTATTCCTCAAATCCCAAAATACAAGCCTTTCAGAATGCCCAATTTTAGCCAAAACATGTGCTAAAAATCTATCTATGTTTTCCCCTCTAAATGCCTAAAATTTTGGCTCATAATAAGGATTTAAAAATCCTTTTACAAAAAATAATTGCCAAAATTCTAAAAATTTAACATTAGTTAAAAACCTAATATAAAAAAAGAACCCTATCCCTAAAAGCACCAAGTGTAAACAAGTGCTAAGTGGGGAATTAACAAACTCAACCCACTTGCACAAGTTTTGAAAGATAAGGAATGAGGTGGCATTTTGCAAATTTCAAAACTGCACAAAAAGACATCTGCCATGAAGGCATTCAATGCATCTTGCTAGCGGACTCCAAAGACTTATGCTCATTTATTTTTTTCAAGACTTGTGTTGATCTTATTCTTCGTAGAGAAGAATTAGGGAAAACAAAAACCCTAATAGAAGGAACGAAGCTTTAGCTATCTGTAGATGAATATTTTAATCCCACTGTCTCACCCGGTCGATTGGTATTTTCTCATTCATATGCTTAGTGTATATCCATCTTACTCAGCTTTTAGTTTTGGCTGGTGTTTGCCTTTGTTATAACTGTGACTACGCTATTGATTGAAGCTTGGTTTGCATTTGATGGCAAGCTCAGCCTATAACTTGCAGTGAACTTTTGTCTCAGCTGGAGTTTGACACCAATAGAAAAGAAACTCATATCTACAAACTCAAGCTAGGCTCGACACTTAGAGATAAGTGATATGTTTCTCTCTTTGTATTTTCATGAATCAAGCTGTTTATTTTTTAGATAACTCATCTCCTTTGTTTGTGAAATCTTAGGTCCCTTTGCTTTCGTTGTATCTCTCAAACACCCACTATGTTTTGAAAATGAGCCTCAAACTGGAACTCTTAGCTTTAATTCTTTGACAATGAAAAGGGCACTTTCTTTATTTTCCATACACCATGGTTTGTGACTTTATAAGTCATGACTTTTATGAGTTTCTTTATTAATGGTACTAGCCAAAACTTATGTAGACACCAATTTATGAGTCACATTCAATGTGGGTTATGATATACCGTGAATGCACTGAGAATGGCATTTAATTTCTATTTGTTACTTTCACTGTGACTATCTTTGGTTGTCAATGGCTCATAAGCTACTTATATAGCTTCGACTTTGTTGGATCTAGTCATGAGAAGTGTTCATTTTTCATTTATTCTGCAATAGTCACAACTTGTAACTATAGCTTTACCTGGGCTGTATATGCACGACCAAAACTGGTGATTGATTCTCAGCTTGTTGGTCTAATGAAGTTGACTATTACTCTTTTCATTCCGTGTGCCAATTCTATGAATCATTGTTTGTAACTGAAGCCTGCTTTGCATATTTTTGACTGAGAAAGAACTCAGCTTATTTTGAACATTTGTACTTGTCTCGACCTTGCTCGAGCCCTTTGACTGATAGACATTTCATTTTCTTTGCTGTAACATGAAGCTTTCTTTGCACATTTGTTTACTCGTTCCACACTTGCATGGACATTTGAAATTTACTGTCAGCGGTAACTTCATTGAATTTAGTCTCTATTTTCAGCATATGACTATGATAACATAAAATGAAACCTAATTACCTTGACTAGGAAAATTTGAACATAAGCAGATAATTGCTCTTTTCTGATTAGCTTCATAAAAACACTTTGTATATATAAGAAGCTACTAGAAATTGATTTCAAAAGATTTCTATAGTTTGTACATAAATCGTGATTATAGCATATAGCATTCAAACTATTTCATTCCACTGACATGAATGAATCTGTGTAATATCAACAATGGATTTGATGAACTGGTGAACTCATTCTTGAAACCAAAAAACAAAATCATATACTATGAGCTCAGCAATGACAGACAGTTGCTCCAGGAAACCTTGAAACACCTCTAATAACTTACTAAAGTTGCAAGGTTATGACTGAAAAATGTTAAAAGATATATTCAGTTATACACAAAACTATAACATCTTTCAGT
This sequence comes from Chamaecyparis obtusa, assembly GCA_027943335.1. Taxonomy (NCBI): domain Eukaryota; kingdom Viridiplantae; phylum Streptophyta; class Pinopsida; order Cupressales; family Cupressaceae; genus Chamaecyparis; species Chamaecyparis obtusa. Next base: position 979,823 of record BSBK01008712.1, read on the forward strand.
CATAACCTTCGCAAACCTTAGAAGGTGATTAAAAACATGACTGAGAGATGCTCAAGAATAACATCATTTATTCCACAACAAATAAGTACCTTTCTCCTTTATGATATTCCTCTATTAGCTGTACATACTATGTTCTAGTTTATACATATTTTATACTTTTTGTCCTGCTTGCGTCCTATTGGATTTTGTAACTTGAAATTTCAGCTTTTAGCATTATAGCTCCTGTATCATTGTCCACTGTATATAATTCTCATTGATGCTGAATTTGCACTTAGTATATGAGAAGTACAACAAGATGAAAATTTTTGCTCACTGTTAATGAAGTTCGAACACGAGTTCGTGACACTCAAAAATACAAAACTGTAAATATTTTATAATTTTATGGCTCAATCTTGAAGCACTCTTTTTGTATTCAGCAACAATAATATTATAGCTTGAAAATGTACCTTTGAAACAACAAGGACATATTATACCAGTATTTAGGCAGCTTTATTTGTAACTTGAACTTTGAATTTTGGCAATCATTGGCACTTCCGGTAGCAGTCTTATCTTGGAAATTCAGCTTGATCTGCATCTTTGAAAATGACTGAGTGTGAAAACTAGTCAACTGTTATCTACAAAATAATTTGTTAAGCTCTCAAATAACATCATTATGAAATGCATTATCTGAAAAAGGTTTCTCATTCTGAAACATACTAAGTCCCTTTAATTCAGACACCTAGTTAATAAAAAGGAAAACATACACCACAATGATCATACGTAGTAAAAGGTTTCATGTCAGAAACAAGTCCCTTTAACACTACCTTGTAGTGAGTGCCAGTGTACATTTCCTTCTTACATTTAGTTTTCCAGATTGATATGCAGTATTGAAAACTTTATTGCTATAGTATGTTATTTGTTTCTCATGTATTATTTAGATCCAACAGGATCTAACCATATTTCTCTCTTATGCAGATATGAACCCTAAAGACCTAGATGCAGATGGAGACTCAGAAAAAGAAGACCTAAATGCAAAGACCTAGCAGACAACTAGCTGACTTCAAAGACAACACAAGGCAATGCATGGGACCCCTATTCCATACTTTAATCTTTCTTTCAATTCTGCAATGTACTCTACTTATTAATGAAATATGAAACAAGAAAGGACATTTGTATATTACATTTAGTTTGAATGCACAATGTAATGATTATTTATGAATTTTGGAATCTTTGGAATAATAATCAATACTTAGAGTACAATGATGACATCTAGAATGAAAGCAATAATGACATGTAAAATAACAAAACCTACAAGGTAGTGTTAATTAGATAAACAAATGCAACCTTTTCCTACTTATGCTTATTGTATTATATGCTGTATTTTTTAGTAAGATTAACATGGATAATTTTTAAATGAATCAAATTATACTTTAGTTAGATTTATTTATTTTTAAATAAATTCATTTATTAAGTTATTAATTTATCTTAGTTAACTTAACGTTACAGGTGTTATTTATTATCTTATCCATTTAATTTAATTCTGATGGACGTCCCTGTCAATAGGGTTTTCATTGCACCCTTACGGTCTTGTCTAGGGTCTTCATGACCTTATTAGACTTGATGGCCAAGTATTGTGCACGGTTGACTTCTGGTCAACTTTAGTCAAACTTGAGACAAGCGTCTTGGTTTGCCTGCACAACCCTTCCAGATGAGTCTTAGACCTTAGTTGTGTTTTAGGAAGCCTTATTGCACAGTTGACTTTTTTAGTCAAACTTAGTCAAACCTTGGACATCACCTCGGTTGGCATGCCCAAGTATGCCTATGAGCTTTTTGTAACCTTTTAGCTCAATTGCACATACTTCGGTGCATGGTTGACTTTTGGTCAACTCTAGTTGACTTTTAGTCAACCGTATCATTTTACGTGCTAGTCGGAGCTAGTAGCCTTAACAACCCTATAGTATAGTTAGTTGTTGTTTCAATAAGTTTGACTTATGGTCAAACTTGGTCAACCATCCATGATTTGACCCTTTGGGGTGTTGCTAGACACTCCAGTGTTGCCAGTCATCTATTTTCTCTCTACATCATTTTGCATGCATGTAGAGACTTGTACCAGCTAGTGTTTCTCTTCTTGGTTGCGTAAGTGTGTTGTAGTAGTAGGTTAGTGCTTGTTTTAAAAAGCACTTGGGCATGCAAACCAAGGCATTTGACCAAAGGTTGACCAAGAGTTGACCAAAAAGTCAACTATGCCCAAACATGTCTGACAAGGTTCCTACTAAGTCTAAAACATGCCAGGGTAAGATTTATGCACATAAACCGAGGTGATGTCCAAGGTTTGACTAAGTTGACTAGATAGTCAACTATGCATAAAAATGGCTTCCTAAACACTGCTAAGTGCTTCAACATACCAAGGAGTGTTTGTGCACACAAATCGAGGAGAAACCCAAGGTTTTGACTATGTTTGACCATAAGTGAACCGTGCACGAATCTGGCAACAAGCTTTGAACAGACATGATGACCCAAGGTGAGACCATAGGGGGAAACGAAAGAATCCCCCATAGACAGAACGTCTACCAAAATTAATTTAATCGGATAAGTTTATAATTAACAATTGCGATGACAAGTTATTAAGATAAAATTATTAACTTAATAAATGAGTTTATTTAATAAACAAATTACCTACATAAACTATAATTTGATTAATTTAAAAATTTTCGATTTCAATAGTAAAGATTAACTACTATTATGCTCGTGCAATAAAGTGATCACTTAAACTTTTAACATAACCACTAAATCGACTTCATAATCTTAATAGATATAAATAATCTATTGAAATAAATATTTTATCATTTAAATATCTAAACTTAATAATAAAATAAAAGAAAACATTAATACTAATAGAGGTTGTCATCAAATTCAACATAACAATCTCCTTTTATAAACTTATTTAATTTTCTTAAAACACTTATAAACCAATATAAAAAATAAAATTAAACTATCAAATATCACAACTAATTAATTAAATGCTAATAACCAATTATCTATAAATAAACTAATTTAAAACAACACCATTTAAATCTAAAATACTAATACTAAACACAAAAAACATACTATATAATAAATCAAAGATTACAGCTTAAAAATTTAATAATCCCTCTTTTTAGATATTTAAACATCTATACTTGATGCATCCGAAATGACCAAGAAAGCATTCGGTGAGAAATGTTTTTTAAACAACCCCATTTTAATACTATTAAAACAACTAAAAGGTTTTTTTTTTTAAATTTTAAACATCTTATAAATTAAGATATACAAAATGCTATATTAGTGCTAAGAAGAATGAAATATTATGCTATATTAGTGCTAAGTAGTGGTGGTACGTGGTGCCTGCGTCACCCAACCAGGAAGCCCGCGCGGATGGGGGTTAGGGCATTGCCCGCCCCCACACCACTCGTTGGTAAAAAACAAACATGCGCAGAGCGCATAATCCCATACGGGATTTAAAAATCCTTAATTTATTTGCCTTCATTTTTTTTTAAAGAAAATATTTAAGGTTTATTTAATAAGTAATATTATTAACACAACAATAAACTATAAGCAGAATATATAAATTAAATTATATTTATATATATGAAATAAAATAATTTGCTGGTGAAGGTAAAATCCCTGAATTTCAAAACAGGGGCTATAAGGAAATTTTTAAATTTTTTTTAAAATACGTGCAAGGAATCCATAATTCGGTATAAACAACTTGCACTAATAAAATTTTAATTTTGAGCATTTTATTTTTTTTGAAAAAAATTTACAAGAAAAAATTCTAAGTATAAATCAATTAAATTAATATTATTTCTTTTCGTACCTATTACATCAATTTCATTTGTATTCAAAATACATACTAAACAAATTATTCATGATTCTAAAGATTTACTTTACTCTATCACACTAATCGAAATATGATTAAACCTTTAACATCTAAATACCGTAAAAATCTTATACCAAATAACCCAATAATCCTATTTCACAAATTGACATAAATTCCCATTTATTTATTTCTAGAAATTTGAACGTCTTTTCACACGAAATTAAAAAGGAGTATATAATTATTTTCAAACATAATACTACAACTCCAATGCTAGCTTTACAAGGAATTCCCTGATTCCTAATCTGACATATACTTGAAATTACTTTCTACAACAAATTTTCCAACTAGAAAATTTCTCTAAGTCCACGAAATTCTTCAAGCTTTGCAACCAATTGGAAACCTGATAGAGCTGGGTTGACCACGGAAGCTCACCTCTCAACCTAGGCCTTTTTAAGGCGACCCCCGAGCTAGGGGATCCAATATGAAACATGGAACAAACATACAACCATAGCATGAAGGAAAAAAACAAGACACAAGACATACAAAATATATTCCCAACAGGGTTATACAAGGGGAAGGCCTCCAAGAGACCTCCCTGAAAATGGGGTAGAGGTGGACTACCAGGTGGAGAAGCCATAACAAAATACAAATATCCCAAGCCACAGATGGACTTGGGAAGACCATCTCCAAGACATTCGGTCTAGCTCTCCTTATGCCCCCCCCGGTGCCCGTAGGCCATGCTTGGCATCATGGATATCGTGGAACCCCATGTTTTATCCCTCCACACATGGGAGACTCTGCACATCCTGGGATTACATCCTACTACCCCCTTCAAGGTTACTACACCTTCCCTAAGGTGAGTAAAGCTTGAAGAAAACATCCCAAAATGAAATCACAAAATAAAAACAACATTTAAAAAATTATTTTTTTTCAAACTCAAAACCTTAAAAAGCCATGGATTCCATTAGTGGAGCTCCAAGCTCAAACACAAACTTGAAAGAACAAAAGTTAGTACAAAGGCCAACCTTACTCAAAGCAAGTTGAAATTCTGAAAATGTGAACTCCTTCCAAAGCTAGCCTCTCTCCTAAGCTTTTTCCAACAAGAGTGGTCTCCAAATCTAGAGAGTGGGTGATCAACTAAAACCTACTCCAAGTTTCTCCTAAATAGGAAAACCTCCTAAAATCTAGGAGACAATCACAAGAGGGGAAGAAATTGCCGAAGCCCAAACCCTCAACCATAGTAGAGGTGGGCGGCGGAGGCCGGTGACTCAGCCCCCTCGCACCACCACTGTGACTGTAGCAGCGCTGGGAGCGCGCACTTCCATCCCGCGCCCTTCCTCTCTGCTCCGCTTGGCTCCTCCCACCCGCCATTGCCTATCCTCCTTGCTCTGCCGTCTCTTTACTCTGCCACTTCTTCCCTTGGCTCGCCGCCACCACCACAGTGGCCCGAGCCACTTCTCTTTTGGTGACCACCCAACTCCATTCGACCTTGTCAAGCATGCACACAATGCGATGCATTGGGGCTAATTCTTTTATTTTTATTAAGTTTTTTTTTTTATAATATAAAGCTATTAATTTAAGATAATAGTAGGCGGTCCAAGTTAGATATAGATTGGTTTTAATTTTTTTTATAAAAAAAAAAAAAAACTATGAATTTGTAGATTTGTTAATCCATGTTATTCAATAGGTTTGTAATGTCAAATTTTAGTTGGGTTAAAAGCTTAAAAATTGCTTTATTAAGATTCTCAACTAATATTTGTAGATAGATTTACTATTTAAATTAGTTTATTTATAGTTAATTTGTTATAGTATTTTATTAATTAGTTTTGTAATTAGATAGTTTGATTTTTATATTAGTTTATTGATGTCTTTATTTTGCATTAAGTTTATATAAGAAATTATTATTAAACAACCTTATTCAATTTTAACGTTTTTTATTTATTTTAAAGTTTAGATATTTTAATATGATAAAATAATTCTTTCTATAGATTGTTTTAAATAAATTAAGATTATAAAATTATTTTTGTGGATATGTTATGGGTAATGTGATCATTTTAAATTTTGGCATAAATACTTTAAGAGGTTAATCTATATTATTAACATGGATAATTTTTAAATGAATCAAATTATACTTTAGTTAGATTAATTTGATTATTAAATAAATTCATTTATTAAGTTATTAATTTATCTTAGTTAACTTAACGTTACAGTTGTTATTTATTATCTTATCCGTTTAATTTAATTTTGATGGACGTCCCTGTCAATAGGGTTTTCATTGCACCCTTACGGTCTCATCTAGGGTCTTCATGACCTTATTAGACTTGATGGCCAAGTATCGTGCATGGTTGACTTTTGGTCAACTTTAGTCAAACCTGAGACAAGCGTCTCGGTTTGCATGCACAACCCTTCCAGATGAGTCTTAGACCTTAGTTGTGTTTTAGGAAGCCTTATTGCACAGTTGACTTTTTTAGTCAAACTTAGTCAAACCTTGGACATCACCTCGATTGGCATGCCCAAGTATGCCTAAGAGCTTTTTGTAACCTTTTAGCTCGGTTGCACGTACTTTGATGCATGGTTGACTTTTGGTCAACCATCTCATTTTGTGTGCCAGTCAGAGCCAGTAGCCTTAAGAACCCTATAGTATGGTTAGTTGTTGTTTCGATGAAGTTTGACTTATGGTCAAACTTGGTCAACCATCCATGTTTTGACCCTTTAGGGTGTTGCTAGACACTCTAGTGTTGCCAGTCATATGTTTTCTCTTTGCATCGTTTTGCATGCATGTAGAGACTTGTACCAGCTAGTGTTTCTCTTCTTGGTTGCGTAAGTGTGTTGTAGTAGTAGGTTAGTGCTTGTTTTAAAAATTTTGTAGTTGTGTTTTGCCCAACTTTTGGGCATGACATTTTGGTATCAGAGCCCAACTGTAGTATCTTGAGGAGTCCTCATCTAAATATTCTTTATGGAGTACTTGACTCCATAAGGCCTATAGGTCCTTGTACACATGTTAGATTAATTTACCTCCAAGCACACATTTTTGGCTAACAATGTCTCTAATTCCTATTTTTCTGGCCTCGTTAGGGTGCTTAACTATGTTCTTGGAAACTGAATACTAGGAGAGTAAGATAAATGGTCTCTCAAAGGAGTGGAAGAAAATTTTGAAATTCAATGATAGTAAAGATAGTAATTCCTAGTGCTATTCTTTGGTTAGTTAATTATGATAGTATTAGAAAATTGTTTTTCATTTTAGTTATTTCAACATAGTTATTGCTATATGGACATTATGTATCTAAAGAGTAGGGACTCTAATGGTTTTGTTTGTATTTTGAAGAACATTTACTATTTTAGATATATTATGATATTAGGTTACTATTTAGATATTGTGGCTGGTAGTAGTGATATGATGAACTTAGATGTTGATATCTTCTCTATTTTTTATTGATTTTGTTTAGGGTTTTTTTGGGTTCTTTCGGCTGTAATGGCCCTAAGTAGGGGTTTTAGTACTATTTCTTAATGTCTATGTTGTTGTAATGCCCTCTCCCTACTGACTCAATTAAAAGTTATCCCTAGAAACTAAGGATATTATGTGTTTCTCTCTTGGCCCATCCTAAAAAAATGTTGACATTATTTAAAAGTGAAGGACACAACTTATTGAGATAATCATATTAAGTGGTTGTAGTAGGTTCATATAATATGATCCTATCAATTGTAGTGTAGTGGTTAATCAAAAGGTATGCACTTGCATAGTCTCTCAAAAAAATAAAAATTATCAAGATAGAAGTAGTAGAGTTAATTTGATTTTGAAAGCCCATGGGTTCAATTGGTCCAATTAGATCCATGCACCCTACCTCATGAACTTACACAACTAAAATCTAACCTCTTTAGGAATCTTGAATCCTACATATAAAATATTGACTCCTACATATAAATTTTCTACTTTATCAAACTAAGTGCTTCAACTTCTATCATTCAATTTCTCTTATCTACTCTTACACATGACTATTTTATCTAGTCAAATATGCTCTACTTGGTCTATAAATGGGAAAATGATGTTATATGAGGAATGTTGAGCTTTCTCCAATGGTCACATTCCATTCCAAGAAAGGCTATTATTATATGCATCAGAAACTAAAAATAAATTATAATAATAATTTAGAGAAAAATAAGTTAACAACACCCATAGCACTTCAATTCTTCTTTTTCAATAATCAAATATGTTCAATAATTATTTTTGAGTTTTATTTTTCACTATTCATTGCAATATATTTTTAAAAAAATTTAAGAATCTATATTTTTCTACTTGATTTAAAATTATTGAGAAATTAACTAAGAATATTGAAATGATAAAATAAACTTTTAATATTATAATATTTTGAAGTTGATAGGATATTAAGTAGTTTTATGGAGATAATTTATAGATAAGTAAACAAAAAAACTAAAAAAATAGTTTTTATTTACATTTTCTTGTGGGAGAAAAATGTCTATAGTGCAGGGTTAAGGTAAAGAAAGTGAAGAAAGAGCCCAATGTGCGTACGAGATGAGTTCCATGTCATTTTTAAAATTTGTGAATTTTAATGGGTGGGGCTTCTTATATTCGATATGAAGACACTTTTAGTAGGGTTCAAACTAGTACCATTTCCTCAAGTTAATTTCACTCCTTTATGCTACCATGAGAACAAAATATTATATAGTCTAGTGTAATCCCATAAAGGATGCAATGCTACCCTCAAGTTCTCTATGAACTAAAAACTAATATTTAAAGTAATCTTTTGTTCTAATAGGTTTGGTGTGAGTGGTCATGAGGTGTTAGCACCTTCAACTTTTAGAAAAAAATGAAGTGCCTTTGATGAAACTTTTTAGTTGTAACAATTAGAACACTTGTGAATATTCTCAAGTGATCTAGTTTGAAGATGAATAACTTGATGTCCATTAATTTTCATGAATAACCACTCAGGGATCATATTCATTTATCATGAGTGAGTGTGCTTGTCCATTCTTAACTTCCCATAATCATATTTGATAGGTCTTTGAAGTACCAAGTTGGAGGATCTTGAAAAGGTTTACAATCCATTATTAGATCTGCTAGAGTAACCCACTTTAGAGATTGGTATTTCAAAGTTAGATGATTGTCATGTCAAACTAGTCAATCCTTGTAATTGTTCTCATGTTCATATATCCTTGTGTCTATTAGTAGAGCTTTAGGGTCTTGTTTGATATTTTTCTCAAGTCCAAAGAAAATGAATTTTATTAAGGTTTGGTGTGAGTGCAACAACATAATAATTATTCAAGGTAATGATAAAGTTTGTTTCATGAGAAATATTCTTTTAGTAGGTGAATTATTTTCAGTCAAAGGTGAAAATGTTTTTACAGAGTTTGCAGAATGAGTGAATGTGAATACGTAAACATACAAGTGAAATATGATGAAGGGAATAAAATGCAATGCATATGTTTTTATTATGTGCAGAGTAAGTTCACGGGGTTGCAAATTTAAGACCAAAGTTAATGATAAATTGAATATTTATTTTGTGTCTTTTGGTATTTGGGTGGCCAATTAGATATTTTTGATAACTAGGTAAAAGTACAAACCTGTGTCACACTTTTATGAAGGAAAATGTTAACACAAAAATTGTTCAACTTCAACGACATAAAAGAGGCATTTGTGTTTGAAATTTGAAGATGATGTAAATTAATTAAATGTGTAAATCTGGATGAATTTTATAGCTATCATTTAAAAAAAATTATTTGAACAAGAATTGATTTAGTTTTTTATTTTTTAAAGTCCATTTTTCAATTATTGAAAAAAAAAAAAAATCAAGGGTCTAGTTCCCGCCAAAAAACTATATGTAAATAATATTTTTTTTCCTCTGATTTCAAAATATGTTTTAGATGACATATATATCCAGTGCATAAAAAAATAAATATTGGTTTTCGATGTATATTTTCTCCGTTATAACTATTCAAAGTCAAACTTACCTGAAATCGATAATTTTCATCTCCTGCCTAATTTACCCTATCAAGTCTACACCATTCAGAAAAAAATTTATATATTCTTGAATAGGACTCTCTCCTCTAGTGTTAAATCTAATTTTTAATCTTTTCTTATATGATTTACAATTTTTTTTTCTTTTTCGAAGCAACGTCTTCTCGAATGTTAAAATACCTACTTGCATTATTTTGAAATTATAATATATTAGATCTAATGAAACACTATAAAACTTAGATGAAAATAATCTTGACTTCGAGTTTGACAAAAGGATATTTTTTAATTTTTTAAATAAAGTGGAGTTTTGATGGAGAAACCAGTTGCAGAAGTGAGAAATTCTGCAATTTTATAAATTTTGCTTAGTTGGCTGCCACATAAGTAGTTTCGGCTGAACCAGGTTGGTTGAAACCCCCTACATATATATGCACAAATTATTCATTGATCTAACATATTTCTCATATATTTACTTAATTTTCTTGTTTGGACGGACTTGTTTCAGTCAAAACCTATTTGCCATGTCAACACCAAATGGCGTTGCATACATGTCATGCATGTTCGGCCGTACATTGAACCATGTCCGACTAAAAGTACCTTCAGTTGGAACCCATCGATTGTCCTCTACTGTGACACAACTTTGTACTTTTACCCAACTGGAATGTGAATAGTGTAAAGTGCTCCCTTATTATTTTATAAAAGGGAAATCAAGACCATGTAGAAGATGATAGAAATTCTAGGAAAGAATAGTGTTGTATAAATTTTTGAATCTTCAATGGAGAAAGTGTAGAAAGTTTTGCTCTTTTAATGGTTTCAACTATTTATCGATAATAATGAAAAGATATCATCTAGCCATCTCCAAATTGTGTTTTTCCTAATCATACGAGTTACTGTATCAAGGATACATTTGATTTGTCATTTCATTTTAATACTTTTGTGTAATTTGTTTAATGGGTTTTCTCAAGTATAAATTAAATTATGTTTAACAAATTGTTGTAGTTTGGAAGAATAAGTTTGGATTAAAAAGTAGGGCTTTGTAATAGAGCTGCTTGCGCATTTTTGTAATGCATAAAAAATCATAGTGCTAAATAGTTTGAGTTCTACACTAGTGGATGACCACACATTAAATGTGAAATTTGACCCCATTGCCTTAGATAAGACACTAATTAGCATTTTGTTCAAGAACAAAGTATAAATCATCATGTCTTTTAATTTTTGTGGTTATCCTACAAGGGATCAAATTCACACATTATTAGAGGACTTGATCAAAATTAAAAGAAGAAAATTTATTGAAAACACAAAAACAATGGAAAACATAACCCTAGATGGACTTATTGGTCGCCTTTATGAAAACATCTCCAACTATGACATGGAAATGCTTCAAGGTGGTGGCCTTGTATGAGTAATGATGGAATAAAGCCAAGTAACAACCACAAATTTGAAAAAAATCATGTATTTTATTTAATGGTGTCATTTCACCATTAAAGTAAATCTAATCCATGAAAAGTATGTGATTTAAGATCCTAAATACATTGAATATGGGCTGGTGTCATATTATGACTTAACAATGATGTGTTAATGTAAAATTGTATTTTGGATGCTTTGAGAATCATAGCTTTCAACACGATACAAAATTAGAATAGAAAATAATATGAAAGAATGACATTTGTAAATAGCTTTAGCACTAATTGAAAATAGTTAGCAAGTGAAAACATAACTTGTATTATTGAAATTTTGAACAAAGATATTAAGATTTGTGTTATTTTTAAATATTTTATGACATGTTTAAAATATTTCATATTTATAATCTTATAAATCTCATTTCACTGATATACCATGTATCATACCTCTTCCTCTATGTCTCTTTACCAACCTATTACATTCTCCATCCCTCATACTAGTATATCCACATTAGTGAACCCAATCATCTTCTTAACACTATTATATTATTCTACCCTAAATGTATCTTTGGAAGTGATACGAAAGGACAACATTTGTAAAAAGCTTTACCAATAATTGAAAGCAATTAGCAAAGGAAAAGATAGTTTGTGTTGAACAACATACTCTTGCCATGCTATTTAAGAATTATTTCTTTACTTGACCATAAATTTTCCAACATGCATCATGACCAATTAAAATGCCAACAACTAACATTGATAACCATATTTATTTGATGCCCATCTCAAATAGCTGCGTGAGTTAACAAAAGCATGGAGATCTGGTAAGGAATGAGTATGAAATGATAGCTTAGCCATAATGTTGGTGATGAAGATAACAACCCAAATATTACTAGCCCCACTTAATTGGAGGAAAGCCAATTACTGCCCATACAAACCAACAAGGATTACATGCTTATATAAACTCATAAATTTGCACCCTTCAGTGAAATGAAACATGGCATTTTCACTCTAATCTCGACTCAAATCTTCATCCCAGTACAAAAAATTGAATCTTCTTCATGACATTTTCGTATATGGTTTATTTCAATTTATTATCTTTTCCTGAGCTGTTGCAATTCGTTCGATATATTCAAGAAACGTGAGAACGATTAGCAAGGAATGTGAGACGCCATGGACAATTTTCTTTGTTTTTTTGGAGTCAATTTTGTGTTTTTAATTTATATAAATTTTTTTTTTATTAAAAAACATTTTGAAAAAATATCCATATTTATGTGTCTTTAAATATAGTATTATTTCTAAGTTATATTTATTTTAAATTGGTAAAATACAAAACTTCTCAATAAAATACTTTAAGTACGATAAGGAATGTTCATAAATAATAATATAATTTCTATGAGCAATAACACTATATGTTTATCTCTAGTTAACGTGGTTTACAGTGTGCTTAAAGTATAAATCATTAAAATATTTTAAATTTATTAGAATAGTTTTTGTAGATTTGTTCCTCTCTTAAGTTTTTTATTTCATATTATTAAATGTTTGAGTAAAAGTGAAATTTGTATATTTATATCATTTTTTATTTAGTTCTATATTTGTTTTGAAGAAATGTCTTGATAGATGTACACATTGATAAATTATGAACTTTTTTTTATAGATTTGGACTCATTTCCCTACCACTTATGTATTTTTATACATGCATATTCTCACATACATAACCTCTCTCTAAATAAATATTTTGATATATTTATCTTATAAAATATTTGTTATACTTATTTGTATACCTACCCTAATATAACCTCTAACCCCTTGAATTTTTGTATCTACCTTTTTAAAATTCAAGCTTAAATTAGGGTAATTCATCCTCTTTATTTTCATAGGTCTTGAGTTGACTAAGTGTACATTTTATAAAATTTGATAAAACTATCCTAATAGATAAAGTTTTTACCTGCTTTCATTTCACATTACTCATCTCTCATCTATTAAACACCCTCTCTCATCATAGAGAATAATATGTTTCAATAAATATTGAAATATTTGATTTTGATACATTAAAACGAGTAAGAAATTTGTATACATTGTTTTAAGACCCTTGCTTTTGTCTTCAATATTCTCAACATATTTGTAGGGGTTGAATTAGAATTACAAACATCTTTTTGATACAATGAAATTTTTATAAGTTTTTTTAAACTTATATAAACCTTCAAATATCAAAGATACAATAGAGTAGGAGATATCTAATTGAACATTATAATAGAGTTCCACATTTCATATTGTCAAACCTAGATGAGTAAAGAAAGATTTATGATTAAAAAATTAATCCAAATCCTTAACCTTGATCTAAAACAGAATCAAAATCTTGCATTGGTTATGAGTTATTCTACCAATAGAGAGATGAAGCTTTCCTAGGAATATACTAATTTGATTCTAAAATCTTTAGCAAAGGAAATCATTCTTTGACGATGGAGATAATTACCCCTATTAATTGCATTTATTTTTCTTACTTTGAAATATAATATTAGAATACATTAATCCATAATTGTCTCCAACAAAATCTATGCTAATCTATGCTTATTTGTATGCTAATCTAGAGGTTTATAAAAAATAAAAAAGCATTTCAATAATATTGAAACCTTTTCTTTAGTTACTAAAATAACTTCTATTGGACAAAGGTTCCTTTAGATGTAAATTTTGGTTGAATTTTTTTCAAATGGATGTAAAAAATGCATTTATGCATAGTGATTTAAAAGAAGAAATTTACATGCAACAACCACTAGAATTTGTTAAAATTGTTAAAATAATATCTAGTGTGTAGATTTTAATAATCACTATATGGTCTTAAACAAACTCTACATACATTGTACCTCAAAATAAATGAATACTTTATAGAAGTAGAATTTAAAAGAAGAAAAATTGATCACGATGTGTGTGTAAAGCATAATGATGATAAAATTGTTATTATCGTACTATATGTGGATGATTTGATAATTACAGATGACCACACACAATGTATTGAAAATACCAAGGATCAACTCAAACAAACTTTTGAAACAATTGATCTAGGATTAATGCACTATTATTTTGGTTATGCAAGTTTGGCAAGAAGAAAAAAGGATCAAGCTTTATCAAACTAAATATGCTCTTGAATTATTGATAAAATTTAATGAGTGATTGTAAGTTACCATCTAATGCATCATGTCAGGTATGATAATTATTAAGTGCTATCTCTACTCAAAAGAAGGTTGATGGAAAATTGCATTGATAAATTGTTGGATGTCTCTTTTATCTTATTATAACTAGTCATATATTGCATATGTAGTTGAGATTGTATTTTAGGTACATAGTAGATTCACACATTGAACATTGGAAAACAACTAAAAAAACACTACAATACATTAAAGGTACTTATTAGCTTGGAATTGAATAAAAATATAGAGAGCCTACTCTATTTGGATGTGTAGATTTTGATTTTGCAAGTAACATTAATGAAAATAAATCAACCTTAGGATACATATATTATCTTGTTTCATAACCGATTTCTTGGAGCAACAAGAAGAAATCAACAGTCTCATTATAATATATCAAAGCCAAAAATATTGATTCATCAAAAGCATCTCAAAAAATATTATAACATATTTCAGGAAAGACTTCAATGTTAAAGATAATTACATATTGTAGTTTTTCAATAGAGAAAATCTTCTATTAGTTTCTGAAATTTTATTTTTAGAGACTTTTATTTATCATTCTAGCATCTTTTGTAAATTTGTATGAAGTTTATAAGTACATCAATATCTTCAAAATTGTTCAAGAAAGAAAAAATAAGCATCTATGTAATCTAAGTGGGGAGTTGAGCAAATTCTTAGATTTGAAGTGGTACATTCTTCCTCCCCAATTGTTCCTCTCAATGTTCATTCTTCCTATATTAAACCTTTGAATATTTTTTTTTCATTTTTGCCTAGAAGAATTCACCACACTCCCATTTCTCTTGTTCAACAACATTATTTTGGGATTGAAACGTAGGTTAAAATCATAGTCAGTCCTAAGCATGAGATCAAATAGAGTCTCATAAGCTTCCTACACCTAAAGAAACATCTTTATGGATTCATCTTTTCACCAGATGGGCTAACATTTGGATTTGTAAACTCTCACATTATCTCTAAAATCTCTCTTCAATTCACCCAATCCATGCTCTGAGAAACACACAATAAATCATACAAAGTCATGGACCCCTCTAATGTATTTTTCACAGCCTTGATGAAAATTTGTGCCCTTTACAACTTTCTCCTCCTTTATGATTAACTAGTGGGTTTCACAGTGAGGGGATGATTACATTATTGAACACAAGCATGGAGAGATGGTGAGGAATGACTTTGAAATGATAGCCTGGCCATATTTCTAGTGATGAAGAGGACAACCCAAATATTACTAGCCCAACTTAATTTGAGGAAAGCCAATTGCTTTGGGATAAAAGAAATAAGGATTACATGCTCATATAACACAAAATTTTAGCCTTCGATGAAATGGAACATGACATTTTGACTACATAATCTAAATTAAAAACTTCATCTCAGTACAAATAATTGAGTTTTTGTTTTACATTTTCTATACATTATTTATTTCAACTTGTTGTCTTTTCTTTAGGTGTTCCACTTTAGTCGATATACTCAAGAAGGGTGAGAGAAATTAGAAAGGAATGTAAGACACCACGAACAAGTTTCTATTTTGTTTTGGATAAGTCACGCCTATTAGTTTCAAAGTGACTCTTTTAATACAATTGAATTATATACCTTTGTTTATATATTCAATGGAGTCATCTTTCAACATATATTCAACCTTATGTAGCTACTAATACCATACAAATTTTTTCAAGTAGGTATAAAGGTGTCGCTACTGTAAACATCACACATTAATGACTGATTCCTAGGCTAAAAGTGTTAAATAGTCAAAGTTGACTTACTTTTTCCAAGCTTAAAATTTTCCTTAGTGTGTGATGTTTAAGGCTGGCCATAAAGGTGATGGCACCAAATGAAAGAGTATTACTCTGAGAAAAGTTGGTTTCTAGTTATGTCACACTAAGTCAAGCCATGAAATTTCTTGAGACCCACTGGCAATGGTTACACCTACACACTAATTTGATTTTTGATAGTATGATGAGGAGACAAAATGAAAATTTTATGTTTATTTAGAGTAAACTCACAACCTCTTAAAAAAAATCTAAAATGTTAATTTTTACAGATTTCATCCTTATAGCTAAACCACTTGGCCACATATTTCGAGACATTAAGTAAAAAACATTGAAGTTTCAAGAACAGAATGTTATTTTGAATTTGTTTTGTAAGGTTCAAAATATTTGACATTAATAATCTTATACACCTCATTTCCTTGCTATACTATGATTAAGCGTACATTACACTATATTTCTTCTTTTGTACCTCTTTAAAAATTTATTACATCCTCTATCCCTTATATTAACTATATCTACAAATATACCCAAGAATAGGAAATATAAAATTAATAGTTGAATGAGCACAAAAATGATGAATTTAAGGTTGTTAGTGTTAAAATAAAAGAGAAACTAAAAAGGAGTTCAAAAATAAAAATAGAGATTAAAAAAAAGAAAGTTTTCTACTAGTTCACCATAAATTGGTACATCCACTCTTCAAACAGGGCAATAACTTTATTTAGTTCTTTGATACAATAATACATTGGATCTGCACTCATACATTTGTTTCACCATTTGAATATGAAGAGGCATCATTGCAATGAATAAATAGAGGAATTGAATGGTCACATGACTGCTGAGCTTCACATTCTCAACAATCTCCCACTTGAAGTCCAACACATATCACTATATGAACAATTATATTTGCAACATTTTCATTCTTAACATTACATTTTAACCAACCACACATAAGCCATACAAGACTTAAACCTCTCTCAACTCTATACAATAAAATTTAGATGAGCATTATCAAGGCCAAGTTAGAGTCAATAAAACTTACTTTAACATAAACTTCATAAAGTTAATTCATTTTCTCCATTATCACATTGTTTGAATTGATTTCCTTGACATGTTGTTGTCTCACATAGCCTACACCTCCATTATCCACTCCATGCTTGCACTAAACATGTACACTCTAATCACTATCACACGCAGAGAATCCACAACATGGTTGTCTTCTTCTATGAACTTTCCGCTATCTAATTCTTCCTTGGAGCTCTCAGAATGAACAACCAACAAAGCAGTGACATCCAAATCCCTTTTAGTTGCAACCTCCATGGACTTTGCATCAAAGAAACCCTTGAATCTCTTGGTTTTATCATTGAAATGTAAAACTGACTCACTTTAAGCCCCTTCAATTTCTACTTATCCTTTTCTCTATCTTCATCAAGGAGATGATTATAGTCCTTGCAAATTATAGAATATTTCTCCCACAGGTAATCAATCACCCCAATATTTTGGGGGATAATTTTCTTCCACAAAATATATAAAGAGAAGCCCTTACCATGTGATGTAGTCTACAATATAAATTTTCTCAATAAAATCATGGAAAACATTATAGATGCATTCATTGTAGCCAATATCATCTTCACTGCCACTCTTAGTAGGAAAGTGAACACCATGGCTACTATAGTGGAAAATATGACATCTTTGTGCTTTGCACCTTCCACTTTATCACTGAAAACACCAATAGCTGCAATGGTACTAGCCTCACTTTGGTCCATCCTAGATCTTTAATCAAGGACAACCACTTCTCTCACCTTTTGCTATAGATACTCCATGTCATTGCAAGATATTGTTGGGATTTAATCAATGTATTCCAACATGTTGGGGACTTCCTCAATAATTAAATCATCTAAACTACCCATCTCACATGAATCCTTAGTGTTCAAGACTTGCTCTAGCTAATTGACACAAATATTTTTGACCTTTCCTTATTTAGATGACATTTCTCACAGTCAAACTTGAATCTTTCTCACCACAACTTTGAGATCAATTATTAAAATAAAATAGAAACTTAAAAGGAATAAAAAATAAAAATAGAAATTCAAAGAGAAAACACAAAAAAACAATTTTATACTGGTTCTTAACATAATGGTTACATCCACTCTTCAAGCAAGGCAATAACTTTATTAGATGTAATAATACATCTAATCTGCACTCATGCACTCATGCTTATATATTTGTTTCTCTTCAAATATGAAGAGACACCAATGCAATGAATAAATGAAGGAATTGAAAGGTCACATGACCATCAAAATTAACATTCTCAATATCTAGATGCATGTCATAATTGTAATCAAGATTTTTATGCATTATTTATCTATGGTGAATTTGGCACTTAAAATGATGGAAATGTAAACCTAGAGACACACTTGTGATTTTTTTATCATAGCATGTGTGAAATTATTATATGAGGAGTATTCAGTGAATTAAGTGGAAGGTAAAAAAAGACTCAAGTTGGATGTGCAAGGTTGAGGTGAACCAACTATTTTTTCCTTTAGTTGTTGAGGAGTAAGGGATCAAGAACACTTTTGAATGAAATTGGTTTTTTTTATGCAAGAGCATCCTTTGGGAAGCAAATAATTCCCACATTGTTAGCATTTACTTAATTTATTTGTATTTTTAGTTTATTAGTTAGTAATAGAACATGCCACCATATTTTATCATCATTCAAAAATGTCTCTTCCAATATAGGTTTGGTCAATTATAGAAGAGGAATTTAGAGTTCCTATTCACATTTGAGGGGAATTAGATTCATGTAACAACTAATTTAGTTTTATGAAATTATATCAAACTAGAAAACTACAATAATTGTTGCATTAGTATTGGAGCTAGAGAATTTGAATTTTGTGACAATCAAGAAAGTCATGAGAAGACTTGCTAGGCTTAAGGAGTAAGATTTGGGCACCACACATTTTTTTCTTTTTTTTTTTTGGTTTGATAAATTATCCCCCACTAATCGACTACACATTTCAAGGAGCCTTTAATATTGCATTGCCTTGCAGGTGATGCAAATAATTAAGGATATTGGAGGCTAATATAAATGGATTCCCATGGTCATTAAACATTATTATATAATGTGAATAATTTTTACATAAGAGTAGAGATATGAGTGTATATATGAATAGGATGGTTTAGGACAGGGTTCAAGGTTAATGTTATTGTATATGACAATTGACAAATTGAGTAGCGACCTAAAATATAAGGCATTATAATATATTGCAACCTATTTGAGAATTCAATAAAAATGATGAATATTTTGGAGGTTGGGTTTTCCTTTTTAATGCTTTTCCAAGGTATACCATGTGTCTTTGTTGTAATTTTTATCATATTTCTTATTTTTTGTTACATGTTTTAGAGTCCTTCATTGGACCCTCCTATTGTGACTACATCATTTAGGCTAGATCAATTTTATTAAATTATTGTTGGAGGGAATTGACATGATAGCTTGTAGACCATTGTGTGTTTTTATCTTCATTAGGACCAAATTGTCTATAAAGCAACGTCCAACTTCACATATATAGTGAGATCAAGGACATGACCTGAGTGCATATTTTTAGTGATATTTAGAGCTTTATGTATAATATGATATATAATAGACTAGAAACTACACAAATAGTGGGAGTATTTAGTCATTTCATAGCTCATCCTCAATGAGATCATTAGAATGTAGTTAAAATGGTCTTCATATATTTGCAGTGTACCCCCAAGTACTATATTTGTTAAATCTTGTTGATTCTATAGGGACTATCACTAAATGGATATTCATGGATTTATGAATTCAAATTGGGAAGATGATATTGATAGTAGGAGGTCTAGATTGGTTGTTATTTTTACTTTATTTAGTGGTGATATCAATTGGATGTGAAAGAAATATGTTGTGGTTATTTTTGAGTATAGAAGCTACATACATGAAAACTAATCATACTTGTAAATGATCAACATATCTTAAGAGAATATGTTTAGATGTAGGACTAATTCAAGAAGCTATTACATTTTTATTTGACAATGGTAGTGTAATAGTCTAATTATAGAACTTGATTTATTCATGTAAGAAACAAGAGTATTGATGTGTAGTACCAATTTTATCTATGAAATCCTAGAGTATGGGAGGATGATATTAGATAAAACTTTGACATTTTGTATAATGTTGGAGATGCATTGATAAATTCAGTGAACATGAATAATTTTAGGCAACACTTTGAGTCTGTAATCCTCTTGAACTCTAGTAATTAGTTGGTATCATGTTAGCACACCTTTTTCTTTTGCAAGGTGTCTGATAAGTGGGATAATATTAAGAAAAATTCTTCAATTGTGTATACTAAATATGAGAATAATCTAAAACAAAACTATAATTTTGAACTATTCAATATAAAATATAATTTATGAAATATCAAGATCATTTTTTCCCTAGAATTTTTGGGTTATTTTGCATCATTTCTTCAATTCAAGATATAAATTTCTTCAATCTCTATGGCTTCAAAAAAGGGTTCTTATTAACTTCCCAGATCAAAACATTTTTGTCTCCTCCACATTGATAATGATAATGATAATTATGACAATCAAAAGTTTATTCTTAGTAAGTTAAAAAATAAGACATGCAAATTTGAAGCATACAGAAACAATGAAACCACTAGTTCATATGTTAACTAATATATTCAAGTTCATGGGCATGCACATTGTCTGCCACTATGTATAACATGGATTGTGGGAACTTGAGCCATTGCTTGGTGAAAAACTGGTAGGTTTTGTAGAGAGGGGATAATTGCATGAATGAACACAAGCATGGAGATCTAGTAAGGAATGAATATGAAATGATAACTTGTCTCGTATTTTGGGTGATGTAGATAACAATCCAAATATTACTAGCTCAACTTGATTAGAGGAAAGCCAACTATTTCCCATAGAACCAACAAGGATTGCATGCTTATATAACTCAAATATGCACCCTTTACTGAAATGAAACATGGCATTTTGACTCTAATCTCAGGACAAATAATAGAATCTCCTTTTTTTTTTACATTTTTCATAAATCTTTTAGTTCAACTTATTTTATTTTCCTGAGTTGTTCCACTTTAAGGATCTTGACCATATAAATAGGACAAGGAATCAGAGACCAAGGAACAACTTTCTTTGTTGTTTTAGGGTCAATGCATTAATGAAACCAAATTATAACTTTGTTTACATAATTAATGGAGAGATCTTTCAATGTGATCCAACATTACATAGTTGCTGATACCATATTTGAATTCATTTTTGTAAGTGTAGGTGATGGCACCAAATTAAAGAGGTGGGCTGCAGAAAAATCCATCCAAATTTGATGTCATGTCATGCTAAGTCAAGCCATAGAATTTCACATCAATCCAAATTTGATGATACGATGCTTAGCCATTATTAGTAATATTTTATGTTTGTTTGGTGTTAACTTGCAACCCCATCAATAAATCTAAATTTTACAGTTTTGTTCCCCTCGATTAAGTTGACTGCTTCAACACATTACAAGACAAAATGAGAAAGTGGTAGTTAAATTTTACCTTGTGAAAGTCTATTTTCTCTCTTTTTGGTTCATTTTCTTAGCCCATATATATATATATATATATATATATATATATATATATATATATATATATATATATATATATATATATATATACATATATATATATATACATATATCTATATATATATGTATGTACATATATGTATGTATATATATGTATGTATATGTATATATATATATGTATATATATATATGTATATATATGTATATGTATATATATTTATATATATATATGTATATATATGTATATGTATATATATGTATATATATGTATATGTATATATATGTATATGTATATATATGTATATGTATATATATGTATATATATATATATGTATATATATATATATATGTATATATATATATATATATATATATGTATATATATATATATTTATTTATTATCTTTTATGTATTTGGTTATTTAACTATTAATTATATATACATATATATCTATTTTATAGAAGTTGAATAAAATAATTTTCTTAGAAAGATAAAACATATATACACCAATAATATTAAATAGAGATAAAATAATTATTTAGTATGGAAAAATTATTTAAAAAATATATATATGAAAAAAGAATTAATATATTATTTAGCAAATGATATTTTAGTTATATTACACTTAGAGAAATCACTTTTTTACTACACCAATTCTATCAAGAGAAATTATGATAGGACAACCCTTCAAATATTATAGAAATTATGTTTCTGAATATTGATAAACCTTCAAATACGATAGAAATTATTTTTCTAAACATTGATAAACCTTCAAATATGAAAGATAGAGTAGAGCAGGAGATATCCAAAAATTTCCACATTTCATATTTGTCAAATCTAGATTAGGAAAGCAGGATTCATGATTGAAAAATTGATCCAAATCCATTACATTGGTCCATAATACATCTAATCTGCACTCATGCTTATATATTTGTTTCTCTTCAAATATGAAGAGACACCAATGCAATGAATAAATGAAGGAATTGAAACATGGCATTTTGACTCTAATCTTAGGACAAATAATAGAATCTCCTTTTTTTTTTACATTTTTCATAAATCTTTTAGTTCAACTTATTTTCTTTTCCAGAGTTGTTCCACTTTAAGGATCTTGACCATATAAATAGGACAAGGAATCAGAGACCAAGGAACAACTTTCTTTGTTGTTTTAGGGTCAATGCATTAATGCAACCAAATTATAACTTTGTTTACATAATTAATGGAGAGATCTTTCAATGTGATCCAACATTACATAGTTGCTGATACCATATTTGAATTCATTTTTGTAAGTGTAGGTGATGGCACCAAATTAAAGAGGTGGGCTGCAAAAAAATCCATCCAAATTTGATGTCATGTCATGCTAAGTCAAGCCATAGAATTTCATATCAATCCAAGTTTGATGATACGATGCTTAGCCATTATTAGTATATATGTATATTCAATATTTATTATCTTTTATGTATTTGGTTATTTAACTATTAATTATATATACATATATATCTATTTTATAGAAGTTGAATAAAATAATTTTCTTAAAAAAAAAGGAGATTCTATTATTTGTCCTGAGATTAGAGTCAAAATGCCATGTTTCATTTCATGTTGAAGGTTTATCAATGTTAAGATTTGTATTTTTTACCTTTCTCTTAATTCATTGAATACTCCTCATAATCTCAAGACAAATAATAGAATCTCCTTTTTTTTTTTACATTTTTCATAAATCTTTTAGTTCAACTTATTTTCTTTTCTTGAGCTATTCCACTTTAAGTATCTTGACCATATAAATAGGACAAGGAATTAGAGACCAATGAGCAACTTTCTTTGTTGTTTTGGGGTCAATACATTAATGTAACCAAATTATAACTTTGTTTACATAATTAATGGAGAGATATTTCAATGTGATCCAACATTACATAGTTGTTGATACCATATTTGAATTCACTTTTGTAAGTGTAGGTGATGGCACCAAATTAAAGAGGTGGGCTGCAAAAAAATCCATCCAAATTTGATGTCATGTCATGCTAAGTCAAGCCATAGAATTTCATATCAATCCAAATTTGATGATACGATGTTCAACCATTATTAGTAATATTTTATGTTTGTTTGGTGTTAACTTGCAACCCCATCAATAAATCTGAAATTTACAGTTTTGTTCCCCTCAATTAAGCTGACTGCTTCAACACATTACAAGACAAAATGAGAAAGTGCTAGTTAATTTTTACCTTGTCAAAGTCTATTTTTTCTCTCTTTTTGGTTCATTTTCTTAGCCCACACACACACACATATATTCAATATTTATTATCTTTTATGTATTTGATTATTTAACTATTAATTATATATACATATATATCTATTTTATAGAAGTTGAATAAAATAATTTTCTTAGAAAGATAAAACATATATGCACCAATAATATTAAATAGAGATAAAATAATTATTTAGTAGGGAAAAACTATTTTAAAAAAATGTATATGAAAAAAGAATTAATATATTATTTAGCAAATGATATTTGAGTTATATTACACTTAGAGAAATCACTTTTTTACTACATCAATTCTATCAAGAGAAATTATGATAGGACAACCCTTCAAATATGATAGAAATTATGTTTCTGAATATTGATAAACCTTCAAATATGATAGAAATTATGTTTCTAAACATTGATAAACCTTCAAATATGAAAGACAGAGTAGAGCAGGAGATATCAAAAAATTTCCACATTTCATATTTGTCAAATCTAGATTAGCAAAGCAGGATTCATGATTGAAAAATTTATCCAAATCCATTACATTGGTCCATAATCTAGAATACAAATCTTACATTGGTTAAGAGGTATTCCATCAATAGAGTGATAAAACTTTCTTAGGAAATACTAGTTTGATTCTAAAATCTTTAGCAAAAAAATCATTCTTTGATCATAGAAATATTACCACTATTAATTGCATTTAATTTTCTTAGTTTGACATGTAATATTATAATACATTAATTTACACATTTATCTCCAACTAGATCTATGCTAATCTATGCTTATTTGTGTGCATATTATTGGTTTAGCCTAAAGCGCACTCATATAAAGTTCATTTCCCTTTATATTTAAGTAGAAATACATACAAATAGTGTCTAATATAATACATCTCTTCAAAATTATAAAATGTGGAAGACAATCACAATAGAAATTTAATGGTAAAATTTACATATTTTTGTGAATCTACATTTAATTTTGAGCCTATTTTGAGAGATTTTCTTAATTACATAGAGTACCATCCTAAAAATTTAGCACCTATAATTAGATGCTCAGTTGGGCCTTATTTTAGTTATTTCAATATTTCATGTCTATTATGCTTGATCCAACTACCTATCTCCACTTATTTTGACATCTCCTCTTCATCCCTGACTCCTCATTTTAGTTTGGGCCCATTTTCCTAAGTATAGAAGGCCTTGGGCATTCTATGCCCAGGTATACAATGCCCTAGGGCATTGTATACCCCAACATCTGAGCCCAAATTTAAATGGGTGGGTCATTGTAGTGTTTTAGTGGGAATTTAGAGCCTGCGTTGGCCTCTTCTAATTTTTGGATCCCAAAATTTTGTGAGAGGCATATAAACACCCCATCTCTCCTCATTCTAGTATCCACATCCATGGTCAAGCAATCAAGTTCAAGATTTGAAGGCCCAAGCATTCAAGATCTAGCATTCTTCAAGCATCCAAGGCAAATTTGAAGGCAATATTCTCCATTTTAACAAGCTTCTCTTCCATGATGGCCAAGTAGAGGAGTTCTCAATCAAGCAAGAATATTTTTGGTCCATCTACATGCATTCTTCCTTCAAAGTAAGTGTTCTTCAAGAATAAAAATATTGAAGATCTAATAAGTGTATTCATAGATCTATGCAGTTGTGAAGGAATCCTTGATTCCTTTCTACATTCCAAGGTCAAATGTCTACAATTCAAGAAACATACAAGTATTTTCATAAATATATGCAATCTCAATATCTGTTTATGAAGGTATATAGTTCATCTACAAGGCAGATCTAACCTTAACCTTTACATTTACATACTTTCCTTTCATGCATTACATTCCTAGGTTGATTCCTAAACAAGGGCCCAAGGAAAACCCATTTTAATTAAATAATTTTCTATTTAAATTCTATGTGTATGAACAAGTGATGAATCTATTAGAACTTAATCCAAAAAGTGCAGGATCTGAAAAAACTATCCATGAAAGTTTCAAACAAAATTATGGGGTATATAATGTCCCAAGATATCTATACCTAGGAATAGAGCACCCTAGACATTCTATACCTTGTGAATTATCTTTAGATTGAAACTACAGGTTGGTTATATCTTTTGGTTTCTTCTTTAAGTTACTATGGATTGTTTTATGTTTCCTGTCAATTTGTATTTGTCATAACTTGTCATTATTTTTTATTTGGACTTCTATCTTGCATCACCGTATTATTTCCTCTCAAATCCAGCTTACCCAAATTCATTATTAGAAAAAGATCATTGACTCATTTACTTGTTAAGTACTACTTGAGCCTATTAGGTCATCTTCCTTCTGATTATGCATTAGGGAATAAAGGAGGACAATTACCCTAGCATTACATTGCTTCCATTCCACCATTGTATATTTTGGTGAGCTCGACACATGACATTTCCACTTTTGATTTGATGGTTGGATGTGCTCTTTATTTAGTTTTATGTGCAATTATTGCTTAATTTAGTTTATGTTGCATAAACTTGATGAGTGTTTGCATATTTCTTTCAAATTTTCTACTTGGATTTATTTCCTAGGAATCTTGATGAGACACACATGCCTACTAATGAATTTTTGTGCTACTATTAGAATACTTTTTCCCACTTTTCTCACAATGAAGATGAGATCTTAAGAGTCCCTCCTATTCAAATGCACAAAAATTTCCATGATTTTTAAAAAATTGAGTAATAATTTGGACAAGAAAGTTCTAATATGGAAGCAATCTCCTTAGTAGAAGGCTTGAGGAAGTTGATTTACAATCATGAAAATGGTGTTAATTTTTTACACACTATCTCCCATATATTATTGATAGCAATGTTAAACAAATTAAATATTGTTCTCAAGAACTTGGTTTAACTCAACATCCCACTAGTGTTGAGACTTATGTTCCTATTCCTGTTAGGATTAAGTAATACTGAGAGGGGGGGTGAATCAGTATTACAACATTTTAAATTAAACTTCAACCAATTACAAATAAACCATATCAATGCTGAAATGAAAAGAACATAAACACATACCACATAATTCATAACACTTATTTGTTTTCGAGGAAACCCTGGCCAAGGGAAAACCACAGTGGGGATGGTACCCACAACTATGCACTAAAATATTGAATCCATGTTAGGAGATCTAGCCCTGTTAGGAGATGAGTATTACATAGTACATTTCATTGTTAGAGGAATACAATTTTTTTTTAGGGGTATACAAAAACCCTGTTAAAGGTGGCGAGCTTACAACTCTTACAATCAAAAACTCTATCACAAAAAGTGTTCTTCAAGTAGTGAACAATACAAGCATCTGTTATGCTTTGATAGTTCCAGTTGTAGCTCTATCAATCACATATCTCACATCTACTATCTGCCTTTACTAATATCCCAAATTCACATCCATTTCTATCACATAATCTCATACCAATCACTTCAACAAAACACTCTAATCTTATATCAATTCTGCCATCCAGTCGGCTCCTAAATACAATACAAAACATAATAAATATTTATGCAAATGATAAATAATGAGTTGGAAATCTTATATTACCAAAGTTTTGGCAATATACAACTTTCATCTGACTTAGCATGTTATCATTCCATCTCATCTTCCCTCAATCATCACAATAGTTCATATACCCTGTTTCACTGATTCTTTATCTTTGCATACCTTCACAACACTGTATCTTACTAATATCAACACCAAAAAATGTGTGGCCTTAACTAAAGGTCCTACATATTCCAAAATATATTCCTGTAACTTTGCAAGCCATAATACATCATATACCATCTTCACTAACCAAAACTGTACTACAAAATATTGTTATTCTGATTCTGTACTTAGTCATTTTCATGACTGAGTCTCCAATATCTGTTCTCACTTCATGCACTTGAAACAACATAAATGACAACCCTTAAGTGATCCATATTACTCCCAAAACATCACTTGCCAACAATCTCTCCCTTTGGCATTGATGGAAACACTTAGCGAAAAATGACTAAGTGTCAAAACATTATCTTCCTTCTACTTCTCTATATACATATCCTTTCTTTCTTTCTTTTTTTATTCACACATTTCTTTTCTTTCTCTTTTTCTCTCTCTTCTTTTTCCTCTCCTCATTTTTCTCTTCTCTTCCTCTCCCTTTGACATCAATGGCAAAGGTACTTACAAAATTTCAAAATTTCAAAATCTTAAGCACAAAAGACTTAGTGCTTACTCACCATATTTAGAATATCATGGAAAGTGTCTTCCAAGGTCTTCACTTAATTTTCCCTTGACTTGATCATAAGCTCAATAACATGGATCAGTCCATTCAGTGCATTAGATGCAGTCTATGTTGCCTCTAGCTCGGTGGGTACATAATTTGTCATTGACCCTTCTATCTTCTCCATCTCTATGAGATGAGTTTCAAGAATTGAAAGCTTAGGAGTTATTAGAATCTTCAAAAAACCAAATATTTCCACTACTCTCCCTTTATCTATATTCAAAGTACTTATCTTATCCAAAATCTTGGATGCCTGCTTGTCCATTTCCACCATAGATTTTGAAGAGGTTTCACAACTGTTTATTAAGCTATCTAGTGTAGCCCTGTCCTTGGCTATGATATCTTCTATATTCTTAACACATCTACTAAGATTTATGAAATAACTGTATAACTTTCTTCCGTGTTCTACACAGGTTTTAGCTTTGAGTGTAGTTGATTTTAGAATGCCCAAGTCCCATGAGATGGACTGACAAACTTCCTTCAACTTCTTTTCTAGGAATCTCTTCTCAGCCTTATCCTCTGCGATCTTCAACAATGACTCAAAATGATTTTCAAAGTTGTCCAGATCCATGTTCAAGTTCTCAACATCATCCTTTCCTTAAAACATAAGAGGTGTCGGGAGTATCTTATTTATAGTCTCTACTGCCCTAGCAATCACCTTTACCCTTTTGTCCCCTTTTTGTTCTGACCTTTCTTTTTCTTTAGCGAATATCATGAAGGATAACCTCATGAGTTCATCCTCATCCATGCTTTCCATAGCTATGCTCATTGGTTTTTCCATACTTGCCAACAATAGAGTGGAGGAGGTATCCGGTTCTTGTTTGAGCTCAAATCTTACCTCTTCTACTTTTTCTATTACTGTCTCTTCTTCCTGCTTTTCTTCTTTCTGTTTCTCCTTCTCTTGTTCTTTATCTTCTTGTTTATCTTCTTTATGTTCTTCCTCTTTCTGTAATTCCTCTTCTACTATCATCACATTATCCAGATTATCTTGAAATAGATCATTTGAATCAAGTGAAGTGTCAAGTGATATAGGCACACCAGAAATGAAGAAGTCTAGTTGCTTGTCAACTTCACTTGCTTGCTTGCTCTCTTCCACTTTCCTAGAGCTTTCTCCCATTCCTAAAGGTGTAGGCTTGGTAACCTTGGGAGGTGAAGTTTTCTTAGGCATGTCACACATAATAATTTGGGATAATGCCTTTTGAGTGTCCTCTATAACCTCATCATACTTCCTTGCCATTATCTTCACAAGTCTAGCCTTTGTTCTTAGTAGAGGTTTCAACTCTTTAATGATTCTCTCCCTCTCTTGTATGCAAAAGATAGGTAACATGTCTTCAATAGCCTTATTTCTTATATTCTCATCCTCAAACTGTGCTAATTGTTTTCTTATCTCTTATCACTATCTTTTGTAACATCTGAATATCTAGCTTCCACAAATATTGTGGCCTCTTTTGTACTTCTTTTTCTTCTTTCTTCTTAGTCATTTTGTCTTCTTTCTTCTTTGTTTCTTATTCTACCTTTTATTTCTTAGGGTTTCTTGGTTTATTAGATCTTGTAGCTCTCCTAGGTGTGCTCGCAGGTGCAACCACTTCTGCAATCTTCTCATGTGTAATGGATAAATCAATTATTTTAGGAGCAGGACTTACTGTCTTTTTAGCTACAGAAGGAAGAGGTTCCTCAATTGCCAAGCTAGAGGATCCTTCTATCATCTTTGTCCTTACTTCTCTCAGCTGCTCCTTTGTAATTCCTACCTTCACAACAATGTCATCAACTAATTTCTCAATCTTTATTTTCCTTATTCCCTTGTCCCATTCCTCTCTTACTTTAGCTGACTTCTCCAAGTAAGCTCCCTATCTTTCTTTAGATGTATCCATCTCAGCTGCTAATACATATTCAACTTGAATTGTTAGTACCTCAAAACTGACCTCATACTCCATAGGGTAGCACCATTTCTTTCTTGGTTCAACTGCGTCAAAGCATACACAGACAGTTTCAACCATGAAACAGATTGTGTCTTTGTATTTCTCAACTATCTCCTCAGGTATCCTGTACCTTTCCTTCATTTGCCTTTGAATAATTTTAGTCATTACAAATAGTTCACCATCTACCCAATTTTTATCTTATCTTCGGTAGCTTTTTGAGATTTGAATACCAGTAGGTACATTGTCCTTCCATGCCTTAGGGTGCATTCTAGGAAACTTGTGCTCAATGCGGATGTACATGTGAACCAAAAGTGATCCAAATCTAAATGCCTTTGACTTGTCTTTCTTGATTATCTTCACATTTTCCAAGAACTATTGTGCAAGGATCTCGCAAAGGTTATATTTTGTATTTTCCTTCACCATTCTATATGCCATAATTATTACTCTTGGTAACATAGAATTAGGCCTTCTATTGTAGAAAAACTTGTAACCTAGTAACATTGCTACCAATCTCACATCTTGCTAAAAGATGTCATTCACAGTCATCACTCTCTTATCTCACTTAGAATGTGTTAGGTTTTCTACTTGTTTTTTGATATTTTTCTTTGCTACTAGTAGGGCTCTAGTATTATCCAATCTAGTTATCTCATGAATCAAATGGATACTTTTCTTAACAGACTCCTCTCCAATCCAAATGAACTGATCATGGATTCTTCTTAGAATGATCTTGAACCATTCAATTTTGTGGAATTCATTAAGGAGGGTTATCTTGATAATAGATTAGTCTTCCAAGTGTTTGAACTCCTCTTTCATCTTTCCATCAGACTCTATCATTTAATCTATCTCTCTATAGATATCTACATCCCCAATGGTCTCATATTTGTAGTGAATATAAGCCCTAATGTCTTCAATGTGTAACACACCGTAAGGGGTTTTTGAAAATGCTCCTTCTAGATCATCCTCACAAGAATTAAATGGGTGCTTCTTGAACTTGTACCTTAGTCTATCAACAACATCAAATATTACAGGTGCATCCATATCTTCTTGAAGAGTATAAAATCCAAATATCTTTAATACACTGAAATCCATTACTTTTGCTTCGAGCGATCACATGATGTATTTGCTAGATGGTTGCAATATTTCTTAACTCTATTCTCCTTGGTCCCTTCTAATAAAATGGTGCTGAAATTATATGTTTAAAGGTGTTTTATCCATTGCAAGGTGAGTGAATGCATTAATCACAGGTAGCTCAACTTCGCATGTTGTCCAGTCAACACAAATCCCGTGAACATAGAATATGAATCTCCAAGTGTTGCGATCACAAACATACACTCCATAGTGTCTGTACACACCATATTTAATCTTACATGAACTTATTCCACATAATTAGGGGCTAGATATATTCTAGTGTCTTCATCCAATGCTCCCCCTAAGGCCATGCAGCCTTCTAGGTTGATGTAGCAATGTAATCATCATGTGAAGACATAGTAGCATCTACTATCTCTCCCTAAACCAATGCCTTATTGAAATATTTTATCTTCCATATCTTCTCATCCTCTTCATTTGCTGATTTCTTAAAATGATTCTCAAACTCATCTTTATACTCATTAAGAATTGTAAGATTTGAGCAATACAAATCCACAAAACCCGAAGATCACCTGGATACAAAAACCTGTTACAAGGAAGTAGAGACAAGAAGAGGGAAAGGGTTTGACTCAAAAATATGAAGAAGAAAATATCCTCAAAATAATGAAAGAATTAAATGTACAATGGATCATCCTTATAAAGGAGATCGAAAGCCTTGAAAGGAAAACCCTAGTGCATGTAATAATTAGTTAAATTATTACAAGACTAATGCATGCAAGTTTATATTTAAAACAACTAGTAGTGCATGAGTTTAAAACAACTAGTGCATGTGTGTTTAAATATAAACAACTAAAGAAAAAGAGTTGACATCTTAAGAAGGGAGTAAAGATTAATTAACATAATTAATACTTTACTCTAACAATAATTTTACCATTGTCACCAATATTCTTCTTTATAACCACATGTGGTGGTCCTCTTCTATTGTTTGTTCCATTATACCTGCAAAACTTCGCTATGTGTCCCAAGTTGTTGTATTTGAAACATGTAGGTGGTCTTTTGTTCTGATTATCCTACAACTTACAATACCTTGCAGTATGCCCAAAGTTATTGCATTTGTGGCATGTGATCTTGACTATTGATTATTCTCTGATGTAATCTTGTTTATATCTAGACTGATCAAGTTTTCTACATTCTTCTTTCTTATGTCCATATGCATAATATTTATGGCAATAACCAGAAAAGGGTTTGAAATAATTGTTACCTCTGCAATCTCTTTTCATGTGTTCAAGTTTGTTGCATCCAAAGCATCTGCATCTACAAGGTCTGATATGATCTTTAGGCCTCTCAAGAGTAGGTCTTTCTTCAATCTTTTCTTCATGTGTTTCTTCATTAGTCTTAGAACATTCTGCTTCATTGAATCCAACTCTAGTCATGTCTCCTTTAGGTTTCTATCTCTCTTTGTTCATCAATCTTATAACTGCTCATGTGTAACTTTTTAATATGCAATTTGGATTGAGTGAGTTCTCCTTTTATGATCTTATTGTACTTCTCCAATTCCTTAAATTTATCCTTGAAGTGATCAAGTTCAGTCTTCACTTGTTCTATCTTCACATTTGCTTCTTTTAGTGTCTCTTCAACTTTGTATCTTGCATCCTTCTCATGTTGAATCTCTTTAACCATCAAAAGATTGATTTGTTCTTTTTCTTGCTCTATTTTCTTTACTTGGTCTGATGTATCATTGTTTGAATATTCTTTGATCTTATCTGTAAGGTCTTGTCTTTGAATTTTTGTAATTTCAAGTTGTTCTTTTAGTTTCTTGATGAAACCTTCTGCTCTTCTCAATTTGAATTTCAGTTCACCATTCTTAGCCTTTTCTTTGTATAAGTCATCAAGTGCTACTTCAAAGTTCTCTTGAAAACTTTCTGAATCCATTTTGATCTCCCTTAAGCTGTTAGGATTTCTCTCCAAGGGCCAATAGCTTTGATACCAATTGTTAGGATTAAGTAATACTGAGAGGGGGGGTGAATCAGTATTACAACACTTTAAATTAAACTTCAACCAATTACAAATAAACCATATCAATTCTGAAATGAAAATAACATAAACACATAACACATAATTCATAACACCATTATTTGTTTTCAAGTAAACCCTAGCCAAGGGAAAACCTTGGTGGGGATGGTACCCATAACTATGCACTAAAATATTGAATCCCTATTAGAAGATATAGCCATGTTAGGAGTTGAGTATTACATATTACATTTCCTTGTTAGAGGAATACAAAACCTTGTTAGGGGTATACAAAAACCCTGTTAAAGGTGGTGAGCTTACATCTCTTACAATAAAAAAATCTGTCACAAAAAGTGTTCTTCAAGTAGTGAACAATATAAGCATCTTCTATGCTTTGATAGTTCCAATTGTAGCTCTGTCAATCATAGATCTCGAATCTTCTATCTGCCTTTACTAATATCCCAAATTTGCATCCATTTCTATCACATAATCTCATACCAATCGCTTCCACAAAACACTCTAAACTTATATCAATTCTGCCATCTAGTCGGCTCTCAAATACAATACAAAACATAATAAATATTTATGCAAATGATAAATACTGAGTCAAAAATATTATATTACCAAAGTGTCAAAAATATACAACTTTTATCTGACTTAGCACGTCACCATTCCATCTCATCTTCCCTCAATCATTGCGACTATGCATATACACTGTTTCACTGATTCTTTATCTTTACATACCTTCACAACACTGTATCTTATTGATATCAACACCAAAACACATGAAACCTTAACTAAAGGTCCTACATATCCCAAACTATCTTCATGTAACTTCCCAAGCCATAATACATCATATACCATCTTTTCTAACCAAAATTGTAGTGCAAAATATTGTTATTCAAATTATGTACTTAGTCATTTTCATGACTGAGTCTCCAATACCTATTCTCACTTCATGTGTTCACAACAACATAAGTGTTTGCATAAATGAAAACCCTTAAGTGATCCATAGTGCTCCCAAAAGTTAAAACATCACTTGCCAATAGTTCATACTTCATTACCTAGTGTTTCTATTTATGCTCCACCTCTCATGATTAAATCCATTGAAAACATCAATCCTATGTGTACATGTTAGTCTTGGAAGTATTCCTAATCCTTTTCCTTCTCCTTCAAGTGTTCCATGTGTTTCCCAACTTTCATCCATGCCTACCTACAATAATTTTCCATTTTTATATTTCAATGTTCCTTCTATTTCCCATAATAGTCAAAACCTCTCACTCATGCTTCAATCCAACCTTTCTACTAAATCCACTATCAATAGTCTTGCTCAAACTATTTTATCCTTGCAACAAAAAATTGTCTCCATGACTCAAGTTAAATTCAATATTCCCACTTGGGATATTGCTAGTCTTTTATCCTTAGACATCATTTGTTTCATTATCCCTCAATACATGTAAATACCTCAGTTGGAGACTTACAATGTTAAAGGTGATTTCTTGACTCATGTGAATACCTTTAAAAAATTCTATAGTGATTTTTATCATGATCATAGATTCATGGCTAAACTGTTTACTAGAACCTTTCGAGATAAAGCCTAACAATGGTATTTCTCTTTACCTCCTTATTCTATTGATTCTTTAAAAAAAAATACTAATTCTTTCATTCAACAATTTCAAGATAATATTGGTCCTAAGGTTTCTTTGATTGGTTTGATGCATTGTAAACAAGGTGCTAAAGAAAAAGTGATTGATTTCATTGGTAGATTTAAACATTTGCATGCTTAGATTTCTTATCTTGTACCTGATATTAATGTGAAATATATTCTAATTGATAATTTAGAAAAATACATTAGAGATAAGATATTGCTTTCTAAACTCTCTTCCTTTACTCAATTATGTCCAGTACTTTATAATTATTAGCTTCAAGTGAGTCAATTTGAGAGAACCACTCCAATGACTCTAATTAATAAGAGTGATGCCTCATCTCATCCTTTTCAAAAGTTTAAAAAACTTAAAGGCTTCATCAAGATCAACAATTCATCAAACAACATTGATGCACAAGTGGTAGAAACATCCAAAGGTGTGGCTCATTTGTCATCTATTTTTAGAGCTTCTTATAATTTTACACCTCTCTCTAAATATTTTCATAATATAATCTTGAAGCTGATTAATGCTAATGTCTTAACACTTCCTCCCATTAAACGATTTGATCCTTAAAAAAAATATTTGATCCTAATTGTTTTTGTCAATATCATCGTCAACTTGGTCATGATACTACAAAATGTTTCTATTTGAAGTCTATTGTTCAACACCTTATTGATTCTAATTCTATATCTATTGAGGGTGTTAATGATCAAGGAAATGAATTTATTTCCCCTCCTAATAAAAACTTGCAAATTTATACCCTTTACCTTCCCAATCTACCAATACCATTGAGTCTACCCACTCTTTACCTTCTTCCACCATTGTTGTTGATCCTCTAGCTATTAAGAAATATGATGAGGAATGTGTTGAGGCCAACAATGTTTTCATCATTGTCGATCAATTTGAACTCAAACCCTAACCAACACCTGATCTTTGCACTACATTTTATTCTAAGAATACTATTATGGCACTCGATGGTCCCCTTTACATTTTTGTGAAGATTAATGGTCTTCCCTCTCATGGAGTCCTTATAGAGCCCACTTTCATGGTGAATGTTATAATTGAAGAACATATTTACTCTATACACCTCCAGTAAGATTTCTATGAAAAATATGATGTGATGATCAATGGTTTCACTCATCCCATAGATGGTTTCATTACCTTTCACATAGAAGTTGGTTAGAAAACCTTAGATCTCACCTTTGTTGTCATCACAAATTCTAATCCATTTCAAGTCAGAATTGGCCTTTCTTGGATCATTTTCATGAAATATATTATCTCTCCGACCCATAAGTGTTTGAAATTTCCCTATGATGGAGAAATCATTACAATTAATCATAGTCTCTATCAACCTTTAGCTATTCATGGAAACTTTAACCTTGACTTCTTTTGGCATAACATGCCTTGACCAATACAACTTTACAAAGATAAATTCTTCCTATCATATAAAAAATTCAAAGTAAAAATTATTTGTGAGCTTAGAAATTCTTCTATGGTTCCATAAATTTTCCTTGGACTTGGATTTCTTCCTACTTCTTCCATACCTCTTATTTATGCTTCAAGTCTACCTCATATATCTTAAAAATGTCCTATAGCTTCTATATCTCAACCTAGTGTGGTTCCTTTTTTTATTACTCCTACAAAAGAAAAGGACCCGATGTTGATTGATCATAAACCACCTCAAATTTAAACAAATCCAAACGTAACTATTGTGCTTATGATCACCACTTTAGACATCGTGCTAGGGTCCATGATATTGCTTCCCAAAACATTTCTTCCCCTAATACACCTTTTGATATTTTGATTCCCTTTGAACAACCTATGAATAGCCCAAGGGAGGAAGTTAATCTTAAGAAGATGAAATTGATCAAACATGATGATTCTATTTGTATCATATATTCTTTTTTGATTAATTTGGATGAAGAAGATACTCTTGATGATGACAATTACAATTTTTCTAATGAAAATAATGCTACTGCTAATGATTATAATGATATGTATTAGATCATTGATGTTAATCATGATTTACAGGTGCTAGATGTGTAAAACAATTATCTCTTTCTCCTAGTGGAAAATAAAGAAACTCATCCTTAGAGAATGGCCCTTTTTTGGAACTTACAATAGCTCCATATAGCATGCCCAACGTGGATCCTTTCGCATGTTTTCCACCTTCCCTAAAAAATATGGACCAAGATTGGAGGGTAGTAAATATTCTTTATTAGCTCCTCTTGTATGATCGATCCTTTCGTGTTTTTTCTATCATGTTGTGCTTCCCTGGTGATGTGCCTCTTGTTATATATTTTTCTTAGATTTCTTTAGATGACCCATTTTACTTCATTGGAAAAAGGTGATAAAGGAATCAACCATTGTGACATCCTTCTATTTGTATCTCATTTCTTATGTATTTTGTATATATATCACGTTGTACATGTGCTATTATTTGTAAATGTGCTTTTGTGTCGTCTGATTAGGGATAACACAAAGTGATAGATATCATTCCTTTGGGTCTCTGCAATGCTGACCCAAAAAGACTCTTCTTTGTATTTGTTATGTGATTTTCTTCTATTGTGCTTATAGGTCTAGTACCTTTGGAGGATAATGTCAACTCATTTTGATATATAATTATGATATACATGAATTCGCATATGATCATACTGACCCCAGAGTTAGTAGATCCCTTTTGTGCTCTTTTTGTCATGTGTTTCATTTCCCTTAGTTTGTCCTTACTTAGGGGCTACTCATAGTGAAAATGTCTCTTGTGGGTGCATGTATGCTTCGTTAAATCTATTTCTCCCATTAAGGCATTTGAAATCACTTTAACATGGGGGCATACACTCCCTCCTTGTTTCACATTTTACACACACACACATAATTATTAAATGAAATATCTTATGTGAATGGATAAGGAGACAATATTTCCCTTAGGATTATCCTCGTATTACATTATCATGCCACATGCATTATTTTGTGGATCTTAAGACTAATCCTCCTTTTCTGTATCCCTTTAGAGACTATGCTTTCCTTAGGATGGATCTATTTTTTTGGATCCCTTAATGGAGACAAAGCTTTCCTTAAGGACTTATCCTCTCTTGGCATATTTACTAGTGGACCATGCTTCACTTGGTTACCATTTTTTTTAATGGTTTGAATAACATTTCATAGCTTTCTAGACTATCAATTCCATCTTTTCTAGTAGTGTCTAGTGTCTTTGCATGATCTATAGTAAGGAAAAACCTTACTAGGCTGGTTGGTCATCTCTCTCTCTCTCTCTCTCTCTCTCATGTGTTGCCTCTTTTATCTTGGTTTTATATTTTATGGGGACCTAATTCACTTGGGGGCTTGGTGTTTCTTTGTGTCCTTAACCTTGGTAAAAAAAATTCAATGCCTTGATCTACTTTACTACAAGCATGGAGTAGTCTCATAATCCCTCTTTAAATTGGGGGCTAAATGTACCATCCTAAAAAGTTAGCACCTATAATTAGATGTTTAGTTAGGCCCCATTTTGGTGATTTTGAGTTTCATTTCTATTATGCTAGATCTAGGTACACATCTCCACTTATTCTGGTATCTTCTCTTCATCCCCAACTACCTATTTTAGTTTGGGCCCATTTTCCTAGGTATAGAACACCTTAGGAATTCTATACCCAAGTATGCAATGCCCTAGGTGTTGTATACCTTGTCATTTAAGCCCTAATTTAAATGGATGGCTCGTTGTAGTGTTTTAGTGGTAAATTAGATCTTGCATCACCCTCCTTTTATTTTTGAATCCCAAAATGTTGTGTGTCATGCCCATAAATTTGCACCCAAAAACACACCAATTTTTTTTTTAAAGTTATAAGTTTATGTTTAAGGTTGACTGTCAAGTCTAAGACTTACACTAATCTAATATACATACTCTATGTCGCAAGAGCATTAAACAATGGGTTAAAAGTAATCTACAATTCTATAGGCCACTTGAGAGTTGCATAACCAAAGTTCATAGCTGAGTTGAATGAATGGAACTAGATTTACATTCGGTGATGTTTACTAGGTTTCACAGGTTTGCTTCTGTCAAGGAGAAGGACCAAAATGAAGATAAATAGGGGTCCAACAACCCTCAATTATTCTCAAGGCTAAGGTCTCAATTAAGTTTACAACTATAGGGTTATTAATTGATCATAAGATTACTTATTTGATAATATTGAGTTACCCACCCGCGTTAAAGTCACAATTAATATCCTCCTACGATAGCGTCAAAATAAGAAACATTATAATAACTCTGAATATATTCTATGGTTTAGATTTTATTTTATTTTAATATACAAAATGTACTATCCTTATGGGTGGTTGAAATATTTATCTCAGTACTAAAGTCAACACTATAATTATTTAAGTTATTAAAGGTCATATATTTAAATGAGTTTAGTCATCATATTAAACTACTTTTAACTTAAAACAATTTAAACAAATTTCACTAATAATTTTAGTGCTGACAATATTCCTCATAAAAAAAATTGCTAATGTTCTCCATATAAGGGAGATAATTTTTCTACATAAAACAAATAATCTATTAGTTAAATATATTGTTCAACTAATGTTTGAGGAACGTTAATCAATAACTATATTGATTAAAAAATAAAGTATTGATCAAAACAAAATGTTAGTTAAAATTAATAACTTTAATAATTCATTAATAAATATTATATATTAATTAATAATATATTTATTAGTAATATATATTAATTAATAATATATTATTTATTAATATATATTAACTTTATTACTTAATTTATAAATAATACATATTAATTAATAATATATTAATTATTAACATATATTAATTAAATATATATTATTTATTATAAAATAATAAAAATTTTAAAAAAATCAAACTCTTTAAAAACAAAACCCCACCGCATATAATTATAAGTTCCCAAGGGACGCGGTGGGGACCTGCTGCCAGCAGGGTTTGCTGTCGTGCGGTAGCAGTCCTACCACTGGTAGGCAGGGGCCATGGGAGGCCGTGGTCCCATGGGATGTGGGGTCCACGCAACCTCTCCCCCTTATAATTTTTTTTTTCTATTTTTTTAAAAATTTAATTAAATTTTTTTTTGTTTATTATAATTTTTTTTTAAAGAGAATTTTAAATGCCTCTTGCATAGTAAATATTATTATTATTATTATTATTTTATAGAGATTTTATGAAACCTTTTGGGGTGGTGACCCAGGTGGGTCCCACTCCTATTACTCTATGACTTAGGCTTACATATAGATCTTAAATTATATAGTTTGTTTTTATTTATTTATTTCCTCTCTTTGACAAGTGGACTAGGAAATGATATAATATTGACTGTGGAATTGGAAAATGTATGGAAATTTTTCCCATACATTTTCCAAAGACCTGTAGGTCTCTATTTCCACTTTTCTTTGTGCTTTTTCACTTCTTTTGTCATTTTTTTCTTCTCTCTTCTTTGTTTATTTTCTTCCTAGTAAATTTAGTTTGCAATGCACTAAATAAACATGACATCTACATGGTCTAACCAAATATTCACAATGTAATATCTTAAATGATCCATGTCTTAAATTATTTGTTTTCCTCATCTTAGTTCTAATATTTTTTTTTAACAAGCTACTTTTATCAACATAACAAGGAAACTTACATTGAGAGTTAGAGAGAGTTTTTTTTTAAAAAGAACAATTCCTTTCTTTGCTCTAACATTTCTATTCAAAGGATACCTTTACAAGGTCTATATTGATACTACATTAACTTTCTTTCTTATAATTTTTCAACATGTATTCATAGAGATTTATCAATGAGTAAGTAAACAATGCCTTCTCAAACACAATTCCAAACAATCTTAGTTTATCAATGAAAAATACATTGTCCATCCTTTATTCAATATAACATGAATAAATTGAATCTTCCTTTGACCAACCTTCAATATTCTCATACATAACTAAACTATCAAAATAAAGCCATACATTTTCTCAAAACTTTGATGCCACAACACTATGATACAAATACAAGACTTGGAGTGATACTCCATTACAATATACATTCAACTCATGGGATTCACAAGATTCCCTTACAATAAATTAAACACAATACAAAAGTGATCCAACTCAGATATGAAAATATCATCAACTCTTCAAGATTTCAACTCCAACCATGAAGTCTTCAATGGCTCCAAAATCCTGCAATAAAAATACATAGGCCAAGGAGTGCTCACCTCCCAACCTAGGCTTCTATGAAGCCACCCCGAGCTAGGGGAACCATCAAAAAGACAAGGAGACACTCAAGCAAACCCCACATAACAACCACATACAACATAAAACATAATGAGATCTCCCTTCTAAGGTTAACACAAAAAATGACTCAAAAATAGGGGTGAAGGTGGAACCAAACTCAAGAGGAGAAATCACATCTCATGATACGAGCTAAGCCATCACTTGGCTTCCTCATCATATATC
The DNA here is from genome assembly GCA_027943335.1 of Chamaecyparis obtusa. Lineage (NCBI taxonomy): Eukaryota > Viridiplantae > Streptophyta > Pinopsida > Cupressales > Cupressaceae > Chamaecyparis > Chamaecyparis obtusa. The sequence continues at coordinate 1,021,208 of BSBK01008712.1, forward strand.
ATTCACCACAAACACAATTTCAATAACTCCTTATGCCCCCCAATATACAAAACAAACAAAGGAGATGGCCACATGGAGCCCATACATCCATGTTTCATCCCTGTCCTATCCAAGGAGAGACTCTACACCCTTGATTGTCCCAACATTCCCTTCATCCCCAAGGCTACTCTTCCCTCCCAAATGTGAGTATGGCCTTGAGAACTCCCTCAACAAAACACTACAACACATACAAGAAAACTTCAAGACTAACAAAAGAAACTACACATTTACAATGCAAAGAAATCTTGCACTACAACGAGGTTTTTGGCTTCTCACTAGAAGCAACCTTGGCTCAAACTAATTTTCACATTAGTCTCTATGATGGTTCCCCGAATTTACCATGGCCTATTTCCCTACACACTCAAGTCCAATAACAGTAGTCCAAGGAAATATACATGTAAATTCTATAATTTTCATAATCAAATAATTCTCAAAAAATTAATCATAATTAAGTCAAAATTTCACATGGCATAATCATTCATTTATAACTTACATAAATCTCATCATGAAATATACAATTCATCACTAAATTAAACTTGAAACATAATCATTGCATTCATAATTCAATTGCAATTAAATGTCATCATGACACTCATAAACTTCACCTAAGTAATTAAATTTTAATTCACAATAGGAATCTCATCATATCATAATCGAATCAAAACTCCATTTCCTAGTTACTTACATAAGCGTATAAAATCCATCACTTCATCCCAACATTCATAAATCAAAATACCATAAATTGGAATTCATATAATTATATCATAAAATAGTCATCAATAATTCATCACCTAACATTTAACCTAAAATGAAATACACATCTCAACCTTATTCATTTCTTGTTTTTCATTTTCCTAACAACTCATATCGACATAAATTCCCTAATTGCACATCTCAGTATTCCATCCAAATCAATCATCATAATGTCAATCATAATGTATCATAAAGTCAACATTGTGAGTATAAAAAGCATCATAAAATGTAATGTATTCTCATCTACGATAATCAAATCTTTGTCTAAAAGAGTAAAATCAACTAAGCTAATCAAAACATTAAGCCAATTACTAGGGCTACCATAACGATTATGGAAAAGCTATGACAGGTCTAGGGTGAGGCCTCACATTGTGAGAGGTATATAAGCATCGCATCTCTCCTCATTTTGGTATCTACATCCATGGTCAAGAAATCAAGTTCAAGATTTGAAGGAAAGAATTCAAGATGAAGCATTCTTCAAGTATCTAAGACAATTTTGAAGGAAATGTTCTCTATTATAGCAAGCTTCTCTCCCAGAATGGGACAAGTAGAAGAGTTCTCAATCAACTAATAAGATCTTTTATCCATCTACATATATTATTCCTTCAAAGGAAAGTGTTCATCAAGCATAAAAATACTGAATATATAAGAAGTGTATTCATAGATCTATGAATTTGTGAAGACATCCTTAATTCCTTTATACATTACAAGGTCAAATGATTAAAATTCAAGAAACATACATATATAAATTCATAAATATGTTTGATCTCAATCTCTATTTATGAAGATATATTCATTTACAAGGTAGATCTAACATTTACCCTTATGTTTACATACTTTTATTTCATGCAATTTCATTTACATTCCAAGGTTTCTTCCTAAACAAGGGTTTTCCCAACACAAACCCATTTAAACCCAACAATTTCCCATTTTTCTATGTGCTAGAATAGGTGACAAATCTATTGGGACTTAATCTAGAATGTGCAAGATCTGAAAGACTTTTCATGAAAGTTTTCGATAAAAATTGTCACTCCTATTTTGAGCATTAATGGATTGTCATTAGTATCAATCAGTTATTCAGTTGGTAAAGGAGACAAACAAGACAATCGATCAATCATACAAAGCTTTGTACACTGATCAAAGTCAAGGCAAAACTCTAAGTTAACCGAATACAGGTTTGACCGAGTATACTCGCCGAGTGTCAAACAATTATAGAGTACTGAGCTAGTGATCACCGAGCATCAATAATTTACCAAATGAAGAATGTCGTGATTACTAAGTAAAGTAGGAAATAACATAGTAATCTAAAATGGAACATACATCCATGCAAATGGTTTACATTGATCATAAAATGGTTTACCAATATCGAGACATAATTTAATACAGATGTAATCATTAATTTGGTGATGATTCCTATGTAATGTTAGATCTAGGTTATTTTTCGTACACCATTGATCTTAAGTTTTTCTAAGATATTGTAAACCCTAATTAGGTCAATTTTAGTTTGATATAAATTTTTAAATATGTCCATTATGAACAAGTATCATGAAGGAGTAGCCGCACTAAGGACATCAGGAGATCAGAAAAAAGGTTTTTGATAGACGGTTTATGAAATGAGGATTCAGTTTTTTAGAACACACACAAGGCTACTGAGAAGAATAGAAGGACACATACATCACTATGAGGTGATATCTATTTGATATTTTCACTGATCTGAATCAGACAAGAATTACGTTGTTATTTACAGATACATTTACTATTACCTTTTAACCGTTGTAGAAGATTCAAAATCTCTTAACAGAGTGGACTTAACAGTCCTTGTTTAAATCTCTTAATTGAGTACACACATGTATTGTGTTGTTAAAATCTTCTAACGAGGTAGATCTAGTCGATCTAATTGTTACTCCTAATAGGGTAAGATAATCAAAAGTGATAAAAAATTGTAGCCTTAACTGACATACTTTATTGCTGCAGGTAGTGAAGATTTGTGGGTGTCATCCCTGCCACAATTTTTACCTTCTTACAAGGGTTTTCCATGTACCAAAATATATGTGTCATGCATATAAATTTTCATGAATGATTTATTGTTTTGATTACATGCAATTTACATTTTCAATTACTTGAATGTATGTTTCAAACAATGGATTCAGATGGTTAATTGAGATCTACAACTGGAAAGTTTTTAGTCTTGAAAGTTTTTAAATGTTATTGATTGAACCCTCCCCTCTCAATACTTATCTTTCCATAATCCCAACAAAAATTACTAGTTTACAGTTCCCTAAGCTACCTATACTTGGGATCAAAACACCCTAGGCATTCTATACCCTGTAAAATCAGCTTCATATTAAATCTACAAGTTGGTGTTATCTTTTGGTTTCTAGTTTAAGTCACTATAGGTTATTGTCTTCTTTTTATCAGTATGTATTTTCTGTAACTTTTCATATTTTCTTATTTATCCTTCTATCTTGTATCACCTTATCATTTCCTCACAAATCCAACTTACCTCAGTTCATTATCAGTGAAAGATCATTAAATAATTTAGTGCTTAGGTCCTATTTGAGCCTATTGGGTCATCTTCCTTTCAATTGTGCATCAGGGAAAGGAGGAAAATCACCCTTCCATTACATTTCTTCCATTCCTCCATTGTACACATTGCAACATGTTACACCCTTTTGTGTTGATTTTGATTCCTTCCCCAATACTATTCCATTTTCATTTACTCTCACCTACATGAACTTCTATATATTTGGTCTTATTTTGATCCCTATATATTTCTTATCCACATATATTTGGCCTCATCTATTAGCCACTAGTTCCAATATCCACTCCTAATATTTAGAGGTGGCATTCCCTACCTTATATCATTTATGCAATACACGAGAACAATCTCACATGATGTAGATTTAAACTAGACTATAAATTGAATCCCAACCTTTTTTATACATGCTTGTGGCACTATTATTTATGTATTTGTTGTTAAAGATGTCCATTTAGATAAATAATATATTTGACAATAGAATTAAGTTGTCCTAAGCATAAAAAAATAATTCTTTGTGGCATTTAGGCTAGCATAACAAAACAAAATTAAGTGTATCATAACTTAAAATTAGAGATCACTTGCACATTTACTTAGGTTTCTTCAAACACTCACTTAAGAAAGTAAAAAATTAATATTTCAAAGGATTGATTAAGGAGACCATGAATTAATGATATCTAGTAGGTCATTTCCAAATATTTCTAATCTTTAAATGCTTCAATATATAATACCGATAGTAACAAACAATACTATATAAGCACATTTATGTGGCTATGAAAGTGCATACCATAATATTCTTTTTGTAGGTAAGTTGAATCCCATATAGCTCCAATATGTCATACTTCTTATACAATAACCATAAACATATTTTTCTATATCTAGATGCAATTGAGTATTGCATAACATGATGATTATTCTTTATAATAATTCCCATAAATAAGTACACTATCTTTTCTACTTAATTTTAAATATTCATTTATCATAGAATTTATTCACATACCTTTTCTATTTAAGTTAATGTGCTATGTTCATTGAATGATTTAATTAATTGACCTAGAGATAAGACACCCTAGGAAAGTGCATTTTCATTTACACATTAGTGAACCAATATGATCTTACACCATTGCAATGTTTTAATTTATGGCTCATAGATATTATATATGATTCTAATTATATACTTTCTAATTTTCTAATCATTTTTCTAAAAAAATTTAATGGTTTATGTTCCTATTGATCTCTATTTCATTTTTATATTTCTTTCTAGAGTTTTGCCTTATTTCTCACTCACCCACCCTTGTACACACATGATCATTAAGCTTTCATTTTAAAATATGATATTATTAATATTTATAGTTTTAAGAATATGAAAGTGACTCACAGTATCTTATATTCCAATCTTTCTCAAGCTATGCATATTAAGATTGTTTCATCTACCTTCTTAGATGACATATCAAATTTCTTCCCTCTACTCATAGATTTATTTTATATCAAACTATTACTCCTACCATTATCAAATCACATCCTTTACTCTTACCTCCACCAATGGATCACCACATGACATACATGACATTCATTTTCAACATGACATACATGACATTCATTTTCATGGCTCATCATTTTATTTTCACATTTAATGATTTTTTTTTTGTATTATATGAAACTAGGATAGGTAATCTTTCTTAGGTATGTATCTACTAAGGCAAGTTTCATTTGTGTCATGTGACATATATTTCCTTGTTTAAATTGGAAATTTTGCACATACATGTGACTATTTGAGTTAGATATTTGACCCTTACAACCTAATAAATTTTTTAAAATAAGGACATGCATACTACAAGATTATTTTTATAATGTTAAGATTAAACTGATAATTTTTATGATTTGTGCCATTTTCTAATAAAGTATCATTAAAATATAAAATGATTGAAATGAGAAGGTTACATTGTGAGCTATAACCACCTCCATGACTATATGTCATGTGTTCATGATGTATCATGTACATAGGACAAGTGTAAATTTTTTCATATGCACATAAATAGGTGTTTCAAACATGTTTCTCAAACACCTAGTGTAAATCTGATTTTGAAAAGGAAAATATGAAAGATAACTAATTTAAAATATCCCTATTCACACAAACACCCCTCTTAAGTGCAATTTAAGAAAATAAAAGTTGTTGAATAGGAGCTTGGGTAACACATTAAGATGTTTCTACTTGGAGAAGATATTGGAATTATGATGTGGTCTTATGGAAATTATAATTTAAATTCAATAGATCAAAGAGTAGGAGCACCAGAAGGACACTATATTAAATTGTGAATGGTATCAATAAAAATAATATATCGGAAGTAAGGGACATTAGCGAGGAAGACAAGGGAGTACATGAAGGAGGTACATGAGTATGTGAGAATCCACTTGGACAAGATGAATGAAATTACAAAAAAAACAAGCAAACAAAACTAAAAGACACAAATATTTTGCAATATAAAAATCTATGATACACCTAAAAAGGGATAATTTTTAGGTGGAAAAATTAAAATATAAAAATAAAGAATATTTAATATGGGAAATGCATATGAGGAAGAGGTTGGAAAACCTTGACATTTCCTTTAGTATTCAACATTATAGGCCTATACATGTATCATGAGGAGATTTAGAGGGGGCAAACATGAAAGACCAAGGGAGATAAGATATACTACTATTTATCCAAAATTAGAGATTAAGCACTAGATAATTGAGCTTGAAAAAAAATAGGAATAAACATTATGTGGGCCATTTAGTGAAATAGAGAGAAAGATTAAAAAAATGACTCAAGTTGGATGTGCAATGTTGAGGTAAACCAACGATATTTTCTTGTAGTTGTTGGAAAGTGAGGGACTCAATTGTCAATGTAACTATACTTTTAAATTCAAGAGCACCATTTCTAAGAAGCAAATAATTCTCACATTAATGTTATATTTACTTTGTT